>CM038362.1:770421-1347921 GCA_021464625.1 Proterorhinus semilunaris | reverse complement strand
TCTTTTACATGTTCTCCAAAAGCAAAGGCATAGGTGAGTCGGGCGGCTGTGCTGTGTGACGACATGTTTTGTTTGGTTTTACATTGAGCTCCCACGGTTCGTTTTGTGTGTGTGTGTTGTTGTTTTGTTGTAAACATTTGTAATGAGGTAGAAAAGCTCCTGAGCTAATGGGGCTCTGAATAAAACTGTGGATAAACAAGTCTGACAGGGAAAAAAAGGAACTGAAATTCCACTAACGTAAAGTGGGATTAATTTCATATTTTTAATCACACTAGACCTTATGTAATTAATTAATCGTAATTAATTGCAAAAAGTACCGGCCCCAATACAGATGTGGTGGTGCAGAAGTATGAAGTACCTGGACGGTGTGTGCAGTACTGTAGTTTATAAAAGTACAGTAGTATATGTATATACGTAGTGCAGCAGAAGTATGCAGTACCTGGACGGTGTGTGCAGTACTGTAGTTTATAAAAGTACAGTAGTATATGTATATACGTAGTGCAGTAGAAGTATGCAGTACCTGGACGGTGATCTGGAACTGGTTGAGGGAGCGGATATACTCCATGAGGACGGCGATGGTGAATCTGTGACACACGTCCTGAAGGAAACAGAAGGTCAGATTAAGCTCCTCCCTCCAGGTGTGATTCCAGTTTGAGACCCTGACCCTGTTCTCGGAGAACGCCGCCAGCACGTGCGTGTACATGTCCGACTGGTCGATCACAGCCTGCGTCCTGATTGGCCGTTTCTGAGCGGCGTTTCCTCGGCTCGCGCCCGACTCCATCGCCTTCGAACGAGCGACAAACACGGGGTTAAAATGGCGTCGTTAAGAGAGTCCGGGGCTAAAGCGCCTCTGACCTGAGTGTAGCTCTGCTCCGCCTCCAGATACTCCTTATAAACCTGGTTCAGTTTATCAAACACTGTGGCCACCACGGGAAGGCTCCCCCTGTCTGTGGACTCCAGGACTGCAACAGATGCATTAAAGCAACAGCTTTACTCCTGTAGGTTCAGATAAACATCTGAGGCTCAAACTGGAGCTCTTAGGAGTCGACCTAAACATCCGCAGAGTTTCACAGTTTGAGTCAAATTAACGACTTTAGTTTTAGGCTCATTTTAGTCACAGAAACACAGAGACTGAAATGATGACCAAATATTTGAATAATAATAATAATGAATACATAATTGTCAATGAAAGTAGCACAAAGGAGGCGCCTTGTGTACGAAATGAGCAGTATAAATAAAGTTGCCTCGCCACTGGTATAAGTACATGCTCTGCACAGTAGTAGTAGTAATAGTAGTACAAGTATAAGTACTTACTCTGAGTGCACACTGACAGAATGACTCGTTTACAGTCTCGGCGTCTCAGGAGGAAGTCCATGAGTTTTCCTTTGTCCTGGAGCAGGTTCACAGTCGGAGGCAAACGCACAGCAAGGTACCACTGGTATCCTACAGAGTATACAGAATATATACAGGTATCCTACAGAATACACAGAATATATACATAAATATATACATAAACCCACAGGTATCATGTTTATTATTTATTTATTTTTTTTTGTTCATGTCATGTCAGGCCATTACACTTTATATTTTATATTCTACATGTTTTTATTCCAAATGTTAGTTGTGTGAAGGGCTGGGCACCGTTAAACGATCCCAAACTGGTATCGGTAAAAAAGTTTAGGTTCTACTTGTATCAAAAGAATTAAAGCAAGAACCGAAAAGATCTTTAGATCCAAATTTTGACTCAAATAAATGCTTTTCTCCCATTTTCTTTCCCATATTTCCCTATTTTGCGACCCATGAACAGCGCCCCCTGCAGTTTCATGAGGACTGACCTTCGCTGGCGCTGATGATGATGTCGGGCTGAAACACGCTCCACGATGAAGAGTCTGGATCCGAGTCAAGGAATAAAACACCGCACTTTATCCCCGTTTAAAACCAGAGGCTGCAGCTGGAAATTATTTTGTGACACTTTAGTTCCAAAGATTTGCTCAGTGAGATTTTGGATCTGGTTTAGTTTTTGAATAGTGAAAAAGTGGAAAAAAATATGTAAAAATTTAAATGTTTCCTCGTTTTTGGGTCCAAAGCTGAATAAATGCGTCCGAGCCGTTTTCAAAACTGTTTCTACATTTTCAGAGCTTTTCCACGAACAAGAAATCTGCAGACTCCTCACGCATCAGATTTAGGGCTGATTGTTTTACTCTGACAGAGTTCAAACTGAGCAGCGTCTCGCCCTGATACGAGAGTGGTGTGGCTCTCGGTCGTCCAGGGGCAGTGCGTTTGTGAAGGATACAGAGCTGAGGAACAGGCGGCTGAGCAGGAACGACCGCCGGACCTGGAAACAAACGGATTTATCCATCTTGTATTAAATCTCGTATCTGTGTGTTAAAAGGAGGTCGTTAGTGTTAATGTTGCTGTACCGGCCAGGGCGATCCTGTAGGGGGCGATGGAGCGCGCAGGAAGCACAGGCTGATGAGAAACTGCACAGTCCGGCTCCTTCAGCTTAATGTCGAAGATCAGAGACGTCTGAACAAAGAGAAACGTTTATGATCTCAGAGGCAGAGAGAGTGCATTTATCTGACTCAGCAGAGAGAGTCAGAGCTGGGCGATATATCGTCTACAAGATCATACTGAAACAGCTGTTTGGAAGATATGTAAAGGTACAATATATATATATATATATATATATATATATACATACACAAGTTTATCTCCAATTGAGGAAAACTTGAGGAATTTATGAAAAAATTAATAAAAAAAATTACGACAATAATGGGGGAATTTGAGAAAAAAAAGTGGGTGGAAAATAGGGAATATTTTGGGTGAATTTATAAAAAATTATAAAAATAACTTGAAAAAAAAAACATTGGGAAAAATTTCTGAATAAAAGAAGTGGGGGAAAAAATAGGGAAAAATAAATTTACAAAAAGGGAGGAAATTGTGAAAAAACATTTAGGAAAACTTTGAAAAACTGGGAAAAAAAATGTGTGGGAACATTTTGGAAAGACGTGCAAAGTGTTTTTTTTTGTCGTCTGTTTTTACACATCTATAATGTTTGCTTCATTATCGTTAGAGAAAGTCCCCACACATTCTGGCATATTCGTTTTTGTCGATATCACGCAGCTCTAGAGAGAGAGTGACCTGACTCTGACCTGTGAGCTCTGATGATGCACCACCACCAGGTTGTCCACCACGTTCAGCGCGAACTTCCCCGTCGTGTTCAGCTTCAGCACGTGGGCCTTTTTACACTGGCCCTCCCTGTGACGGAACAAGATCACAGTGTTTCACCTGCACAGTTCACAACCTCAGGAGAATCAACCTGGTGCTGCTCAGGGAGATCTGTCTGAGTCCGAACCAGAAGTGGTTTGGACTCAGTGAGTTGGTTTGTGGGTATGAAGCACTGGGCGGAAGGTGGTATAGTTAGTATAGGTGGTACGGTAGTGTTTACCTGGGCGGGTGTAGCGTTTACCTGGGCGGGTGTAGCGTTTACCTGGGCGGGTGTAGCGTTTACCTGGGCGGGTGTAGTGTTTACCTGGGCAGGTGTAGTAGTTACCTGGGCGGGTGTAGTGTTTACCTGGGCAGGTGTAGTATTTACCTGGGCGGGTGTAGTATTTACCTGGGCAGGTGTAGTGTTTACCTGGGCGGGTGTAGTGTTTACCTGGGCGGGTGTAGTATTTACCTGGGCAGGTGTAGTGTTTACCTGGGCGGGTGTAGTGTTTACCTGGGCGGGTGTAGTGTTTACCTGGGCAGGTGTAGTAGTTACCTGGGCAGGTGTAGTAGTTACCTGGGCAGGTGTAGTAGTTACCTGGGCGGGTGTAGTGTTTACCTGGGCAGGTGTAGTAGTTACCTGGGCGGGTGTAGTGTTTACCTGGGCGGGTGTAGTGTTTACCTGGGCAGGTGTAGTATTTACCTGGGCAGGTGTAGTGTTTACCTGGGCGGGTGTAGTGTTTACCTGGGCGGGTGTAGTATTTACCTGGGCGGGTGTAGTAGTTACCTGGGCAGGTGTAGTAGTTACCTGGACAGGTGTAGTGTTTACCTGGGCGGGTGTAGTGTTTACCTGGGCGGGTGTAGCGTTTACCTGGGCAGGTGTAGCATTTACCTGGGCGGGTGTAGCGTTTACCTGGGCGGGTGTAGTATTTACCTGGGCAGGTGTAGTATTTACCTGGACAGGTGTAGTATTTACCTGGGCGGGTGTAGTGTTTACCTGGGCGGGTGTAGTGTTTACCTGGGCAGGTGTAGTATTTACCTGGGCAGGTGTAGTGTTTACCTGGGCGGGTGTAGTGTTTACCTGGGCAGGTGTAGTATTTACCTGGGCGGGTGTAGTATTTACCTGGGCGGGTGTAGTATTTACCTGGGCGGGTGTAGCGTTTACCTGGGCAGGTGTAGTAGTTACCTGGGCAGGTGTAGTATTTACCTGGGCGGGTGTAGTAGTTACCTGGGCAGGTGTAGTAGTTACCTGGGCAGGTGTAGTGTTTACCTGGGCAGGTGTAGTGTTTACCTGGGCAGGTGTAGTAGTTACCTGGGCAGGTGTAGTAGTTACCTGGGCAGGTGTAGTGTTTACCTGGGCGGGTGTAGTATTTACCTGGGCAGGTGTAGTAGTTACCTGGGCAGGTGTAGTAGTTACCTGGGCAGGTGTAGTGTTTACCTGGGCGGGTGTAGTATTTACCTGGGCAGGTGTAGTAGTTACCTGGGCAGGTGTAGTAGTTACCTGGGCAGGTGTAGTATTTACCTGGGCAGGTGTAGTGCTTACCTGGGCAGGTGGTACAGCACCACCTCGGCGCTCGGGCTGTTGGCCGATCGAGAGTGATGCTTCAGGTAAATGACGTACAGCTGTCCGTAACTGAAACACACGGACACATTAGCGTGTTTCAGACGGGTTAAACACGCGTGTCTGCGTGAGCGCGGCTTACATGGTTGCCATGGCGACGTCCCGCTCCGACAGGCTGAGTTTGGCGGGTTTGGGGACGACGGGAAGCTCGATCTCGAACT
Organism: Proterorhinus semilunaris; assembly: GCA_021464625.1. NCBI lineage: Eukaryota > Metazoa > Chordata > Actinopteri > Gobiiformes > Gobiidae > Proterorhinus > Proterorhinus semilunaris. The sequence goes on along the minus strand of CM038362.1, from coordinate 1,342,932 downwards.
TGGGCATTTTAGACACGGCTCCGTTCTGAGGGAGACGACGGTGAGACGGAAGTAAATTATGTTTATTATTATTTATCATGATGTTTATTATTGTTTATCGTGATGTTTATTATTGTTTATCATGGTAAATGGTAAATGGTCTCAACTTATATAGCGCTTTTCCACCTACATTAGGCACTCAAAGCGCTTTACAGCAAGGAACCGCTCACCCATTCATACACCAATGTACGCAGACACTGGAGGCAAGGTGGGTGAAGTGTCTTGCCCAAGGACACAACGACAGCGTGCACCTTCAGGAGGCGGGATTCGAACCCCTGACCTTCCGATCATGAGATGACCCGCTCTACCATCTGCGCCACCGTCGCCCCGACATGATGTTTATTATTTATCATGATGTTTATTATTTATCGTGATGTTTATTAATTATCATGATGTTTATTATTGTTTATCATGATGTTTATTATTGTTTATCATGATGTTTATTATTTATCGTGATGTTTATTATTGTTTATCATGATGTTTATTATTTATTTATCATGATGTTTATTATTTATCATGATGTTTATTATTTATTTATCATGATGTTTATTATTTATCATGATGTTTATTATTATTTATCGTGACGTTTATTATTATTTATCATGATGTTTATTATTTATCGTGATGTTTATTATTTATCGTGATGTTTATTATTATTTATCGTGATGTTTATTGTTATTTATCGTGATGTTTATTATTATTTATCGTGATGTTTATTGTTATTTATCGTGATGTTTATGTTTATTATTTCTGTCTGACTTTACCCTGAAGGTCAGCGGCTGCAGGACGTTGCCCTGGACCGTTGACGACAGCAGAACCACAGACGTCTCGGGACAATACTGGAACCAGTTCACGTTGATGCTCTGGGACTTCAGCAGCTTCAGGCTGCGCTTGTCCGGGAAAACCTGCAGAGAAAAGGTAAGGTAAATAAGTATCCGGATACTTTATGGTCATGAACCGTCAAATGCTTTTGAGACGAGTTCTTTATCCACAACATTCCCAAACATAACCTCCTGAACTGAGCCACAAACGACTCTTCACTCTTCACCAGCAGCTCAGGCTCACCTGTATCTCTGTGGAGGCAGAGACGTGTGAATCCAGAGGTGAGGGAGTTTCTGTGATCAGAGCGTGTAGCAGCAGCGAGAGAACGGCGTGATTAGCCTTGTGGCTAACGCTATGCTAACGGAGAAGAAAGCAACAGTCCTTCACTATTGGCTGCAGGATAAACGCTGATATTTTCACTGTACGTCCACGATCTACCGGGAACCTGAGCTAGACGTGAACAAAAGCAGCGGCGGAGCGACTTTCCCGCCATACTCGATAGTTAGTCGTCTGTACCTGGTAGTACTCGATAGTTAGTCGTCTGTACCTGGTAGTACTCGATAATTAGTCGTCTGTACCTGGTAATACTCGATAGTTAGTCGTCTGTACCTGGTAGTACTCGATAGTTAGTCGTCTGTACCTGGTAGTACTCGATAGTAAGTCGTCTGTACCTGGTAGTACTCGATAGTTAGTCGTCTGTACCTGGTAGTACTCGATAGTTAGTCGTCTGTACCTGGTAATACTCGATAGTTAGTCGTCTGTACCTGGTAGTACTCGATAGTTAGTCGTCTGTACCTGGTAATACTCGATAGTTAGTCGTCTGTACCTGGTAATACTCGATAGTTAGTCGTCTGTACCTGGTAGTACTCGATAGTTAGTCGTCTGTACCTGGTAATACTCGATAGTTAGTCGTCTGTACCTGGTAATACTCGATAGTTAGTCGTCTGTACCTGGTAGTACTCGATAATTAGTCGTCTGTACCTGGTAGTACTCGATAGTTAGTCGTCTGTACCTGGTAGTACTCGATAGTTAGTCGTCTGTACCTGGTAATACTCGATAGTTAGTCGTCTGTACCTGGTAGTACTCGATAGTTAGTCGTCTGTACCTGGTAGTACTCGATAGTTAGTCGTCTGTACCTGGTAGTACTCGATGCCTTGGTCGGTGATGAAGACGATCTCGTTCCAGTTGGTCCAACAGAAGCCCAGGACGTTCGCGTTCTTCGTCTGGAACAAATTCAAAGCAGCTACGGATAAATATATTTATTGAAAAGCTTTTATTCCCAATAATACGTTTGGCAAAGGCGACTCGTCCAGACCTTACACTCCTGAGAGAACTCGGTGTGCGGGTAATCGGGGATGAAGTTTATGAAATCCTACAGAAAAAAAACAAAGTCCCAGCGTTGGTCAGAATAATGGACCAGATCATCATCAGATTATCATTATCATCATATCGGTTCCAAAAATCTGATACGTGTTTAATCTAAAGCAGGAAAACCCATGTAGAAAACTCCAGTGATCCGTGTTCAATGTGCCTGGACCACACGGACTCACCACAGACTTGGGCGTCCTCTGCACCGCCAGGATCTTGTTCCCGAGAGAGAACTTGATGCACTTGACCTCGCCCTTGTCCTCCATCCTTCAGCACAAAAGCACAGGATGAGGGTTTAACAGAACACCGTTTCCCACTGTCCCAGCCGTACCTGAAGGCCACGCTGTTCTTGTCGTCGGGACCTTTTACCACAACTCCGGTGGCACCGCCTGAACGCACCGCGAACACCTGCAACACATTAATAACGTCGGGAGATATTGACAAAAATCAATATCTCAGTATTTGTGAGACTTTCTCGATAACGAAGAAGAAGCGACGATTTTGCAAACATCAGAAATATGTGAAAATGTGCTGCAAACGTCTCCATTTACATCAGTTTGTCACTAAGGAAGATAAATGTCCTGAACAGACAGAAGGGCAGGAAAAACTATTTTCCCAATTCCAGAATAGAGCTGGAAAAGTTCAGCTGTATGTCCTTCTAGGCTAAAGTAACTCTAACTAAAGTATTCTCCCTAACACTCACCATTTCAAATACATCTGTCCGCAAAGGGGGGCAGCAGAGGGAGGGGTGGATCAAGCTGTTCTTCAGTCAGTTGGACCAGTCACTGATGGAGACCCCGCTGTAAACCCTGTCCACTTTGACACAGGAATATACGTCTGATATATTTTAAATTAACTAGTTTAACTGTTAAATCTATTTTTTACAGTCATACATTTACCCCAATGCTTAATGTGACGGTTATTTAACGACACCATAAACCTGAAGCCTTAAAACCACATGATTAAACTTCATTTACGCGTTTTCCGCAGACTGGTCCAAGCTGTGATAATAATGCTAATGCTAACCTGTTTATTCGCTTCATCGAAGAACACGTTGTTGACGCTGGACGCGTGCTCAAAGTGCACGGGGCTCTCGCTCAGCTCCAGGTAATGCTCCTCCTCAGACATGTCCGGACTTTAATCAGACAAAACACCACAGCAATAATGAAATAAAACCTGAAATAATCCCGGAAAAGTGTCTCACTCAGCAGCTGCGGGGCGACACTTCCTGCTTCCGGTTCACTTCAGAATAAGAACAGAAAAGACCAAAAACCCTAAATGTTACTGATTTAAAGCGTTACTTTTATGTTGAATACACGACAGGCCGTTTATGAGAAATACTAGTCCGCATGTTGTGTTTTTTCTACCCAGATATTTAAATTGTTTTTCATGTTTGTGGCGCGTTGGAGATTATTTTGAAAGACACGAGGAAATGGGTTTGTTTTGCCTTTTCTAAAATCATGTGACAACAGAGTCACGTGAAATTAAACTCATCCTTCACCAAAACGATTCTGTTTCGTGACAATAAAACACAATTTGTAAAAGTTCACGGCAGAAATCAAACCTTTTCATTTTAACTCAGTATCTTCATGATCAAATATTACAAATCTCTTGTACAGCGCCAACAGCTTCAGTTTGATCTTTTATTAAATACTTTGGCCAAGTCAGCCCTTCACTTCAGTTTATTGTCTTGTTAGATGTAAGTGTAAACTATACTCGAAGTATGAGACAGACGACGCCGTGTATCAGAGCCTATAATAGGTCCATGATCAGAGCTGGTAGCCATTTATTTTAAGTAGTAACAGTTACTCCCCCGAGCCACAAGAGGTCGCTCGACGATAGTGTATAGGCTAAGCCACTACCACAACATTTGACTTAAAATAATGAAGAAAACAGTAAAATCTGTTTTGTGCTGAGTATTTTTAATGTATTTTATTCCATCAAACAGAGGAATCTTTGGATCATAAAAATAATGTCCAGTTTCAGCCAAAAACTGAATGCGTTTTAGACCAGCATGAATCCAATTAAATACTTGTTGAATAATATTTTTAAAGGCCCACATTTTGGTTGGAATAATTGACTTTCGATGCTTTTTAGATCTTGCAGAAATGCCGTTTACAGGAGAAAAACTAAAGGTCCTAAACAGTGAAGCCACTAAATTAAAATGTTAGTTTTTGTCCAAAGCCATTCCTAACTTTTGTAACATCCAGTTCTTCACAGCGATGAGTTTATCGGCACATTTCACAACTTTAGGGTCACTTCCCAGGGTCAATTTTGTCTAGGTCACCAATAAATGATCCTAAAGTAGTACAGAATCAAGTACCTTCATTGAAGATGGACAACTCCTGTACGACTGGGAACTTGCACAGATGTCCTAGAGTAGGACAAAAACTGTTTTGGGTAGATTTTCCAATTTTTGTTTTCCTTTTGTAATTCTGTTTTGTATTGTATGTTGATGTGTGTTTTAACAAAAAAGGAACGAAACATAACTACAATTTGTAAATAAATAAATAAAATAGAAAGTTCCTTAATGAAAACTCAAACACAAAAGGTGAAGTTCATCAATATTTTATTCGGTTGTTGACGTGAACAGAGTCGCAGCTGTTTTCAGTGATCAGGCGAAAATGTTTTACAAAGAAAGATTCACACGAAAACAAAAGTCATGGTTTGGTTTTTATTTAAGGAGACGCTGCAGGTGAATCAGAGGAAAAGATTTAACTTCTTTTTATGCTGTAGATTTGTGACATAAATATGAGGAAAAACACACATGCCCTAAAAATTTATAAAACTTCCCATATTTTTAAAAATAAAATCTAAACTTAATCTAGGTTTAAATGTGTGGTTTTATTTTGTGACATAATAGTAAAGTTTCGCTCAGAGGGAAAACTGGTTTAGTTTTGGAATAAACTCGTTATTAGTGAAAACATCTGGGCTCATCAGAATCAGATCGGAGTGAAAACGGCCCATTGTCTGCACATGTGTGTTCCTCCCGTCTTTAGCCGCTCTGTCTCCCACACAGGAAATGACCATATTTGGATTACAGCCTTTCCTGCTACACGTGGATACCACACATGTCAGTATTTGTGAATGAATGAGCGTGGGAAAGACCAGACACAGACATGCTGGAGTCACTTCCTGGATAAACCTCAGAGAATAAACATCGTACAGAGAGTTTGGGGAGATCCCTGCAGCGTCTTCACGTTCACACTGAAACAGAAACGTTGACTTCCCGCCTCTGAATCTCATCACTTCTTTGAACCGCGTTACGTAAAAATATTGATAATTCATTTTGTGCCGTTCCCTTTTCCCCAAAGCGTTGATTCGTTTCAGACTTTCCTCTTTCCTCCCACAGAATCGTTAAACCTTTGAGCGTAGGGCGGCGGTTGGTGCCGTGACCCGACCCCAGGCTCTGACCCAGACGAGGAGCTCCCCGTGTGGCGGGCGGCGGTAATGCGCTCGCATCATTCTCTGTGTTAACGTAACGGGTTCATTTAGTCGTCGGAGTCGTGTTTAAACGGAGGGTCGTCTTCTTCGCAGTTCACGGGAAACGTCTTCTTCCCTCGTTTCTGCACGTGGTCCTCGTTTCTCTTCTCCAGAGCCACGATCTGCGACAGACGATTAAACACATCAAACCTCAAAGTTATGACACAATCTGCATAACCCCAACAGCTCACAGATCAAAAAGGCTTTCACCGTTTCTTTTGTGCCACAAACGAGGAAAAGTCTGGGCTTATTTAACCTCTTAACCCCCACCTGAACCGAGCACATTCTCTCTGGGTCAGCTTTACCCAAATCTGAAAAATTCCTGAAAAAAAAGTGTCAGTCTTGTAGGGCTTAGCTTTCAAATGAGGCGTCGCTCTGGCCTAAACTCCAGTCCAGAAGGTTTTAGATTTGGGTAAAGCCGAACTGGAGAAAATACGCTTGTTTGAGCTTTCCAGACTTTCATTTAGGCCTAAAACACCTGGAAAACCTGTGGGCGATTTCAGAAAAGTCCCCGAAGTTTTCTGGAAATTGTGTCGACGCTTCTGGATGATTCGTTTCTCAGAAGGAACAACATTCAAAAAGTATCTGAGAGCTTCCTCTGATGCATTTAGATACACCTTCACACAAATAAAATATGTCTTTTGAGGTCACTTAAAAATGTCCAGCAGCTTCTCTCTAAACCCCAAACAACATCCATATTATAGAGAAACATGGGAAATAAATATAATAATTATTAAGCTATAAAGAAATAAAAAGCTGGTGATGAGGAAGGGCAGAGTGTCCCGCTCCAAACACAGCAAGGAGGAGGACAAAGCCCCTCCCCTCACAGCAAGGAGGAGGAGAAAGCCCCTCCCCTCACAGCAAGGAGGAGGACAAAGCCCCTCCCCTCACAGTAAGGAGGAGGACAAAGCCCCTCCCCTCACAGCAAGGAGGAGAAAGCCCCTCCCCTCACAGCAAGGAGGAGGAGAAAGCCCCTCCCCTCACAGCAAGGAGGAGGAGAAAGCCCCTCCCCTCACAGTAAGGAGGAGGAGAAAGCCCCTCCCCTCACAGTAAGGAGGAGGAGAAAGCCCCTCCCCTCACAGTAAGGAGGAGATGCAGCTCTCCTTAAAATGTGCAGTTTTATTCCTGAACTTCCTGATTTATTTCCGTTTCTGCCTCGTTGGTTTAAAGGTTTTTAAGTCTCGTTGGTTTAAAGGTTTTTAAGTCTGGTTTTCACAGTTTGACTGAACGTCTCGTACGGTGTTGATGTGTTTTAGTGTTCAGGACAGTTCTTCATCGTTACCTGAGCCATGAATCCGGCCTCGTCATCGTCGTCCACGCTCAGCTCCAAACCCGTGACTGCGTTGAACAGATGGAACTGGCTCAACGCTTCAGCCACGCCTCGACGCCGGAAGAACTACAGTCAGACATAGAGATACTGAACACCACACGTATAAAGAACTACAGTCAGACATAGAGATACTGAACACCACACGTATAAAGAACTACAGTCAGACATAGAGATACTGAACACCACACGTATAAAGAACTACAGTCAGACAGAGACACTGAACACCACATGTATAAAGAACTACAGCCAGACATAGAGATACTGAACACCACATGTATAAAGAACTACAGTCAGACATAGAGATACTGAACACCACATGTATAAAGAACTACAGTCAGACATAGAGACACTGAACACCACACGTATAAAGAACTACAGTCAGACATAGAGACACTGAACACCACACGTATAAAGAACTACAGTCAGACATAGAGACACTGAACACCACACGTATAAAGAACTACAGTCAGACATAGAGACACTGAACACCACATGTATAAAGAACTACAGTCAGACATAGAGACACTGAACACCACATGTATAAAGAACTACAGCAGAGTCAGACTTAGAGACACTGAACACCACACGTATAAAGAACTACAGTCAGACTTAGAGATACTGAACACCACATGTATAAAGAACTACAGTCAGACATAGAGATACTGAACACCACACGTATAAAGAACTACAGTCAGACTTAGAGATACTGAACACCACACGTATAAAGAACTACAGTCAGACTTAGACACTGAACACCACACGTATAAAGAACTACAGTCAGACATAGAGACACTGAACACCACACGTATAAAAGGTTGAGGTTTGTTACCGTGGCCACGTTCCTGCAGTCTCTGAAGAGAAACTCCAGACCGTGAGGGTGAGTCGGCTCCACAGACTGACTCACATCGATCAGCCAAACCTGACAGAGAGAGAGAACGCCTTTTTAACAAAACATCTGTGCCTTTAAATCCTAATGCCGGGACTACAGCAGCAGCTTTAATCGGCCAAGACAGACAGGTACGAATCAACTCGTCAGAGGATCTTTCATTAGAAATACCTGAGTGTTTTTAGAGCCACTCGTAGTAAAGCACTCGTAGTAAAGCACTCGTAGTAAAGCACTCGTAGTAAAGCACTCGTATAGCTGCATTATTAACATGACGCAATATTCATTATATTATTTTATGTCCAGTAATTCTTGTTAATGGTGCCAGAGCATGTTGTACTCACTCAGATCGTATATAGTAGTAGTATTATAGTAGTAGTATTATAGTAGCAGTAGTAGTATAAGTACCTTGTCGTGGTGCCACAGCATGTTGTACTCGCTCAGATCGTATAGTAGTAGTAGTAGTAGTAGTAGTAGTATCAGTAGTAGTAGTAGTAGTAGTAGTAGTAGCAGTAGCAGTAGCAGTAGCAGTAGTAGTAGTAGTAGCAGTAGTAGTATCAGTAGTAGTAGTAGTACAAGTACCTTGTCGTGGTGCCACAGCATGTTGTACTCGCTCAGATCGTATATAGTAGTAGTATTATAGTAGTAGTATTATAGTAGCAGTAGTAGTATAAGTACCTTGTCGTGGTGCCACAGCATGTTGTACTCGCTCAGATCCGCGTGCACCAGGTTGCACTCGGAGAACATGGTCTTCATCATGTTCAGGACCTGGTAATAGGCGGCGCTCATGTCGTCTTCGCCCAGAATGGCGTCCTTCAGTTTGGGGGCGGGGATGTGGTTGGCGCCGATGAAGGACAGGACCAGGATGTGCTTCTTCAGCAGCACCACCTCAGGACACGGGATCCCGGCTCTCTGCAGCCTGGAGACGGAGAACGCTGTGTGAGTCTGTGGAACATGATCTCAAGAGCAGGTCCACTCTGGAGGAACTGCTCCTTCAGCTCGAGCTTCACCTTTAGGCGGTTTGGTCTGAGCTCAAGAACCTGCTCTACACAGAGATGCAGTTTGTTCAGATGGATTCAACAGCTGCTGTAGAAAAGCAGCTTCTCCTCCACGTTTGAAGCTGCAGGTGAGACGTCTTTACTGTGGCAGAGGAGGTCCTCCCTCAGACGCTCAGACATTTAAAATACTCTTTACTCCACTGATGCAGAGCTTCTTTCTGAAACATCTGTTTAGGACGAGGTTGTAGCTAGGAGTGTGACAATATATCGATTTTCCGATATATCGCGATATTTTGCGGGACAATACGATACCGATATCGATACTTTTGATGCCGTCATGCATATTAATGAGCAACGTCATGCATATTAATGAGCAACGTCATGCATATTAATGAGGCAGCAGTGCTCCACTGTTTTCACAGTCAATAGAGGCCAACAGTGATCAATAATTCAGTCAGACCAGCAGGGGGTAGCACTGTAACACCGTCACACAATGTGTTTGGTCCAAGTGCTTAAACTGTAGTGCTGCCCCCTGCTGTCCACTTAACCCTCAGTCACACAGAGGGTTAAGTGTGTAATTATAAACACTTTTAATGATAGTATTTATAATTATAAAGAAGATTAATTGGGGGTTGATTTATTCCTGTTTAAACAGGACGGCGGTTTCTTGTTTATTTAATTGTAAATGAGTCACTGACAGATCTATAGTGTGGGATCATTTATAAAAGTGGTACAAAGCACAAGCAAAGAAATGTAAATGATGGATAATATGTAGTATGTTCAAATAAAGGTTAAAAGTAGCATGTTTCTGTAACAGTTTCTAGTTTAGGGACTTTTCCCCTGAACTTTAGCTCCTGGTTTAAGCGGTAAAGAAGGACCTGGGGCTGTGTGTGCGGGACGGTGTGCGGGACGTCACCTGCTGAGGTTGTGTGCGGGACGGTGTGCGGGACGTCACCTGCTGAGGTTGTGTGCGGGACGGTGTGCGGGACGTCACCTGCTGAGCTTGTGTGTGGGACGTCACCTGCTGAGGCTGTGTGCGGGACGGTGTGTGGGACGTCACCTGCTGAGGTTGTGCATCTCCTTCTCGGCCCACAGGCGGATGATCTTCCTGGGGTTCAGTTTGCTGAAGCGCTCCTTGAAGCGATAGTCGTCTTTGATGTAGCGGTCGCGGTTCCTGAACTCGTTGAGCGTAGTTTTAAAAACCTTCAGGACGACCTCGGACGGAACCGGCTCCTCCTCCAGACTGAGGGGGGGGAGAGACAGAGAGGGGGGGTTAGTGACGGGTGGTTATGGACATGTAGTCAGTCACACAGAGGGGTCCCGGGCCTCGTGTTGGTGACCCACCTGCCCCCGTCAGCGTGAAACACCACAGACTCCTTCCCGGTGCTGATGCAGCCGTTAATGTTCTCCAGGACGCCGGCGCTCACCATCTTGTACATGAGCAGACGAGTGCGCTGGTCCACAGCTTGGTCCTGCACACAGCAACACAGTACACCTGAAGCTCTGTGTGGTACCTACAGCAGGGGAGGTACTCTGTGTGGTACTTACAGCAGGGGAGGTACTCTGTGTGGTACCTACAGCAGGGGAGGTACTCTGTGTGTGTGTGGTACCTACAGCAGGGGAGGTACTCTGTGTGGTACCTACAGCAGGGGAGGTACTCTGTGTGTGTGTGGTACCTACAGCAGGGGAGGTACTCTGTGTGTGTGTGGTACCTACAGCAGGGGAGGTACTCTGTGTGTGGTACCTACAGCAGGGGAGGTACTCTGTGTGGTACCTACAGCAGGGGAGGTACTCTGTGTGGTACCTACAGCAGGGGAGTTACTCTGTGTGGTACTTACAGAAGTGGAGGTACTCTGTGTGGTACTTACAGAAGTGGAGGTACTCTGTGTGGTACTTACAGAAGTGGAGTTACTCTGTGTGGTACTTACAGAAGTGGAGTTACTCTGTGTGGTACTTACAGAAGTGGAGGTACTCTGTGTGGTACTTACAGAAGTGGAGTTACTCTGTGTGGTACTTACAGAAGTGGAGTTACTCTGTGTGGTACTTACAGAAGTGGAGTTACTCTGTGTGGTACTTACAGAAGTGGAGGTACTCTGTGTGGTACTTACAGAGGTGGAGGTACTCTGTGTGGTACTTACAGAGGTGGAGGTACTCTGTGTGGTACTTACAGAAGTGGAGTTACTCTGTGTGGTACTTACAGAAGTGGAGGTACTCTGTGTGGTACTTACAGAAGTGGAGTTACTCTGTGTGGTACTTACAGAAGTGGAGTTACTCTGTGTGGTACTTACAGAAGTGGAGTTACTCTGTGTGGTACTTACAGAAGTGGAGTTACTCTGTGTGGTACTTACAGAAGTGGAGGTACTCTGTGTGGTACTTACAGAAGTGGAGTTACTCTGTGTGGTACTTACAGAGGTGGAGTTACTCTGTGTGGTACTTACAGAGGTGGAGGTACTCTGTGTGGTACTTACAGAGGTGGAGGTACTCTGTGTGGTACTTACAGAGGTGGAGCTACTCTGTGTGGTACTTACAGAAGTGGAGTGCTCCTTCTTCTCGTGCAGTCGGGCGCTGCGTCGCTGCTCACTGTGGACGTGCTGCTTCAGGGAATTAAACACTTGGTTCGACAACTTCAGGTCCATCCCCAAACCATCGCCCACCTGCACCTCAGGAGCAAACTGACCACAGAGAAACACGAGGGTTACCTCAGGAGCAAACTGACCACAGAGAAACACGAGGGTTACCTCAGGAGCAAACTGACCACAGAGAAACACGAGGGTTACCTCAGGAGCAAACTGACCACAGAGAAATAACACGAGGGTTACCTCAGGAGCAAACTGACCACAGAGAAACACGAGGGTTACCTCAGGAGCAAACTGACCACAGAGAAACAACACGAGGGTTACCTCAGGAGCAAACTGACCACAGAGAAACACGAGGGTTACCTCAGGAGCAAACTGACCACAGAGAAACAACACAAGGGTTACCTCAGGAGCAAACTGACCACAGAGAAACACGAGGGTTACCTCAGGAGCAAACTGACCACAGAGAAACACGAGGGTTACCTCAGGAGCAAACTGACCACAGAGAAACGCTTTAACACAAGGGTTACCTCAGGAGCAAACTGACCACAGAGAAACGCTTTAACACAAGGGTTACCTCAGGAGCAAACTGACCACAGAGAAACACGAGGGTTACCTCAGGAGCAAACTGACCACAGAGAAACGCTTTAACACAAGGGTTACCTCAGGAGCAAACTGACCACAGAGAAACGCTTTAACACAAGGGTTACCTCAGGAGCAAACTGACCACAGAGAAACACGAGGGTTACCTCAGGAGCAAACTGACCACAGAGAAACGCTTTAACACAAGGGTTACCTCAGGAGCAAACTGACCACAGAGAAACGCTTTAACACAAGGGTTACCTCAGGAGCAAACTGACCACAGAGAAACGCTTTAACACGAGGGTTACCTCAGGAGCAAACTGACCACAGAGAAACGCTTTAACACGAGGGTTACCTCAGGAGCAAACTGACCACAGAGAAATAACACGAGGGTTACCTCAGGAGCAAACTGACCACAGAGAAATAACACGAGGGTTACCTCAGGAGCAAACTGACCACAGAGAAACGCTTTAACACGAGGGTTACCTCAGGAACACTATTAATAAACTGAGACCAGTATATCTGAGCCTAAAGAACCAGTTTCCTCCCGTCCACCACCTGTCACTTATGTTTTACTCCAACAGATCTTACACAGATTTTCAGAAACTTAGATCTTAGCTTTCAAATGAGACATATATTCAGCTGTACACAAAAACGCAACAAAAACTTGACTAAGGAGCAACAAAAAAGCAGTGAAAACACGACGAGAAGTCACCATCAGTTTTGTAGGTCTTAGCTTTCAAATGACAGTAACGTGTAATATTAAAGTCTCACGTTGTCCATCCGGGCCGTGTTCTTGCGTCCGCACATCACCTCGTCGTGTTTGGTCGTGATGTTCTTCCCTTTCCCCACGAAGCCTTTCTTTGGCGTCACCTGTGGCTTCTCTGCAACAGACGGGACACTTCCTCAGGACTGAACAAACGCTAAGGACGTCTTACAGCAGCGAGACCCGTGCAGTTCCTCACCCGCCCTGTAGGGGTCGTGCCTGGTGTCCTGCCAGTCCACCTCGTCCTCAGAGCTGTCGCTGTCCTCGTACGGGTGAACCATGCGGTAATTCTCAAAGGAAATGGACACTGGACACGAGAACGTTTCAGTCAGGAGAATAAAGTCACGTGTGTGTGATTCAAATGAGACTAAAACTAAAGTAAAAGGAGGAGCTAAGAACTTCAGCAACACAGTTTGAAGGAGCCTCACATTTAAAGGAACCCTGTGTCCCAGAACAAACATGTCGGGACGCGGTTACAGTCGTACCTTTACTGTCTCCGTTGAACTTCTTCTCTTCTCTCTTGAGCTGGTCGTCAAACTCTCGGTCGAACTGCATCTGCAGCATCTGGGCCAACATCAGGTCGGAGTCGGTGTCCGCGGTGTCCTCCAGGGGGAGCTCCAACACCGGGCTGAGGCACAAGGGAAAAACATTCACATCGTTCTTAAGGATTGTCACGAGTGAAAACAAGTCAACAACAAATAATAATCCTCTTACTCTGCGGCGCCGGGGAACAGGTTGTTCTCCTCGTCCAGTTGTTTGGCCAACTCTTCACTCATCACCTCTGACAGTGAACAGGCAGGGGGCGCCGCAGGCACAGAACCCCACGGACTCTGGACATTCAACATTACAGTCACACAAAAGAAGAGATTCATGTGGGTTTAACCTCTTAACCCCCACTTTAACCGAGCACATTTTCTTCACCTTGACCCAATAATCTAAAAGCTTCTGGACTGGAGCTCACAGCCTATAGGCTAAAGTAACGCCTCATTTGAAAGCTAAGACCTACGGAACTGATCTTAACCTTGTTGCCACGTTGTCGTCACTTTTTTGACTTTCCAAAAGGCATAAGTTCATATTTATCATTGTCTATAGACTATGGGGGCCCACAGTATCATTACGGGAACTACTTTATTGAGATCATTCAAACATGTCCAGACAAATCCCTAAAGCCACGCCCACTCCCTCTGACGTCAGCAGCGCCAAACCTCCAGCCCTTTGTATTCAAACAAGTCCAATAGTTACGTAACTTAATACTCAGTTTATTCCGTTTTTATAACACATGTTGTTTCCAGCCAAGTTCTGACAGAAATAAACGATAGGAAATCAACGTATGAACAGCAAAACACGCTCAATTGTGACATAACTTTACCCTAAATCCGCGAATAAAACATGTAAAGGTTTGAATTAAAGCTGATATAAAGGGTTTACTTAATGTATATTTAATTGTGTGAGTTTAATTTGATGATTAAATGATGTAATGGTCGGAAACAGATGCGTCATTGCCCGAGTTTGACGGCTTTATTTATAGAACAGCGCTTTTGCCATATTTGACAGTGAAGCTAATGCTAACACTAACTTTAGCCATAGTTTCACACTTTAACCCAATAAAATGTCAGTTTCGTGGGTGTCTCAAGTAAATGGCGGGGACTTACCTTCGGAGCAGTGACTGTGATTTGATCCATGGTTTTATTCGGCTTTAATTCGCTGGTTTGTTGAGGGAATGAAATGATGGTGTTAGCCGCGGAGCTAAAGGACGGTTAGCTTGTGGCGAAGGCAGATTACGCGACAACAATGTCACTTTTAAACAACAAATCTGAAATCCCGCGACGTGACACGCACGGAAAGAGATTGATCTGACTTTGGTGTATATAAATATGCGGTATAAAAAAAGAGGTAACGGGTTTTTGAGTGTGTTTTTTAAGGTTAAAAAGAGGTAGAGACGTCTGTCACCGATCGGGCTTTAGCAGCGAATGGACCTTTGGCACGAGAGGCGGAAGTGCGTCATCACCGCAGAGGCCGAACAAAACAAAGTCATAAAAAAATAAAATAAAATAATAATAATAATAATAATAATAATAATAATAATAATAATAATAATAATAATAATGTGAAACTATTATTTTGTATAATTTTAAAAAATATAAAAATAAAGTAATACAAAATAATTAATGAAATAATAATTATATTAACCTCTTAACCCCCGCCTGAACCGAGCACATTGTCTCCAGTTTGGCTTTACCCAAATCTAAAATAAAAACAAAAACAACAATGGCATTACACTCTTGCTCTCCAGTCGAGAAGCTTTTACATTTATTTGGGTAAAGCTGAACTGGAGAAAAGGTTCTCAGTTCAGGTGGGGGTTACGAGGTTTAAATAATAATAATAATAATAATAATAATAATAATAATAATAATAATAATAATAAATTACTAAAAAATAAACGTTATATGTGCTTACAAATATTAACAGAAACAATAAAATATAATAATAGCATTAATTACAACTCACGCACACACAATATCACAGTCAACGTTTATTTTAATCACATAAATTACCAGTGAAACAATTAACTCACATTGAGGAAAGTACATATTGTATCGTTTTATTGTGTATCCACTGCTATGCATTATTTAGGCCTGATTAATGTTCAGTTCGTTGGAAATACAGCTGGACTTGATTGTTGTTCCATGAAACCAGAGTGAGGACCAGGAGGAGGACCAGGAGGAGGACCAGCCTGGACCAGAGGAGGACCAGGAGGAGGACCAGGAGGAGGACCAGAGAAGGACCAGGAGGAGGACCAGCCTGGACCAGAGGAGGACCAGGAGGAGGACCAGAGGAGGACCAGGAGGAGGACCAGGAGGAGAAGGACCAGGAGGAGGACCAGCCTGGACCAGGAGGAGGACCAGAGGAGGACCAGGAGGAGGACCAGGAGGAGAAGGACCAGGAGGAGGACCAGGAGGAGGACCAGCCTGGACCAGAGGAGGACCAGGAGGAGGACCAGGAGGAGGACCAGGAGGAGGACCAGGAGGAGGCGGGACGGGCACCAGCTGCTGCGACTTTGCAAAGCTCAGAATATAGAAACAAGAAACGGATGTGTGTCACATATCACAATAAAACATACAGGATTAAAACGTGGAATATTCATAAAAAATAATATAAAATGTGCCCACACCAGCCGTGTCCGCCTATTTGTGTTTATGTTTTAAGTTGCAGTGATTTAACTTCATATATTTATATTAGCCTGTACCACCAGCTTCTCCAGTTTCATGTCCCGGATGGATTTGTTGATTTGATAATGACCATTAAATACAAAATATGAATCCTGCTCGTTCCTTTTTAATATTGTGTCCTTCGAAGTTACTTTATTGGTCATTTTAAAGATAAAATATATGTAAGTTTTATTTCTTGGGCGCTGACCGGAAGTGCGCCTGTGCGGACGGAAGTCTGACAGCATCCTCAGCATCCCTTTATCCTCAGCATCCTCTGCCCTCTCTGCGCAGCTCCCCGTCTCCGTGTTTCCTCCGCGCTAATCCCGTCTCCATCTCCTCTCTGACTCTGTATTCCCGCTTCATCTTCGCTCCTCTGCGGGGGCTTCTCCGATGGACGGGCCCCGCAGCCGCAGCTCGCCCGGGAACAGCGCTCCGAACGCGGCCGCAGCGAAAACCGTGAGTCGCCCCTTTTTCCGCCTCCAGATCACGAAATACCAGCGCACTTCCCTTTTGTGTTTGGAAATGATGCTTCTGCGCGAACCAGCGGCAGGATGACGGGCCAGGCGTGGGGGGCGCCTGGAGCATCTCAGACCGTAGCAGGTTTTAGGCTAAAGGACTAACCAGGAGCTAAACCAGGAGCTAAACCAGGAGCTAAACCAGGAGCTAAACCAGGAGCTCAACCAGGAGCTAAACCAGGAGCAGGGACGGACATCCTGCTCAGTATCTGCAGCCCTAACCCCAACTGAATTGTGCCAAAATGAAGGCCTTAAATGTCATTAACCTGGATTAAACATTACATCTAAACATCTTGTAACGTAGCGACCCTGCTGGACTCTCCTGCAGACACGTTCTACAGTGTGAGGTCGCCCAGAGGAGATCATTTGATGTTTTCCAGTAAATCTCACAGGGATACACCGCGGAGTTTCAGAAGAAAGTTCCAGCCCAGAGAAGGATTAGAGTCTCAAAATGGGCAGAAAAAGGAACTCACAAACAGATGCTCCAGATCCTCAACTTAAAAAGGTTTTAAAAGAGCCAGTGGTTTCTCTGATCAGAGCAACAGCTTTCACAACAGTGTTTCCTCAACTCGATTTTCTCACATTAACAGCATTTACTCTGTGTTTCTGATTCAGATTCAGAACGTTTTCCTCATTGGAAGAAAAAAACGGTGCTCAAAGTTTTCTGGTTTGGATTTCGAAATGTCCCAATGTTTGCTAATGTGGAAAAAAACAAATGTGCAGATACTCTGTGTTTGTGGCTGCAGTGAAAATGGCTTTAAAAGCGTTAAACTTGCTGCTGCGTTATGTATAAACCTCTAACTGCAGCTTTACGATGATCACATTAAATAAACACAGCAACACTTTATTTTACACTTTCTTCAATATGTTAAATTTAGTACAATGTAATGTAACTGTTATTACTTTACACCTATGGATTACACGCACGATGGAGTAATGTGTAGTTTGGAGGAACGTGAAGTAAAACAACATTAAACCCTAACACTTAAGTCATTACATGTGTTTCGGGGCGGGGGGATAATGGCTCTGCTCAATGAAAAAAATCCAACAGTTTTGTCCAAACACAGTGAGCTGCAGTTCTCGCTCTCAAGTTTGCTCAAAATTCCTTTTGAACAACTCCCTCATTCCTCTGTGTGATCGAATGTTTGCGAAGCTTAAGAAATAAAATATGCACAGAAAATATAGTAGATATAGAAAATATAGGCTTTAAAAAGCATTGCTGCTGCTGGAGAAACCCTGTAAACACATTGGGCTCTTTACCCCGAGGAACCTCTGGCCCTCACGCTCCCTCACCGCCCAGACACGGAGGCCTTCAGGAGGGTGAAGCACCTTCAGGATTCCCCACATCTGTGACCGGAGGAATCCTGTGCACGGCTGTCTGCTCCTCTGTGGGCACATTCAGTATTACATTGTGTTCATCCAAACCTTTTACAAATCCTGCCTCTCAGTCACAGGTTCGTGGTTCGTAGTAAGCACGTGGTTTCCTGCTCCCTGTTAACGGGAATATATGTTTTACTAATTCATCAGCGTGTTCTCCTGAACCAGACCGACCTTATTGATATGGATCCCGTGGGACCGTGAGGTCTCGTGGGGCGTTTGAGGTCCCGGGTTTTCCGTCCCTTAAGTTATTATTGATCCGGGAACAAAGGCCTTGAACGCAGCACCATCTGGACGACACACTCGAACTAATCAGGAAAATTCGAATGTGGAGCTGGGACTGGGACCAGTCTGGGATCGCAGGCAGGAACCGGAAACACGTCTCTCAAGTGTTGATGCTGTTGGTCCCGGGACAGAATGAGAGGAAGTCACTTGGTTTCAGCTCAAATAAAAAAAAAAAATCTCCAAATGTTGTTCCTCATTTTTGCCCAATGTTTGCCCCAATTTTTCCTAAGTTTTAGCAAATTTTTTGTCTTATTTTTGCCCCAATTTTTCATATTTTTTTTTCAATTTTGTACCCTTATTTTTTTGCTAATTGTTCATTACTAATATTTCCCTAATTTTTCTGTATTTTAGCCCAATTTATTAATTTTTTTCTCCAATTGTTCAATTTTTTTTGCCTAATATTTCCCCAATTTTACTCATGTTACCAATACATTATCCACATGTTTGCTTGTTTTTTATTGCTAATATTTCTGCCATTTTTGTTCCATTTCGCCCCTAAATTTGCATTTTTTTGCCCAATATTTGCCCAATTTTTCCTATTTTTTTTTTCTTATTTATGACCCAATTTTTTTTACATTTTCCCATTTTTTTTACCCTAATTTTTTACTCCCCATTTCCCCCCTTTTCTCCAAGTCCATGTTCCACCTGATTCTAACTGTGTCTCCTGGTTTGTGTTTCCCAGAATGCTTCAGTGGACTAACTCTGCGTCCTCCGGTGACGACTGTACCTCACGCTGCTGATGATGTAGAAACGATGCTGAGGAACATTTAAAAATCCACACGTTACTCGAGCGGATGTACTTTCCTTCTGAATGTTTTCTGTAGAAATCGCTGGAAAAGCCCATGATTGTCGTGAAATCCCCTGAGATCCGAGATTAAACAGCGTACGAGTGAAAACAGTATTTCCATCCGCGTCTTGGATGTAAAGGAAACACGTTTTTTCAAGTTTTGCCAAAGTTTTCTGATGTAACTTGAATTCCAAATTTTGGTGGAGCTTTTTGGAGGAATCTGTTGGACGTCTGTGGAGACTCCTGAAGACTCCCTGGATTGTATTTTTCACTTTTGATTGTTTTTGGACCCTGACACGCTGATAAAGATGAGTAAGTCTCACTCGGGCCTGAGCTCCGAGGCCACGGAAAAGGCACGACTCGAGCTGAACGAGAACCCGGACACGCTTCACCACGACATCCAGCAGGTGAGTTAACCTTCACCCTGAGTCCTCCTTCAGCAGGTGAGTCCTCCTTCAGCAGGTGAGTCCTCCTCCAGCAGGTGAGTCCTCCTCCAGCAGGTGAGTCCTCCTCCAGCCCGAGTGGAGGCTTTGAGTGGTACGTTTAGTTCAGAACTCTGCAAACATCTGAATGCAGAGGATTGTCATGACCTTTGGCCTCAGCTCGATTCCATTATAGGCCTTTAGTGACGTCTGCACGAGAGCTGGACGATATCGATATCAATAATTGTGTGACTTCAGAACATCAGAAATGTGCAAAATTTAAACATAACACGCTTTACAGGAAGGAACCAGTCACTCTGTCATTCATACACCAGTGTGCGCAGACACGAGTACGAGGAAATGCTGTTTTATCTGCGGTAAACGGCTTAAAACGTGTGAATTCAGACGATCCCTGCAGATTCTGAGCAGGTTTTAAAGGAATAGGCCACAGTTTTTACACACTGAGATCTGTTCTGAGCTTAGACGAGTTCATCTGTACCTGTCTGGTCTCCACGTGAGCCTTCAGTCACGTAAACACAGACCAAACGGCGTTAGCATTTAGTGTTACACTATAAAGTATAATTACACAAAATTAAACAATGTGGATAATTGTGTGTAATTATACTTTATAGTGTAACACTTGACGTGACCATATTTAAATAGGGGAAACGTGGAAGAGTTTGGAAGCTTCTATCTTCACCTCGTTTGGAGCTATAGAGGAGAAGAGGCTAAATGCTAACGGCTAAATGCTAACGCCGTCTGGTCTGTGTTTACGTGACTGAAGGCTCACGTGGAGACCAGACAGGGACAGATGAACTCGTCTAAGCTAAGAACAGATCCAAATCTGCTCCAACTCAGTACAGTTTCATGTAATTCAAGCACTTTCGAGTATTTCGAGTTATTGATAAGATGTCTTTTCTCCAGTGAACACATTATGGTTTTATACTGAATGTGATTCTTGTGACACTTTCTTTATCTCTGACACCGAGGCTCTGGTTCTGCTCACGGTCCTGTAAGGTCTTTATGTTTCTGTGTCTCGTTCTCAGGTGTGGGACATGTTCCTGTTTAGATCTTTCTGTGTCTCGTCCTCAGATCTTTCTGTGTCTCGTCCTCAGGTCTTTGTGTTTCTCGTCCTCAGGTGCGGGACATGATCGTGACTCGCCCCGACATTGGTTTCCTCCGGACAGACGACGACTTCATCCTTCGCTTCCTCCGAGCGCGGAAGTTCAACCAATCAGAATCCTTCAGACTCCTGAGCCAGTACTTCCTGTTCCGCCAGCAGCACCTGCACATCTTCCACAGCTTCAAGGTTTAATGGCTTTTTAAACGACATTAAGCGACGTGGGTTTAAATCCAGGCCTTCATTACAAGGTCCCAGAGTCCCAGAGTCCAGGCCCAGCCCTTTAGAAAAGTCATTAAGACTCAGCGACGTCAGTGATGATGGATAATGAACACGGACTGATGACACTGAATGAGCAGGTCCTTCATTGATTTGTGATGCGACCAATGACATCAGCGTCTGGTCTGTGGGATTTTGCTCTGGCATAAATCAGTAGTTTCCTCCTTCATCGAAACTTTGCACCAAACGCATGTTGGTCTGTCTGGCGTTACCATGACAACGTAACCTCGTAGTTTTTCTCGTTTTTAAATGGATGAAACACAGCATTTTGGTCAGATTAAGCTTTGATAGTATGATATTATCACTATAGCTTAAACACAGACAAAATAAAAAGGTAAAAAGACGTTTTAAATCGATGTCCTTATTTATTAGCTGGTTAAAAACTTTCCAAACTCCGACATGTCGACACAGACGGGACTAGAATCACCTGAGGGGAGTTTTGACCTTCCCAATCTCCGACAGCAGGTTCACACAGGATTAGAAACTCAGAGGACGTCAGTAATATTTACTTTTCACCTGCGGTCACGACTTAAGGACTTGGGACTAAAACTAACACCGTCCAAAACGACGCTGTCGTCCGACTGTCAGACCTGCTTCAGACCTGTGTCTCTGTCTCAGGTGGACGACCCGGGGATAAAGCGAGCGCTGATGGACGGTTTCCCCGGAGTGTTGGAGACTCCAGACCAACACGGAAGAAAGATCCTTCTGCTGTTCGCCTCCAACTGGGACCAGACCAGGTCAGACACGGCAGACTCATTCTACTCTTTAACAACATCTGCACTTTAGCTCCTACAGACTCCACACTTTACAGACTGCACTCAACCACATATGGTTTTACACACAAGGATTCTACAGATTGTTTTTAAATGGTTTTATTGATGAAAACGTGATGGTTCTTCTCAATTTTCCTCTTGAAAATAAATTAATCTATGTCATTTTTCCAGTTACAAAAGTCAAATAACTACTACTACTAACAAATAATGTACTGTGAGATCTTCAACATGTGTAAGAATGTCTGTTTGACTGAGATCTTCCTTCTCCTCAGACACTCGTTCATCGACATCTTGAGGGCCATCCTTCTGTCTCTGGAGGTTCTGATCGAAAACCCCGAGCTCCAGGTGAACGGCTTCATCCTGATCATCGACTGGAGCAACTTCTCCTTCAAACAGGCGTCTAAGCTCACGCCCAACGTGCTGAAGCTGGCCATCGAGGGGCTCCAGGTACGAAACATCACACAGAAACTAACCACACTCACCTCCAACGAGCTGAAGCTGGAGATCGAGGGGCTCCAGGTACGAAACATCACACAGAAACTAACCACACTCACCTCCAACGAGCTGAAGCTGGAGATCGAGGGGCTCCAGGTACGAAACATCAAACAGAAACTAACCACACTCACCTCCAACGAGCTGAAGCTGGAGATCGAGGGGCTCCAGGTACGAAACATCACACAGAAACTAACCACACTCACCTCCAACGAGCTGAAGCTGGCCATCGAGGGGCTCCAGGTACGAAACATCACACAGAAACTAACCACACTCACCTCCAACGAGCTGAAGCTGGAGATCGAGGGGCTCCAGGTACGAAACATCACACAGAAACTAACCACACTCACCTCCAACGAGCTGAAGCTGGCCATCGAGGGGCTCCAGGTACGAAACATCACACAGAAACTAACCAAACTCACCTCCAACGAGCTGAAGCTGGAGATCGAGCCTCTGAGGGAAACATCACACAGAAACTAACCACACTCACCTCCAACGAGCTGAAGCTGGAGATCGAGCCTCTGAGGGAAACATCACACAGAAACTAACCACACTCACCTCCAACGAGCTGAAGCTGGAGATCGAGGGGCTCCAGGTACGAAACATCACACAGAAACTAACCACACTCACCTCCAACGAGCTGAAGCTGGCCATCGAGGGGCTCCAGGTACGAAACATCACACAGAAACTAACCAAACTCACCTCCAACGAGCTGAAGCTGGAGATCGAGCCTCTGAGGGAAACATCACACAGAAACTAACCACACTCACCTCCAACGAGCTGAAGCTGGAGATCGAGCCTCTGAGGGAAACATCACACAGAAACTAACCACACTCACCTCCAACGAGCTGAAGCTGGAGATCGAGGGGCTCCAGGTACGAAACATCACACAGAAACTAACCACACTCACCTCCAACGAGCTGAAGCTGGAGATCGAGGGGCTCCAGGTACGAAACATCACACAGAAACTAACCACACTCACCTCCAACGAGCTGAAGCTGGAGATCGAGCCTCTGAGGGAAACATCACGAGCTGAAGTGATGGAACCTCATCACTGAGGTTCAGACCAGGGTTTAGCTTCACTCCTGTCGCTTGTGTTTCCACAGGACAGTTTCCCGGCGCGTTTCGGGGGAATCCATTTTGTGAACCAGCCGTGGTACATCCAGGCCATGTACACCATCATCAAGCCCTTCCTCAAGGACAAGACCAGGAAACGGGTACGGCCTTCACCCAGTTCAGCTTCACCCAAATCTAAAAGCTTCTTGACTCGAGCCTCACTTTGTCATCTCACTTTTTTGTCAAATGTTTTACTTTTTTGTAGCGTCTTCTTCCTCATTTTTTCCTTGTTTTTATCGCTATTTTTTGTCGCCAAACTGGAGAAACGTGCTCGGTTCAGTCGAGTTTAGAGCAGAGACATTAACAGACTCCTCCTCCTCTCTCCTCCCCGTTTACCATAATGACCTCGCTCGAGGGGGAACTCATGGCGGGTTTACAGACTCCTCCTCCCCAGCTCAGACG
Source organism: Proterorhinus semilunaris (assembly GCA_021464625.1). Taxonomy (NCBI): domain Eukaryota; kingdom Metazoa; phylum Chordata; class Actinopteri; order Gobiiformes; family Gobiidae; genus Proterorhinus; species Proterorhinus semilunaris. The sequence goes on along the minus strand of CM038362.1, from coordinate 1,319,308 downwards.
ACGCATGTTCCTAATAAGGGCACGAGGGCGGGATCTCCACTGTAGACTCCGCCCTTGCGTGACGTGTAGCTCGCGCAGCTCCAATGCTAACAGTCCGACCCTCATTAGTACGAGATTTCAAAAATGTTTCTTTGGAAAACCAGCCTGGTTTCTCTGTGACTGACCCGGCGTCTCAGGAGGAACGTGTGGAAAGTGTTTAAAAAACAGAAACCAGGCGTTTAAGTTGTTTTTAACGCGTCTAAAGTCCAATGCTTTTCAATGGGAGACTGGCGGCTACATGGAGGTGCTACAGCAATGGCCTCCAGTGGTCGTAAAGCAGAGCGGCCACTGGTTAAGCACAGTTCAGCGCCTCCTCCAGCAGGGGGCCCTGTTCAGTGAGCGATGAGTCGATAATAATCCTTCGACACCTTGCAAACGTCTCTCTCTGCAGATATACCTGCACGGGAACAACCTGACGTCGCTGCAGCAGCTGATCGGCGTGGAGTGCCTGCCGTCGGAGTTCGGGGGCTCTCTGCCGCCGTACGACGTGGGGCTCTGGGCTCGGACCCTCCTGGGGCCGGACTTCAGCGACGAGTCGGAGTACACGCTGACCTACGACGCGCTGCACGTCATCAACAGGTGCTCCCCCAGGTCCGTCTGTGAGTGGTCCCGGTTTAACCCGTCTCTGTGCCGCAGGTCTCAGTCCGTGGTGGAGCCCGGGACGTTGAAATCAGCCGACAGAGAAACCAGCACCCCCCTCCTCGCTCTGGACTGATGCTGATCCTGCAGATTCTCCGCGGCGTCTGTGTGGAGCATCAGAGTGTGGATCTGAAACGCCCGTGAAGCTCACACTTTAAATTACACTAGATTATGTTAAATTAACGTTCAGGTCCTGCAGAAAATCACATTCACACCAAACCTCCTGGAGTTTGAAGGTTTTAAAACATAAATATTTAAAAGGTGAAAAACCTATAGTTAAACCCGTGTGAAGTTGGCCCCTCATAGTTTCCAAAATGACGTCATATGTTAGTGCTCCGTTAGTCTGGGGCTTTCCTCCAGATGTGGAGCCAGAATCACCTGCTGGAGGATTAACCTATTGTACATGTTTTTAGTGGTAGTGGAATCCAGAGGAAACCTACAGAGAAAAGGGGAGAACGTGCAACTCCACAGAAAGGCCGTTAGACTGTGAAGTGTTTTTTTTCCATTCCAGAACTCTTTTCGACGCTTAATACTAAAATATTTCTCGTCTAGAACCAGAAAACAGAACATCTTTACATCTGTATCATTTATTTGAGCTGAAACAAAGTCACTTCCTGTTGCGCCGTCCCTGAACCAACAGCGTCAACACTGAGACCTAAACTTAAATGTTTTTATCTGTTTTTGATTCTATTTCTCCCCATGTCAAAAGTATCTAAATGTTCACCCAGCCCTTCACAGCTAGAAGGTCCCGGGTTCGATTCCCACCTGGACGGGGCAGTTCTGCATGTTCTCCCCGTGTGTGAGCAGGTTTCCTCTACCACTAAAACATGTACAATAGGCCCGGATGAAGGAGAATGTGTGTGAGAGGGGGGGCTACGATTCGGTATATGGCGTCTTTCCGCACCAAAAATATGGACGGATGGTTTTATACGGCGCTTCACATTTGCATTATTCATTCACTCCACACTCGGTGGTGGTAATCAGATCCTCAGATAAGAGTAACGCTACTTTGAAATTATTTTACTCAAGTACAAGTAAAATGAGCGAAAAAGTAATTTTCACTGACGCCATAAATTGTGTGAAACAAAACATAAAATCCTGCGGAAATCGAGATAATTACAAAGAAAAGTCACAGAAAAACGAAATAATTGTGAAGAATAAGGAGCAGGAGACGAACCACATGTACTTTATATTTATACCTAAATATTTACTCACGGGAAAAAGTATTTATTTTTACTCGAGTAAGAAACAGACACTTCATTACAGTTTGGAGAAGTAAAAAGTTCTGCCAGATAAAACTAGAACTAACAAATGACGCCATTTTGGAGAGAATTGGACACAAAGGTGAAAAATAATAAATATATTTGTATCAATGCAGCAAAGTCAAAGTCCGATCTTCACAGGAGTTTAAAATTCAAACTCTGACGACAAATAAATCCTCCTCACGCTGAACCCGAGAGTCGTGGGGAACGATTTCAAACCTGCTCATTTAGGAACACGTTTTCTACTCAGCGTTTTACTTTCTACTTCCATGTCTCCAGCGGGTTTATCTCCATCACTGTGTTCTTCTTCTCGTCTCGATCGCGTTTCACCAAAGCCCCGCCCTCTTTACCCGGGGGCCACGCCCTCTTTACCCGGGGGCCCCGCCCTCTTTACCCTCGATTCATCTCCGTCCCGTGTTCAGTGTTTTCTGTTCCAACTGCTGTAAAGTGTGAGATAACGCCGTAGACTCCAGCGTGAACCTGAACTCCGCCCGGCGACAGACTCCGCCTCCCGCTGCGATTGGCGGGAAGCTGATCCTCGCGGCAGGAAGTCAGCAATTCGATCTGTAGAAGTTTAAATTGTGGTTTTTTTTAAAGGTCCCACATCCTGCTGTTTGTCCAAATAATGCAGAATATTCGATCTTTAAATCTCTGGTAAAAGTCTGCGACGCCGTTTTGTCCTAGTATTACACGCGCTCTGAGTGAATGATGCCAAACTTCAGAAGATTGTTTTGAAATGTAATTATTTATTTACTTATTTACTGCTAAGATTGTATTTATCGTGAAAGTATTACACTGTACAAATGGGACGCAGAGCTTGGGCCCGGGTTCCAGCGGAGGCCACGGTCGGGGAGTTCTGTTTCGTCACGGGGTTTCTGCTTCAGAACTGGACCCGGCTTAGACCCGGCTTAGTCCCTGTGGTCGTAATGTTCTGGCTGACGGTGGAACTCTCTGACCGTGGAAGGATTCAGTGAAACCAGGGTCAGCTCTGTCACACTCTTTATCGAATGTACAATAAACGTTTACAACACTCCGCTTCTTGTTGTTGTTTTCATTTTCTCTTGACAACAATGTCATTTTGTTTGGTATAATTGTGAATGGGCATAATTATGTAATGATTCATGTTCACCCACACGGGCAAAGCTCAGAGCGGTTCCTTTGGCAGCGAAGTGAAGCACATTCTCTCCAGTTTGGCTTTAAGTCAAGTCTGATCTTCCCTAAAATCGTCCAAATAGCGACAAAAAAGGAGACGAAAACATGTGGAAAATGTGACAAAAACACAACACATAACGATGGAAACGAAAATAAAAAAAGTGACGACAACGTGAGGAAAAAGATCAGTTTAGATGAGTTTTGTAGGTCTTAGCTTTCAAATGAGGCGTTACTCTTGCTCGGTTAAGGCGGAGGTTAGAGGTGAAATGATATGAGGCTCTTTCAGACTATCTCACTGAACTTCATGTTTTTAGTCCCTGCTTTTATTTATTTAGTTTGTCGACAAAACATATCTGCCTGGTTTCAGTTTTTCGTTCACTCCTGTTCATTTATTTTTGAATCACAGTTTAGTCGCTCAATCTGATACTTTGACTGGATTTATAGAGTTTATACTTGATCTGTCCCGTTTTATGTTATTGTTTTTTTCATTCATTTGAGGTTAGAATCTGCATAAACTATATTGCTACTTATTTTAATCCATGACGTTAGCTGGTTAGGCTACAGTAGGTAGCCTAGTTTAAACGACAGAGCTCTAGTTTAGTCCTTCGAACATCTTCAATGTAATAATCTGAATGTAAACCTCCCTTTAGTCTTTTAATGGTCTTTGACTTGTGTTGGTCATAGGTTTTAATCCGGTTTAAACCAAATGAATGGGCAACAAACGGCGGGAACGGACCACTCCTCCCCGTCTACGTCAAACTGAAAAAAATAGCCCCTGTTTTTTTTACATGTTCCTCAGAAACTACAGCTCACAGTTTAGTGTAAATATAAAATATCCACGTGGTCATTGTTAGACATTATTGTATGATTCAACAAACTTGATTTTATCTTCAACAAAGTAAAAGAAAAGCCACAGCGGAATCACCAACAGCGGAGGAACACGGAGCGGCGCTGCGGCCCGCGGAAGGTTACTCCGGAGGACACGGAGGAGAGGCGCTAAAGCGGAATAAAGTTTAATTATCCTGCTTTTGGTGAGTGTTTGCACTGGTATTTTATAAGGTTTATATAGCGGTCAGTGTATATTATTACTCAGTGTATTGATACTTTTCAGTGTTTCATTTTCCCGCTGTTTCTGACGACGTAAAGTCAACGTTAGCTTAGTTTGAGTCACTCCATTTTTCCCACTTACAGTTAAAACTATTTGGAAAAATAGGCAGGAATTAAATGTACGGTGGTTAGCGAATTCAAATATGATATGATGCTGGTTTGATGATTGTCTAACGCTCTTTGAACTCGTTAAACTTCAGACTCTTTAGAGGACGTGGTAACTTTAACCGTTGGAGCGAAAATGGCCCGAGAACAGAAATGATTGGATCAAATGATAATAATGTATTTGTTTCATGCTGTTCTTTGTTAGTAAAACTTATTTTGCCTCTTTACTTCTTTATTCCGGGCCGTGTTTTGAAGTCACGTTATATTAAAAGCCGGGGTTAATGACATACAATTGTAATAAGTGAGTTTAACCCTGAGCACAGGTTTGACCCTTCCCCCCTCACGTACTGTAGGGTAAAGGTAACGGTCTCCAGGTTTGTAGGAGCCTCCAGAGCAACAGACAGGGGGTGCATTTGGGTCCTGGGCCATGGCTTGGACACCCCTGCTCCAGATCTGTCCATCAGTGCCAGATGTCTGAGGTTAACTATAGTTGTGACTGTGTTGGGCCTGATAATAATGAGTCACACAAACATAAAGACTTTGTGTAAAACGTCCTTATTGTCCCAGTGACTCCGTGACTGAAGACCCACAGAAGGAGCATCTGCTGGAGCCCAGGCCTTCAGACTGGCTCACTCTGTCCGGGGAAACCTTGCGGTGATAACGACTGGACAGGGTTAGCCAGGCGGTGAGTAACTCTGAACACGCTTCACATCCAAGAACATCAACGGTTTAGTTTGGACTGAATGGTAGAGCGCAGTGATGGGCAGATGAGACTTTAAGGGCTGTGTGAGGCTTTGGTTCTTCTGTGCAGTCATGTAGGCCTTTGTCCCACCAATGTAGAGACAGTCCCTCATGTTCAAAGCTACAAGTGAATGGTCCAGAACAGTGAGACTCTGTTCACGAAGAACGTCCTGATCCAGCTTCTGTCTACAATATGTGTGTTCTGATGTTGCTTTATTCGTATTCACATGTTCTGACCAGCTCCTGTGTTTTGGGGCTAAAACAGAAAAGTAAATGCTTCTCTAATGGCCGTTATCAAAGAGGTTTGAATTTCTCTAATCCGTCGTCTCACCTTGTCCCACAACATCACACGACTTGTCCCACTTTGAGCTCCAGGTGTTGGGGAGCAGTTTCAGTTACGGCGACATCTAGTGTGGAGAAAAATGCATTACAGCCTTTTTTCCTCTCGTAGCATGTTTCTATCACGGCTTTGTAGAGACTTGTATTGTAGTTTAACTCTGTGTAATCACTGTTGTTGAACTCACTTTACAAAGAAATAGATATTGACACATTACTCCCTTTATTCATGAGAAGTGGGAAATCTCTTCCTGGTTTCAGTGACTCCGCCCCCTCACTTCCTGTTATCTGTGTGTGAACCTGTGAGGAGACGGACTGTATTTAGAAATACAAGTTTACACATCAGCATTATTTTCATCTGGATTCTGAGGTTTCTTCCTGAACGTGGACGTTTCCAGTAAAAGCCTGAAGTCAAACTAACTCCATCTGAGACGAAGGACTAAGTTTGGTGAGTGGATTTTCTCTTATTCTCTCATTAATAGAAACAGTTGATTTAATCCTGAATTAGACGCATCATCAGATCGTTGTGAACTTTACAAACAGCTCCTGGAATGTGGAGAAGAGGTCAGAGTCAGAGCTGAACATTACAGTTCCTCACAGTCATAACCAGGACCTTTAGTCAGAACCAGCTGAACATCTACTCTTGTAGGTAATAATCATGTAATTCACTGTTCATGTTTCTTTTGCCTGTTCGGCCAAACCACATTTTCATAGATATTTCAAAGACAGCTCAACGATTTCCCGGTGGGCGTGATTGACAGACGGCATCAACCAATTAGAGCAAAGCTAGACACGTTACAGTAACAAGAGGCAGGAAGTCGTTCCAAAAACCTCCTTTTTCACGAGGAACGCTTCCAACGCTGTTTCTGCTCCGGTTTTATGGACTTCATATTTTCCACATGATTTAAAACAGACCAAAGAGCAGAAGAAGACAGTGTATCAGCCGCCATCTTGAATGTTTGGAAGAGGCGGTGACAGGTGACGGCTTCCGTCACTTGGTCTGTGATTGGACCGATGTGGGTCAAAGGGTGAAATGATTGGCTGTGAGCGGAAAGGAGGCGTGTCTGGCAAATGTTTTATTAACTTAACAAACCAGTTTATTTTAGAGCAGCTTTGCTTTTGGTAGCTCCGCCCCGACTGCTTTAACTGTCATCAGAGGAGGAGGGGCTTGAGCAGCTCCGCCCCGACTGCTTTAACTGTCATCAGAGGAGGAGGGGCTTGAGCAGCTCCGCCCCGACTGCTTTAACTGTCATCAGAGGAGGAGGGGCTTGAGCAGCTCCGCCCCGACTGCTTTAACTGTCATCAGAGGAGGAGGGGCTTGAGCAGCTCCGCCCCGACTGCTTTAAACTGTCATCAGAGGAGGAGGGGCTTAACTTAGACTTTTACTGAAGAGGAAGTAACAGTAATGACCAAAACATTATTACTCAAGTAACTAAGCAAGGCAGCAAAAAAGTACCTGTGGAAAATTCTACTTGAGTACTGGGATGATGAGAAACAAAACATGGAGTGATAATAATGACCTGATGATATGAAACACAAAGATTTACTCACTGTGGAAAGAGTAACTATTTTATTTACTTAAGTAAAAGTACAGATAATTCATGCTATTATTAGAAACAGTGTTAAACTACTCTAAGAAGTCACATTACTTTAAAAAGTGAGTAAATGTAGCCGAGTACTGCTCTCTTTTTCTCTCAGTAACTCAAACTCTGTGACTGAAGGTCTTCATGTTGTATCTGCTGACAGAGTTTAGGAACTGGAACATTAATGTTGTCTGACTTGTTTAGTCTCATATTTTCTTTCCTCCAGATCGTTGCTTTGTTTTGTCTTCAGTCCTTGACAGAGAAAAGCAGAGCCGCACCTGAAATGTGGAGGTGACGCAGACCAGGAAGTGATTCATGTAGAGTGAGTACAAGTACACAGTAGTTACAAAAGTATCAAACCAATGGCCTTGAACGTTTGGAAGATGTTTGTACTCAGTAGTTAAAGTCCTCGAACGTTTCCCCTCTCATCCAAAAGGCTTCGTCAGCGACAAAAGTCCTGCTCAGGACGCAGCTGAATATATAGACCAACGGGGAGGAGTTAGGGTTGGCCCGGCTCCTCCCCTCTAATCACAGCTACTCTCACTCGTGGGAAAACCCCATTGAAGTGGAGCGTCTCTAACGATCTGGCTGATCACTGCCCAGTATCTGTCCTATTCATGGCTGATCACTGCTAATTACCTGCCTATTGTTCTTTTGTTGGCTGAGGTGCCGTCTCCTTGGACTGGCCCCGCCCTGTCGGTTTCTCCTGAAGGAGATTAGGGTAAAGTGACGGGAGATTAAATCTGAGCCGCCATTCCGGTTCATGGAGGGATTTTCTTTCCTGACAAAAACAGCTTCTTTAACTCCTCTTTCAAACCAACGTTCTTCTTTAGCTAAAATGTTGACCTCCCCGTCCTCAAAGGAGTGGGTGGAGGCTTTGACTGAGGGCCACTTGTGCTTGATAAGCCCAAGGCCCCCGGGACTCTGAACGACCTGTCCCTTGCCCAGGGTCTGAATACTCACTACTGCCGCCATGAGCGCCCATCAGCTCATCACACTCCAGAGACTCCAGAGAACCCCGTTTGTTTTGACTGACACAAAGTCGTGCTTGATGCGTTCGTGTAAAAAAATAATTTGCAGAGACTCCACATTCCCGTCTCTTTTTCCATCCTCCACAATATTTACTTTATATTTCGACTGTTTTGGCACTTTTCACCATTTGGATATTATGACATTCATGTGAGTTCATATAGTGTTAGAGCTCCCTCTAGTGAATGTTTGGTTGTACTGCAGGTCATTTTTCATGCATCTGTAACTATAGCTGCCTACATGTTAAATAATAAACATTTGTATTGTTTCTTCTGTTTCAGAAACAATACACACACACACACACACACACACACACAGTGCACGTCCTATAATTAGAATATCATGAAAAAGTTTTTTTCTATAATTCTGTAATTCAACAAAATGTGAAACTAATATATGATAAAGACTCATTACAAAGTGACATATGTCAAGCCTTTGTTATAATGTTGATAATTATGGCTTACAGTCCATTTTCAAAATATTCTAATGTTATGAGATTTTTAATGTGGGTTTTTATTAGTGGTGGGCCGTTGTCGGCGGTAACGTGCTGCGTTAACGCGATAGTCTTGTCGGGCGATAAAAAAAATATCGGCATTAATCTATTCTCAGAGTTGAGTTGGGAGTGGGATCTTTACGACTATGATGACTCACGTTGAGCTCCTCGTGGAGCAGCGGGGGAGATGACCGGGCTGAGGAGGAGACAGCGGTGATGTCGCTGCCGTTCGGAGGCGGAGCTGAGCGGACAGGTGGAAGTGACGGGGCTCCTGTAGCCGCCTCGTCACTCACGGACCCCGCGCGCCTTTTCCTCTCCTCTGGCCCGGGACAGCGCTGGGGCTGGGAGCGTTTCCCCAGAGCCGCGCTCTGAAACCGTCTGCCCGCAGGCCACGCTCACGTCCCGCGGTCGTGCGTTCACAAACCGTCCCTCTGTCAATCCTACACTCCTCACTCCCCCCCCCCCCCCCCCACTCCAGCAGTGACTTTTGTTATAAGCCGCTGTCCCTTGCGCGCCGAGTCCGACTATATTTAAATATTTTTTTCTCTCACTCCTTCGCTTTTGGCTACGTCTTATTGAACATGATTTATTTTCATCACCAATTATCATAGTTTAACAGCTTTCAGCTTGTGATGCTTTTTGTAACAACTGGTCTCAATTTTAGTTATTATTTTTGGGTAGCACATATTCCGGCAGAAATAAAATAAACCATTTTAATCTATAGATTAATCTAGATTAATTTCAAAATTAATCTAGATTAATCTAGATTAAAAAAATTAATCTATGCCCACCCCTAGTTTTTACAAACTGAGCCATAATCATCAAAATGATAATAAATAAAGGCTATACATATCTGACTTTGCATGTAATGATCTATCAGATATTAGTTTCACTAATATAAGTTGAATAACAGAAGTGAATGCACTTCATCATATTCTAATTATTTGTTTATTTGACAGGGACAGGTTACATTAATGAACATTTCTGTAAATGTGTCAGTATTCGCTGCAAAGCTGGTTTTTAACTGTTGTCCTGGGCCAGGTGTAAAATGCAACAATTACAAAACATAAAACAATTTAGAAGTTGAGGCTAAATACTTAACAGATGTTGATATCATTTATTAATTAAAAACATCTGAATGTTCATTCTCTGACTTGCACATCAGAATGGAATAATTCTATGACGAGCACCTGTATAGCCCCATCGTCATATACCTGTACCATCATCACCTCCATGATCCATCCTCCTAAATAAATCCTTAAACTGCACCATTGCAGTTTCCTGTTCCTTCTGAGCGAGGAAGTCTCCTGGACCGAGCATACTGACACAGATGCACAGATGTTCCATTTAAAGAAACACAAACCAATATCCACGTATCACAAAAGGACATGACGTGACACGGTCAAGAAGCGGCACCTGGTTACATCTGACCACGCCTTATGTCGGCCCAGGGAGGGCAAAGAGAGACATAGCGCCCTATAGAGGCAGGGGGAGGAATAACAGCCACAAATCCTCATGGCTCCTATAACTCCGAGCAATCCATGACCAGCATCAGACGCACACGGTCTCTTCCACTGCAGGTGGACTTTATTCATTCAGAACTCAAAAACTAATTAGCCTATCGAAGAAAAAAAACAATAACGTGGATTCCTTCATTCAACTCGTGTCTGAATTCATGACACACCAGGAGTAATAGCGGTCGGTTCCTCCAGGGATTCCAGGGTTCGTTGGGATGTGTGGAAAGAATAACGATCGTTGGATAAGGTAGAGAAAGACGTAGGTATGATTAAAAAAGAAAAGAAATAAATACACTTCTGATGAATGAAGAACGTGTAGTTGTTCTAGCAGCCGGGGGCCGCCATCTTAGATTCCTCCAAAGCACTTCTGACTTGATAACGTCGGTGTGAACAGAATAAATGGTTGTGGTTTGATGAATGCATTTTTAAACTAAAAACCTTGATCTCTTTCATCACATTAACCTTTTCAAACAAGCTTGTTACTTTCGTCCTTTTTTATAAATATATTTTCTTCTGTAGGTGAACTGAAGCTGGAGCCATGGCCACATCAGCCCCTCCTTCTGTGATGAAAGCCCTCAAGAATGCTCTGGATGACTTTGACGATAAAGATATTCCAAACTTCAAGCTACACCTGAGAGACATGCCTCTGTCAGGAAAGTTTGAGGTCATCAGGAGAAGTAAATTACAGACAAAAGTCCGGGCTGAGCTCGTCGAGGTCATGTTGGACACTTACGGCATCTTCGCCTTAGAAGTCATGAAGAAAGTCCTGAGGGCCATGGACAAAAACTCAACAGCGGACGAGCTGTGTGAATGCCCCTATGACCCCGAAGGTAAGAATGACCTCTGACCCCTCCTCTTCTCTCTGGGAGATCATCCACAACAGCTCTGTGTCCTCTTTTTGGAACATGTTATTGAGACTTTGATTAAAAATATATATATCTGTAACTTTAGCAAATAATCCATATTTTACCCAGTTTACCTTTGTGTCGAGAGGTCTTTCTCCATCAGGCTGAAGGGCTCCACCTCTTCCCCTGCTTCTCTGTGGAGTCCCACAGGGCTCATTCTCTGGACCCACTCTGTTTTCATTATACCTCCTCTTATGTGAGAGTTGGAAAAGGCACAGAACGGAGTATCATTTTCATGCTGATGGTTTCCAAATCTACATGCTCATCTCCAGGAACAGTCAGAACTCCCCGAACTCAGCCGTCTGTGGCGACACTCTCGATCAACACACACCGCTGATAGTCAGCTACAGCTGTAGAGGATCAAGGGGAGCTGTAGAGGATCTAGAGGAGCTGTAGAGGATGAAGAGGAGCTGTAGAGGATGAAGAGGAGCTGTAGAGGATGAAGAGGAGCTGTAGAGGATGAAGAGGAGCTGTAGAGGATCAGGGGGAGCTGTAAGGCAAGGCAAGTTTATTTGTAGAGCACAATTCATACACAAGGCAATTCAAAGCTTCACAGTTGCATAAAATTACAAGAAAACAGATCAAATCAATCATTAAAACATCAACATGAAGTTAATCAATGACAGTAAAAGGCCAGAGTGCAGATAAAATACTTTCAGTTTTCATCTGCTCGGGTAAAAAGAGCTGTTTTCAGCCTGGATTTGAACATTGTCAGAGTTGAGGCCTGTCTCACATCCTCATGAAGACTGTTCCAGATTTTAGCTTTAGCCTCAGCGTGTTTAGTCCTGACTCTGGGAACCACCAGGAGACCCCTCCCTGAAATTCTCAGGGCCCGAGATGGTTCATACGGCTCTAACATGTCAGAGATGGACTTTGGTGCTAAACCATGAAAAGACTTGTACACAAGCAGAGCGGTTTTAAATTCTATTCTCTGAGTGACAGGAAGCCAGTGCAGGGACCGGAGCACTGGACTAATATGGTGGTATTTCCTGGTTCTTGTCAGGACTCGAGCAGCAGCGTTCTGGATGTTCTGCAGCTCTAACAGCTGGTTTAGAAAGGCCAGTGAGCAGCCGTTACAGTCGTCTAACCTGCTGGAGACAAACGCATGGATGAGTGTCTCCAAGTCTGGTTTTGACACTATTCCTCTGATCTTCATGTTCTTCAGATGGTAAAAAGCTGATGATGTTATTGCTTTGATGTTTAAGTTCAGGTCTGAGTCCATGATTACTCCTAGATTTCTAACCTGATGTTTTGGTTTTAGAGAGAGAGACTCAAGGTGACAGAGACTATCTACAGACCCCTGTTCACCTGTATCAGTGACAGAGAGTATCTACAGGCCCATGTTCACCTGTATCAGTGACAGAGAGTATCTACAGGCCCATGTTCACCTGTATCAGTGACAGAGAGTATCTACAGGCCCATGTTCACCTGTATCAGTGACAGAGAGTATCTACAGGCCCATGTTCACCTGTATAAGAGACAGAGAGTATCTACAGGCCCATGTTCACCTGTATCAGAGACAGAGAGTATCTACAGGCCCCTGTTCACCTGTATCAGTGACAGAGAGTATCTACAGGCCCATGTTCACCTGTATCAGTGACAGAGAGTATCTACAGGCCCCTGTTCACCTGTATCAGTGACAGAGAGTATCTACAGGCCCCTGTTCACCTGTATCAGTGACAGAGAGTATCTACAGGCCCATGTTCACCTGTATCAGTGACAGAGAGTATCTACAGGCCCATGTTCACCTGTATCAGTGACAGAGAGTATCTACAGGCCCATGTTCACCTGTATCAGTGACAGAGAGTATCTACAGGCCCATGTTCTCCTGTATCAGTGACAGAGAGTATCTACAGGCCCCTGTTCACCTGTATCAGTGACAGAGAGTATCTACAGGCCCCTGTTCACCTGTATCAGTGACAGAGAGTATCTACAGGCCCATGTTCACCTGTATCAGTGACAGAGAGTATCTACAGGCCCCTGTTCACCTGTATCAGAGACAGAGAGTATCTACAGGCCCATGTTCACCTGTATCAGTGACAGAGAGTATCTACAGACCCGTGTTCACCTGTATCAGTGACAGAGAGTATCTACAGACCCATGTTCACCTGTATCAGTGACAGAGAGTATCTACAGGCCCGTGTTCACCTGTATCAGTGACAGAGAGTATCTACAGACCCATGTTCACCTGTATAAGAGACAGAGAGTATCTACAGGCCCATGTTCACCTGTATCAGTGACAGAGAGTATCTACAGGCCCATGTTCACCTGTATCAGAGACAGAGAGTATCTACAGGCCCCTGTTCACCTGTATCAGTGACAGAGAGTATCTACAGGCCCCTGTTCACCTGTATCAGTGACAGAGAGTATCTACAGACCCATGTTCACCTGTATCAGTGACAGAGAGTATCTACAGGCCCATGTTCACCTGTATCAGTGACAGAGAGTATCTACAGACCCATGTTCACCTGTATCAGTGACAGAGAGTATCTACAGGCCCATGTTCACCTGTATCAGTGACAGAGTACCTACAGGCCCCTGTTCACCTGTATCAGTGACAGAGAGTATCTACAGACCCACGTTCACCTGTATCAGTGACAGAGAGTATCTACAGGCCCATGTTCACCTGTATCAGTGACAGAGAGTATCTACAGACCCATGTTCACCTGTATCAGTGACAGAGAGTATCTACAGGCCCATGTTCACCTGTATCAGAGACAGAGTATCTACAGGCCCCTGTTCACCTGTATCAGTGACAGAGAGTATCTACAGGCCCATGTTCACCTGTATCAGAGACAGAGTATCTACAGGCCCCTGTTCACCTGTATCAGTGACAGAGAGTATCTACAGACCTATGTTCACCTGTATCAGTGACAGAGAGTATCTACAGACCCATGTTCTCCTGTATCAGTGACAGAGAGTATCTACAGGCCCATGTTCACCTGTATCAGTGACAGAGAGTATCTACAGGCCCATGTTCACCTGTATCAGTGACAGAGAGTATCTACAGACCCATGTTCACCTGTATCTGTGACAGAGAGTATCTACAGACCCACCTGTATCAGTGACAGAGAGTATCTACAGGCCCATGTTCACCTGTATCAGTGACAGAGATTATCTACAGGCCCCTGTTCACCTGTATCAGTGACAGAGAGTATCTACAGACCCATGTTCACCTGTATCAGTGACAGAGAGTATCTACAGACCCATGTTCACCTGTATCAGTGACAGAGAGTATCTACAGACCCATGTTCACCTGTATCAGGGACAGAGAGTATCTACAGACCCGTGTTCACCTGTATCACTGACAGAGAGTATCTACAGACCCATGTTCACCTGTATCAGTGACAGAGAGTATCTACAGGCCCATGTTCACCTGTATCAGTGACAGAGAGTATCTACAGACCCATGTTCACCTGTATCAGTGACAGAGAGTATCTACAGGCCCATGTTCACCTGTATCAGTGACAGAGAGTATCTACAGGCCCATGTTCACCTGTATAAGAGACAGAGAGTATCTACAGGCCCGTGTTCACCTGTATCAGTGACAGAGAGTATCTACAGGCCCACGTAGAAGGTCAGGTTTGATATGGGCCGGTAGTTGTTCAGTATCTTGGGATCAAGGCTGCTCTTCTTTAGAAGAGGCTTAATGACCGCGGTTTTCAAAGCCTTTGGAAATGCTCCCGTCTCAAATGAGATGTTAACTAACTGAACAAGTTGTGGTAACAAGCTGGTCAGCACAGACTTCAGAAATCTAGTGGGTAATTCATCAAGGCAGCATGAACTCAGACCGGAGATAACCTCTTCCATTGTTTTGTCAGTAACAGGTGTGAAATGTGTCAGCTCAAGGTGTTTATCTGGGGCAGGGTTGCTATTTGTGTTGCTGAAATTATGGCATTTTTAATGCCTTGGACTTTGTCATAAAAATTTTTTTGCAAACTCATTGCACTTAGATGTAGAGATTAGTTCTCAGGGCAGTGAAACTGGAGGGTTAGTTAATCTGTTCACTGTGGAAAACAGAACACGAGAATTGTTTCTGCAGTTTGCGATGATTTTAGAGAAGTACTTCTCCCTTTCTCCACGGAACATCTGGTTGAACTCACAAAGCACTTCTTTGTATTTCTCAAAATGAACCTGGAGCTTTGACTTGCGCCATTTCCGTTTGGCTTTTCGGCATTTCCCTTTTCTGTGCCCTGACCGAATCTTCACTTCTCCAAGGTGATCTTTGTCTATTGTTAACCATTTTAACCTTGACAGGAGCAATAGTATCCAAAACATTTAAGACGCTTGATGTGTAAGAGTCCAACAGATTATCAACATTAGAACATGGAGGATTTTCAAATCTGAGCATTTCCATAAACTGTGTCCTCGTTGTATCATTTATGTGTCTTCTTTGCATAACTCCAGGCCCAACCACGGGTTTGGGTGTAACAGACAGGTCAAAGAAGAAACAAAAATGATCAGACAAAGCAACATCAACAACATTCACATTTGATATATTAACACCTTTTGTAATAACTAGATCTAGAGTGTGGCCTTTGTTGTGAGTCGCTTCACTCACGTGCTGAGTTAAACCAAACATTTCAAGAACAGCTCCAAATTCTTTTGCATGCCTGTCATTGGTCACATCCACATGCACATTAAAATCACCTGAAATGACTAAACAATCAAAATCAGTGCATATAAATGAAAGTAATTCAATAAAATCTTCAATAAAACAATTCTGTGGTGGTTTGTAAATAGTCATATAAAGTATGGAAGATTGTTTTATCTCCATTTTGAAAGACACATACTCAAATGATTGAAAAGCCCCTCCTCTCGTTCTTACTAGATAATAATAATAATTACAACAAATTGGAAAGTTTTTTTTTTTACTTGCTTTGTACTAGACATCGTACATGAAACGAGATCGTTGTTGTTGTTGTGCTTTGTTTCAATTAATGATATAAACAGTTTACATATTGTTTGGTAAGTTTGTGAGTTGGCCTGTGCTAATGTAGCTGCTGAAATGTTTCAAATTCTCTTTGGAGGAGGTCCCTTTGATGTTTTGTTCCTTCGGTACCATTATGTAAAATGTACTCATAAGCTTTTTGCTTCAGCCCACTCCTTTTGAGCACAGTGAATATTGCTCAAATAAACAAATAAACAAATTTTAACTCCCACACCGAGTATTATCACATCCTCATTCATCAGAAAGAAGCGTCTCATGAGTAACTGTGTCTGTGTTCAACAGAAATCCTTAACAGGTGTCAGAACGACATGAAGTCAGAGCTGAGAGAGAGGTTTGAGTTCCTGTCTGAGGGACTGAGCTCCAGGAAACAGATGTTTAATGACGGCTACACTGAGCTCTTCATCACTGAGGGAGACTCTGGGCAGGTCAATGAGGAGCATGAGGTCAGACAGATGGAGAGAGACTCCAGGAGGTCAGGCCAGGAGAAGACCGTCCTCTGTCAGGACATTTTCAAAGACCAGAGAGGAGAGCCAATCAGAGCGGTGCTGACGAAGGGCGTGGCCGGAGCGGGGAAGACGGTGCTGACTCAGAAGTTCAGTCTGGACTGGGCTGAAGGCAAAGAAAACCAGGACGTCCAGCTGCTGTTCCCCTTCACCTTCAGAGAGCTCAATGACCTCAGAGGCAGAAGGTTCAGCCTGGTGGAGCTGCTGCATCACTTCTTCAGTCAAACCAAACATCTCTTCAGCTTTAACGGTCTCCAGCTGCTCTTCATCTTCGACGGTCTGGACGAGTGCAGTCCTCCTCTGGACTTCAGCAATAACACCAAGGTCCTGACAGATCCCACAGAGAGCGCCTCAGTGGAGGAGCTGCTGGTGAACCTCATCAGGGGGAACCTGCCTCCCTCCGCTCGCCTCTGGATAACCACACGCCCCGCGGCGGCCAATCAGATCCCTGCTGCGCGTGTCTCCATGGTGACAGAGGTGCGAGGCTTCACAGATGAACAGAAGGAGCAGTACTTCAGGAACAGGTTCACAGACGAGGCCCCCAAAGTCATCTCCCACATCAAGAAGTCACGGAGCGTCTTCATCATGTGCCACCTCCCGGTCATCTGCTGGATCATTTCTGATGTTCTGCTCCATCTGATAAACAAAAAGACTGAAGCTCTTCCAACAACCCTCACTGAGATGTTCGTCCACTTCCTGGTGGTCCAAGTCAAAGTCAAGAACAAAAAGTACGAAGGTCAAGAAGAGTCGGATGATCCCTGGACTGAAGAGACCAGGGAGATGGTGAAGTCTCTGGGAAAACTGGCCTTTGAGAAGCTGCTGAACGGAAAGCTGATCTTCTCCCAGAGTGACCTGAGCAAGTGTGGGCTGAAAGCTGAGGAGATCGGTCAGTCTGGAGTCTTCACACAGGTGTTCAGAAAGCAGCCAGGCCAAGGCCTCAAAAAGGTCTACTGCTTCATCCATCTGAGTGTGCAGGAGTTCCTGGCTGCACTTCACGTCCATCAGACCTTCTACAGCTCTGGAGAGAACCTGCTGTCTCCATCATTCTGCTATGAGAGCTTTGACCCTGAGGAGAACCTGCTGTTTCCATCATTCTGCTATGAGAGCTTTGACTCTGAGGAGAACCTGCTGTCTCCAACACACTCCTCTGAGAGCCCTGTGATCTTCTACCGCTCTGCTGTGGACCGGGCCTTACAGAGTCCAAACGGTCTTCTGGACCTGTTCCTGCGCTTCCTCCTGGGGCTGTCTCTGCCGACCAATCAGAGGCTGCTGGAGGGTCTGCTGACTGAAACAGGAAGTGACCGGACCAATCAGAGGACAGTAAAGTACATCAAAGAGAAGCTGAATAAAAGAGGCGTATCTGCAGAGAGGAGCCTGAACTTGCTGCACTGTCTGAACGAGCTGAACGACCACAGTCTGGTGGAGGAGATACAGAAGGTCATGAGAGAAGGACGTCTCTCTAGATACATGTCTCCTGCTGAGTGGTCCGCCCTTTCCTTCCTCCTGCTGTCCTCAGACTCAGACCTGGAGCACTTTGACCTCAGGAAATACTGTCCCTCAGAGGAGGGTCTCCTGGGTCTGCTGCTGGTCGTCAAAGCCTCCACCAAAGTCACGTGAGTTTAACTCTTGTCCCTCAGCTGTGTCCTGTGTGTGGACATTGTCCGATAGGGTCAGTGATTGTCTCCTCTGTCCTCAGTCTGTCCGTCTGTCGTCTGACCTCTCGCTGCTGTGGTCCTGATGGTCCTCTGGCCTCAGTGCTCAGCTCCTCCAGTCTGACTCTTCTGGACCTCAGTAACAATGACCTCCAGGACTCAGGAGTGGAGCTGCTGTGTGAGGGACTGAAGAGCGCCCCCTGCAGACTGGACACTCTCAGGTGAGACGCTCCCATCATGCACTCTGTCACATTAGAGAGTAATGCTGTGTGTCTTTAGGCTGTCTGGATGTCTGGTCTCAGAGAGGGGCGGGGCTTCTCTGGCCTCAGCACTGAGCTCCGCCTCCTTCCGTCTTAGAGACTTAGACCTGAGCTACAACGATCCAGGACCTTCCACCAAGCTCCTGATGGCTCTACAGGCCCCACACGGGCCTCTGGACTCTCTCAGGTGAGTCTGACTGAGGAGGACCTTCCCCTCTGGTCCTGGTCTGGTCTTTAAGCAGTAAACTGGTGTGTTTCAGGCTGGATCCTGCAGGACGGCAGTTCATGGTCCCAGGTCTGTGGAAGTGTGAGTACTGTTTTATAGTTGAGATATTGTATCATATTTCTGTCACAGTTAGTTAGATGTTTGTGTGTTTCAGATTCCTGTGACGTCTCTCTAGATCTAAACACAGCTCACAGACGTCTTTATCTGTCTGAGGACAGATGTCTCCGTCTGTCTGAGGACAGACAGACTGTGAGGTGTGAGTGGAATGAGCAGCCATATCCAGATCATCAGGACAGGTTCACAGACCTGTATCAGGTCCTGAGCTCCACTGGCCTCTGGGGGCGCTGTTACTGGGAGGTCGACTGGAGAGGGAATTACATTGATATAGCCGTGAGTTACAGAAGAATCAGACGCAGAGGAGACAATGAAGAGAGTAGGTTTGGAGACAATGATCAGTCCTGGAGTCTGAGGATCAAGAAGGGAAAATACTCAGTTCTTCACCACAAAATAGAAACAGAACTCTCCTATTGCTGGGTCTCAGATTATGAAGTAAAACGCCGTTTGGAGTCACGTGGAATGGCTGTGTGGCCTGGCTTTGATCTAGAGGATGAAGTGCCCAAAGGCAGTGTGGGCGTGTTCCTGGACTCTGAGGTTGGAGCTCTGTCCTTTTACAGTGTCACTAAAGGTATTTTGATCCATCTCCACACCTTCAGCTCCTCCTTCACTGAGCCGCTGTTTCCAGGGTTTGGACTTGATCTAACATCCGAACTGTCTGTGGTGAAACGGCGCCACCTGGAGGACAGACCTTTTTCCTTTTTTTGATTTACCTGTAAAAGTCGTGTCATGTTGTTCAAGTTAACGCTTGTTCATAAACGACTTCAGTCTCTTTACCCCATCCTTATATATTTTTCTTATTTACTGTGTATTTTACAATTTACTTTATTTGTTCATTGAAGCTTCTGTTCCGTTTTGATCAAGTCTCATATAATTGTATAAATGTGAGTTCATCGTGACTTTGCTGTTCTGTGTTCGCTTCAGTGGAAACATTTCTAGAGTGAAAATACATATATTGTTCTTAACCAGTGATGGCGTCGTGTCGTTTGTGTTTCCGCTCCTTCCTCCAGCGTGAACTTACTCCGTACATCCATTTCATTCTGCCAGGTCCTTCACTGCACTGTTCTCTAAAAGCAGCTGGAAATAATGTGATCGTCTGAAACCTTCCTTAAATGTGGAACTGAAGCTTCAGATTTAACTCATAAATCTGTAAAGAATCCGCTGGTCTGTGTTTAGCTCCACGGTTACACCTGCTGTGACTTCATCTGCATAACCTCTACACTTTCAAACTCCTCATGCAATAGAAGATGGACTTTATTCACATATGATGAAGTCTTAAAACACTTTGTAAAGCCCGTTTACTTTACCTGCTTTACTAGTTTCTACTGAGACACAGGATGAACCTTTTCTGTAGATGGAACCAAACACCTTTTATTACAAATATAAACATCTCAGACTCAGAGTTTGTGCAAAAGTAAAGAACAGTCGTGGCTTCAACATCGGTGAATTAGGACCTGGTGACAAATTCAAACTTGAAATGCCAGAAAACAGGTCTAAAGCAGAATTAAACCAGAAGATCTTAAATCCCTGTCCAATAATCACGTGTTCAGACACAGTTAATAAAATAAAATTGCTTAAACGCATCGTCTGCAATTCAAACATTTGCCACTGAGAGGCTTTAAAATCAGTCCTTTAGAAATGACCCATGATGGAAAAATGGAAAATCATTTTAACATACTCTTTCAGTGAGTTATGGTTAAATCGGCTCATGTGGCTTTTTGATTTTCTGTGGTTTGGTCCTAAAGTTTTTATGATTCAGACTATGGGACAAAGCCAGACCTGAAACTGGACTAAAGGGCAGAACATCGGTACATTCAGGTCTTCAACTGGCTTCAGTGATGCTTCTGTGTTTGGCTCCTGAACATTTACATCATTCATATAAAAATCGAAAGCCTGTGCTGCGCTGTAGTGTCTCTCCTGTACCGTTCACAGTCAGTAGTAAAGTCCATAATCCTCGAATATTCTTCAGACTTTCAGCAACGATCCTTCAATGGTCCAGAAGTTCCTCCCCGGGCGAGTCCGTGAGTTTGTGGTGGTTCATAATAAACCGTGGGTCTAAATGGGGCTGAGCGTTTGCCGCTGATGCGCCGTCAGCTCCGGGTGCCAAACGTCCACGATGAAGATGAGGCGGAAAGAATCGGCGTCCTGCCAAACCTCGTGCTCGAACGAGTCGTCGAAGATCAGAACCTTCCCCTCGTCCCACTCCCTGCGGAGACAGGACCAGCATCAGACTCGGCCCGGAGACCTTTATAACCATACGGGCACTTTAATATATCGGTACTTTAACGATACTTTGCTTTATGGTTCTATACGGCAAATATTGTATCATACGCATCGAAAACCGATGAATAATGTTAATTTATTCCTTTTCCTTTGAGGTGAAACTTCCTTTAACGACTAACGGGCAGAAAAAATACTTCAAGATTTCCTAATTTTCTTTACATGTTTTTTCATAATTTCCCCCAAATTTTCCCAATTTTTTATATTTTTCCCCAAATAACTCAGTCACTTTATTCTCAAGGAGCAGCGGGAGAGGATCTGCGGAGCCCCTCACCCCTCCATTAAGGACCCGTCTCACCCTCTCCCCTCCATTAAGGACCCGTCTCACCCTCACCCCTCCATTAAGGACCCGTCTCACCCTCACCCCTCCATTAAGGACCCGTCTCACCCGCTCCCCTCCATTAAGGACCCGTCTCACCCGCTCCCCTCCATTAAGGACCCGTCTCACCCGCTCCCCTCCATTAAGGACCCGTCTCACCCGCTCCCCTCCATTAAGGACCCGTCTCACCCGCTCCCCTCCATTAAGGACCCGTCTCACCCCTCCATTAAGGACCCGTCTCACCCGCTCCCCTCCATTAAGGACCCGTCTCACCCGCTCCCCTCCATTAAGGACCCGTCTCACCCGCTCCCCTCCATTAAGGACCCGTCTCACCCGCTCCCCTCCATTAAGGACCCGTCTCACCCGCTCCCCTCCATTAAGGACCCGTCTCACCCTCTCCCTTCCATTAAGGACCCGTCTCACCCTCTCCCTTCCATTAAGGACCCGTCTCACCCTCACCCCTCCATTAAGGACCCGTCTCACCCCTCCATTAAGGACCCGTCTCACCCGCTCCCCTCCATTAAGGACCCGTCTCACCCGCTCCCCTCCATTAAGGACCCGTCTCACCCGCTCCCTTCCATTAAGGACCCGTCTCACCCGCTCCCCTCCATTAAGGACCCGTCTCACCCTCTCCCTTCCATTAAGGACCCGTCTCACCCGCTCCCCTCCATTAAGGACCCGTCTCACCCGCTCCCCTCCATTAAGGACATGTACTCCACCCGTCTTACCCGCAAAGCCGTCAGAATCACCAGGGACCCTACGCACCCATCACACAGTCTCTTCAGAGTAATGCCTTCAGGGAGGAGACTGCGGAATCTACGGGCCAGGTCCAGTCGACTTAATAACAGTTTCATTCACAAGGCCATCGGGAAACTGTTATTTTTCCGACACCAGACGGGGATCGTTTACCGGGGCCCAGCCCTACACACGGTGGCAAGAGTGGTTAGCCCCGCGGGGGTCGGGTTAGCTCCGCGGGGGTCGGGTTAGCTCCGCGGGGGTCGGGTTAGCCCCGCGGGGGTCGGGTTAGCTCCACGGGGGTCCGGTTAGCCCCGCGGGGGTCCGGTTAGCCGCGGGGTTACCGTGGTTACCTGGTGGAGTCGGTGCAGCGGATGCGACAGCCCGTCTTCGGGATGACGAGGCCGAGGTGGAGGCGGAGTCTGCAGTTGGTGGGGCCGGTGTGGGGCCACACGTGGGTCCCGGGCTGCATCACCGAGAACTTGATCTGGAACCAAGAAGAAGAGGTTCTGTTGTTAGGGCTCAGTAACAAATACAAGTACAAGAGAAGAACACATACAACAGAAGAAGTAACAAATACAAGAGAAGAAGTAACAAATACAACAGAAGAAGTAACAAATACAACAGAAGAAGTAACAAATACAACAGAAGAAGTAACAAATACAACAGAAGAAGTGCAGTATTAGGTGTAAATACTTAAGGCGAGACGCTGGAGGCGGACGAGGAAACCTTTGTCACATTAACTCACGATGGAAAGAGAGAAGTTTCTCTGATACTGAAGCGACACAGACACATCAGAGTGGGCGTGTCCAGGGCGTGTCCAGGTAAGGACTCACCTGTCCTCTCTTGCAGCCCGTGGCCTCAGGAAACTTCTCCAGCAGAGCGCAGGTCTTTGGGACGTTCTGACACGCAGTACCCGCCTTCCTCCCTGTGAACAACAGCATCATGTACTCAGTCCTGGTTCAGCTCAGGTTCAGTCCTGGTTCAGTCCTGGTTCAGTCCTGGTTCAGCTCTGGTTCAGCTCTGGTTCAGCTCTGGTTCAGCTCTGGTTCAGTCCTGGTTCAGTCCTGGTTCAGTCCTGGTTCAGCTCTGGTTCAGCTCTGGTTCAGTCCTGGTTCAGCTCAGGTTCAGCTCAGGTTCAGTCCTGGTTAAGCTCTGGTTCAGTCCTGGTTCAGCTCTGGTTCAGTCCTGGTTCAGTCCTGGTTCAGCTCTGGTTTAGCTCTGGTTCAGACCCGTACCTTGTTGCCACAGCGTGTACTGGCCCCACTCTCCGGTCTCGCGCAGGTTTTCCTCTTCAGGCATAAACAGTCCAGATTCCTGGTCCATCACGGCCAGAGCTTCGTCCCTGATGGTTTTCCAGTTCCTCTCCAGAGTCTGACATCACAACATAAACAACCAATCAGAGAGCCCACGCCCAAGACCCGCCCCCGTGGCAGACGAGCTTCTCTGATTGGCCTTCGTACCTTGACGAGGTCGGAGTACCCCGTTTCCCTCGGCGTCCACCAGGGCCGCGCCGTCAGCCCGTCCATGTTATAAAGTGACCTCTGCCACACGGAGGCGAAGTGCCCCCTCTGGTGGCCACGCTCATACCAGCGGTGCGCCTCCTGCAGACACACACAGAGTTACTGCTGTAAACCTGATGCCCTCCCGCCCTCCCCAGGGAAACACTCACGTCGGGCTCTCCCACTCGCTGCAGCGCGTCGCCCAGATGGAAGTAGAAGCGCCCGTCGTCAGTGCCCGGCTCGCCCGACTCCAGCCCGCCCTGGAACAGAGGCAGGACGATGTAGACAGGGGGCGCTCTAACGCTTACCCGCAGACAGGGGCCGCTCTAACGCTTACCCGCAGACAGGGGGCGCTCTAACGCTTACCCGCAGAGAGGGGGCGCTCTAACGCTTACCCGCAGACGGGGGCCGCTCTAACGCTTACCCGCAGACAGGGGGCGCTCTAACGCTTACCCGCAGACAGGGGGCGCTCTAACGCTTACCCGCAGACAGGGGCCGCTCTAACGCTTACCCGCAGAGAGGGGGCGCTCTAACGCTTACCCGCAGACGGGGGCCGCTCTAACGCTTACCCGCTGACGGGGGCCGCTCTAACGCTTACCCGCAGACGGGGGGCGCTCTAACGCTTACCCGCAGACAGGGGGCGCTCTAACGCTTACCCGCAGACAGGGGCCGCTCTAACGCTTACCCGCAGACAGGGGCCGCTCTAACGCTTACCCGCAGACGGGGGCCGCTCTAACGCTTACCCGCAGACGGGGGGCGCTCTAACGCTTACCCGCAGACAGGGGCCGCTCTAACGCTTACCCGCAGACGGGGGCCGCTCTAACGCTTACCCGCAGACGGGGGCCGCTCTAACGCTTACCCGCAGACAGGGGCCGCTCTAACGCTTACCCGCAGACAGGGGCCGCTCTAACGCTTACCCGCAGACAGGGGGCGCTCTAACGCTTACCCGCAGACGGGGGCCGCTCTAACGCTTACCCGCAGACGGGGGGCGCTCTAACGCTTACCCGCAGACAGGGGGCGCTCTAACGCTTACCCGCAGACAGGGGCCGCTCTAACGCTTACCCGCAGACAGGGGGCGCTCTAACGCTTACCCGCAGACGGGGGCCGCTCTAACGCTTACCCGCAGACGGGGGGCGCTCTAACGCTTACCCGCAGACAGGGGCCGCTCTAACGCTTACCCGCAGACAGGGGGCGCTCTAACGCTTACCCGCAGACGGGGGCCGCTCTAACGCTTACCCGCAGACGGGGGGCGCTCTAACGCTTACCCGCAGACAGGGGGCGCTCTAACGCTTACCCGCAGACAGGGGCCGCTCTAACGCTTACCCGCAGACAGGGGCCGCTCTAACGCTTACCCGCAGACGGGGGCCGCTCTAACGCTTACCCGCAGACGGGGGCCGCTCTAACGCTTACCCGCAGACGGGGGCCGCTCTAACGCTTACCCGCAGACAGGGGGCGCTCTAACGCTTACCCGCAGACAGGGGCCGCTCTAACGCTTACCCGCAGACAGGGGCCGCTCTAACGCTTACCCGCAGACAGGGGCCGCTCTAACGCTTACCCGCAGACGGGGGCCGCTCTAACGCTTACCCGCAGACGGGGGCCGCTCTAACGCTTACCCGCAGACGGGGGCCGCTCTAACGCTTACCCGCAGACGGGGGCCGCTCTAACGCTTACCCGCAGACGGGGGCCGCTCTAACGCTTACCCGCAGACGGGGGCCGCTCTAACGCTTACCCGCAGACGGGGGGCGCTCTAACGCTTACCCGCAGACGGGGGCCGCTCTAACGCTTACCCGCAGACGGGGGCCGCTCTAACGCTTACCCGCAGACGGGGGCCGCTCTAACGCTTACCCGCAGACGGGGGCCGCTCTAACGCTTACCCGCAGACGGGGGGCGCTCTAACGCTTACCCGCAGACGGGGGGCGCTCTAACGCTTACCCGCAGACAGGGGCCGCTCTAACGCTTACCCGCAGACAGGGGGCGCTCTAACGCTTACCCGCAGACAGGGGGCGCTCTAGTGCTTACCCGCAGACAGGGAGCGCTCTAACGCTTACCCGCAGACAGGGGGCGCTCTAACGCTTACCCGCAGACAGGGGGCGCTCTAGTGCTTACCCGCAGACAGGGGGCGCTCTAACGCTTACCCGCAGACAGGGGGCGCTCTAACGCTTACCTGCGACAGGGGGCGCCATCGTGCTTACCTGCGACAGGGGGCGCTCTAACGCTTACCCGCAGACAGGGGGCACTCTCGTGCTTACCCGCAGGAAGGGGATGCTCTCTGAGATCTTGTTCTCTGATTTCAGGATGAAGCCGTAGTGAACTTTGGCAAAACCGTCGTCAGGAGCGACGGCCAAAACCTGCACAAAACGAGTCATCGAACAATTTTATTTCTTTAGTTTAAAGTTTAGACCCCGGCACTCGGACCCCGGCACACAGACCCCCCGGCACCCAGACCCCCCGGCACCCAGACCCCCCGGCACCCAGACCCCCCGGCACACAGACCCCGGCACTCAGACCCCGGCACTCAGACCCCGGCACACAGACCTGCTCGTACACGGCCTTGGCTCCTTTGTTGTCTCCCAGCAGGAGGTGAGCGACTCCCAGGTCGTTCTTCAGAGAAACATCTTCTGGAAACGTCTGCACCAGTTTCTCCAGAGTCATCACCGCCCCACGAGTCCGTCCTGAAAACACCCGGTCGCTTTAACACGAGGGAGCGCTCAGAGCGGAGGAGATTCTTACCCAAGAAGGTCTGTCTCTCCGACCGCCTCTTCAGCGCCGCCTTGAGGAGATCTGGAGTCACGTCGGGCAGTTCTGAAGCTTCTCTGTACGTGTTTATGGCTCTTTGTAACAAGTCGTTACTGCGGCGCTTCTCCGCCACGTCGTCCTCCGCCTGAAACCGTGTTACAGCAGTGTTTTAGATTCGATACCTGAACGATACCGATACCTGAACGATACCGATACTGAAATATGTGTCGTCTAGACCCAGAAAAAGAATGTGTGGAAGATCTGCACATATTAGGTTCAACTCCAAAGTCAGGAATGTGTGAAAAATGGGGAAGAATTTGGGGGAAAATTTGGCAAAAATAGAGGAAAAGTGCAGAATAAATTGGGTAAAAAATGAGTGGAAAATTGGTGGAAATATAGAAAATATTAGTAATAAAATATGACAAAAATGACGGCAAAAATTTTTATAAAACAAGAAAAAAATGGGGGGGGGGTTAAGGGGCAAACTGGGAGCAGAAAAGATTTTTATCTGGGGGGAAAATAAATAAAAATGGGACCAACAGCATCAAAACTTGGATCTAAAGATTTTTCCCGTTCTTGCTTTCGATACCAGACTGGTATCGTTTAACGGTGCCCAGCCCGAGTTATAACTGGATGTTCAGGTCTGGTTCAGGTCTGGTTCTGGTCTGGTTCTGGTCTGGTTCTGGTCTTACCTGGGCTTTTCCGAATCTGGCTCTGGGACTTTGTGGATATTTGTGGACCAGACTCTCGAAGGCCTGCAGAGCCTCCTCCACTTTCCCCTCAAACACAAACACAAACATCATCATTACACCTGTGAAGGAGTAACTGTGTGAAGGAGTAACTGTGTGAAGGAGTAACTGTGTGAAGGAGTAACTGTGTGAAGGAGTAACTGTGTGAAGGAGTAACTGTGTGAAGGAGTAACTGTGTGAAGGAGTAACTGTGTGAAGGAGTAACTGTGTGAAGGAGTAACTGTGTGAAGGAGTAACTGTGTGAAGGAGTAACTGTGTGAAGGAGTAACTGTGTGAAGGAGTAACCGTGTGAAGGAGTAACTGTGTGAAGGAGTAACTGTGTGAAGGAGTAACCGTGTGAAGGAGTAACCGTGTGAAGGAGTAACTGTGTGAAGGAGTAACTGAAGGAGTAACTGTCTTCGTGAAGTATTTATTACTTTCTTCCGTAGTTTTTCTGCCGCGTCGATCTCAGCTTTGATGCTTTTGTCAAACTTATTGAACAGCTTTGGTTTTTTCTTCTTCGCTGCAAAACAAAGACTTTTGTAAATCCCAGAAGAACCAAACGAGGCTTCGCTTTAGATTTACCTTTGTCTTTCTCCGGGAGCTTCTCTGCAGAACACATTCCAAACATTCATTATTCACAGTTTTAATTGATTAACTTGTTACTGCAGTGAAATTAAGGCTTGAATCACAACAGGGAGTCACAGATTGAGAATAAACTCCTCCTGCAGCTCGTCGTGTTGTCCAGCAGAGGGAGACATTTGCCCTGTTATTTTGTACTGAGCTCAATCTTAACAGAGCCCATTTTCTCCAGTTTGACTTTACCCAAATCTAAAAGCTCCTAAAAAAAATTCAAAAAACCAGACTAAATGATAAAAACGCAGCAAAAAAAGTGTAGACGCAAGGAAAAATCTTCAATCAGTTTTGTTGGTCTTAGCTTTCAAATGAGGCGAGGGCGATGTGAGCATTAGAGCTGCAGGATTTTGAAAAGAAAAAACAAGGTCTGTAATTTCCGGCTTTAACGATGCGACTAATTAGAGATTATTACGGTCTAACTGGATATTGCCTCCGGGTCGGCTTTACCCAAATCTAAAAGCTTCTCGACTGCAGCTCAACAGTAGAACGCCTCATTTGTCGTGTTATTGTTTTTTTTCCTCGCTCTTTAGTTGCTGCTTTGTTGAGCTTTTGTCACTTTTCTATCACGCTATTGTTGCGTTTCCGGTATGTTTTTGTTCCCCTTTGTTCGTGAAGCTTTTCGATGAAATGAGCCCCAGACTCGACCAACGAGAGGATAGTTAGTTCCTCACCCTCAGCCTCTGCAGCTGTGGCCTCCTCACTCGGTTCAGGAGACGCTTCTGTTTTCAGCTCCTTCTCTTCTGCTGGTTCTGAAATCACAGACACATGAACCACTTCCTGTGTTTGGAAACAGCTCCGGCACGAGGCCTTTAAGTCGTCCAGGTAAAGAGCAGTTTTCATATGGGAAGTTCCTCCAGTTCGTACCTTCCTCCTGGGTGAACTTGGAGCTGGTCAGATACTGCCCTGAGGTCACTGAAACACAAACACTTATTCATCTATTTAGGGTCACATTATATTTGGAACAACGATATCACAAAGAAACGTGTCCAAACATCAGAGCCTCCTTTATTATTTCAAACAGTCGCCCACATTCCTTTAAATACCAGGTCTTTAACGATACTAAAATATGTGTCATCTAGAACCAGAAGATCTGCACATTTACAAAATCATCTCCAATGTCAAGAAATGTGGGAAAATCCGGAATAATTTGGGGAAAAATTGGGAGAAATTGTGTCAAAAATAAGGAACACATTGGGAAACAATTGGGGATAAAATGGAAAATATTAGTAATAGAAAATTAGAAGGGCTGGTGCAATGTGACTTGGGCAGCTCCAATAGCTGCCCCCACGACCCGGCAACGGACAAGTGGGAGAAAATGGATGGATGGATAGAAAATTAGAAAAAAATGGCGTGAATATAATTATTTTTTCTGCAAAAAATAGGGGTTAAAATGTTCGATAAATTGGGAAATATTGGGGGAAATCGCTGAAACAAAGTCACTTCCTTTAATCTGGACCAACAGCATCAAAACGTTGAGACATATTTCTCACCCACTGCCTCCTGTGGCTCCGCCTCCTTCACCAGCTCTGGAAACACAGACGAGTTCAGACGATTTGTCAAAGTTCTACATCGACTTCATTCACAGTAAAAACACTGACCCCCAGTGGTGTCGATGAGAACTGCTTTCTCCTCTGAGACTGAAAACAAAACCATGTTTAAACCTCTTACCCCCCACTTTACCAGAGCACATTTTCTCCAGTTCGGCTTTACCCAAATCTAAAAGCTTCTCTGGAGCTCACAGACGATGGGTCGTGTTTTTTGAAAGTTTTTGTCTTTTTTGTTGTTGTGTTATTGTTGCTTTTCCGGCACATTTTGTATGGTCTTTATTTTGCTCTTTCTTTTGCTTTATCCTCAGTTTATTTATTTTTTTCATTTTTCTATCGTGTTTTTGTCGTTCTTTCGTTGCTTTTTTGCTCCTTCCTTTTTGACACTTTTTTGACGTGTTTTCGTTGCTTCTTTGTTGGTTTTATTTGTGGCTCTTTTGTTGCTTTTTAAAATCATTTCTTCGTTGTATTTTCATCCTCGTTTCCGTCGCCGTTTTGTCTTTGTTCCAGAACCCTTCAGATTGGGGTAAAGCCAGACTGGTGGGGGTTAACAGATTATAACAGGTTAGTTTTACTCACGCTGAGAGAAATCTCCGTCTCGAGGATCGTCTGCGAAAACATGAATGAGTCAAATAAAGTTCATTAATAAAGTTAATTAATAAAGTTCATTATTAAAGTTATTCACCAACACTGACCTGGGACGAAGCTGTCGTCGGGCGGAGGCAAAGCGACGGCTTCTGAGAGAAAACACGGATAAACTCAGATCAACTTGGACTAAACCAGGACTAAACCAGGACTAAGTCCAGACTCACCTTGTATCTCAGACTCCACGTCGAACTCAGATTCAGCTGCTGAGAAACAAACGACACATTATTATTAACGAAGGATCCGACAGTCGTTATAGGAGATCATCTGGATCATCTGGACTTTTCCACAGGAAACAAAAACCGTCCCAGAGTCCAGGGTCTTCTCTCTCAGGTCACATGACCGTCTCATTAAGGCGTCCGAAAGTGGAGACGAGATTCAGATCAACCGCATGTTTTTCACATTTCTTTCTCCACATTTTTAATACATTTTTCCAATTTTATCTTTAATGTTTTTTTTTTTATTATTTGTATTATTCTTTCCAACTTTTTTCAGATTTTTTCAAAAACATTTCCCAAATTTTTCGGCATCGTTTCCCACATCTCTTTTTTTTTATTATTATTACTATTTACATGTATTTATTTTTTTTCCTAAATGTTTCAAATGTTAAATTTGTTCCCACATTAGAACATTATAGTTTTTCTCCGGATTGGAAACTCACCGGGCTCGTCCTTCTGGTTCCGCTGGTCATGTGACTGCGTTGGCTCCTCCTCTTTTGGCGGCGGTGGTTTTGTTCGACCGGGCTCTGCAGCTTTGGGGAGAAAACATAACGATACATCGGCTCGTTACCATTCCTCTCATTGTTCCTGCCACAAGGGGGCGCTGTCCCGGACCGGTTACTCACACTTTATTTACTTGTACTTGATAATATCACAAAGAAGTATCTGTATCGTACTACAGTGAAGCTAAATATTTGTTCCTTTGTGAATATGATTTCTTTTTGCATATTTTCTGGCATTTTTTTTTTAATATTTGCAAATTTCGTGTTTTGTTTTTCATCATTTGTGTCAAACTGAAACATAACTCAGACTTTTACTCAAACGCAACAAATCTGTGAATGTTAAATCTCTTAACGTCAGCGTTTCTACTTTGTCACATTTTTGTAAATCAAACAAAAAATATGAAATGTTGATCTTAAACCAAACTGGAAACAGCGGAAACTGTTCAGATAAAACTGCAGCTGAATGTGATTTAGTCTTTAGTAATATCTTCAAAGGACATTCAGATTTAATGCCAGTTTGATCAAATGTAATGATTTTGAATGACCTGCAGAAACAAAGTGTTCCAGGACGATCTGTGCCCGTCTATCAAAATAAATAAATACAATAATCAGCATAAAGGTCTAAAGAATTATGAGCTAAAAATCTGTTATTGGACTTTCCACTAATGTCGTGTGGAGATGAGGCACGGGTCTAACCCCCTGGTCTCACTGCACAGTCCTGGTCCTGGTCCCGGTCCTGGTCCACTCACCTGTCGGCTCCTCAGGTGTGGTGGGCGTGGCTCTCTCTGCGCTCTTCAGTCCTGTCATTAAACCGACCAATCAGAATAAACCAAACGTCTGCAGCCGCAGTTTTGCAGATAGTAGAAGAAGTGTCACAAAGGGCTGACACGGCCACCAGGGGGAGCCGTTTCCCCTGTACCGACCACTGACACAGAAGGAATGAAACTGCCGGGACCTCACTAAACACTAAAACCAGAAAACAATGTGTGGAAGATCTGCACAAGAAATGTGTGAAAAATGGAGAAAGATTTAGAGGAAGAATTGAGAAGAAAAAAAAGAAAAAGGCCAAAAATCTGGGAAATAAGGAAATATTTTGTCAACAGAAATTGTGTGAAAATGGGGCAGAACAAGTGGGTGGAAAATAGGAACAAATGGCCAAAATGAGTGAAACAAATTGGAAAAATTAAGAAAAATAATGTCATAAAAATGTGAGAAATGAGGAAAACATTCAGCAACAAAATGAGAAAAATACAATATTTATTTGAGCTGAAATAAAGTCAGTTTAATCCGGGCTTGTAGTAAATCTGCTGTAATGAGAAACACTGCGTTTTCCACAGGTTATTGTGGATGAAAGCGGTGGTTCTGAAAACACTTCCTGAGTCGCTTTAAATTAGAGTCTTTTAGTCATAATTCCAATGTTTCTTTAATAATTATAATAGATGATTTCTTTTAGATTGAACGAATGGCATTATGTTCGGGTGGTTTTGGTTCGTCGTCCTGACGCTGAACCTCTGGATTAAAATAACGACGGCTCTGATTCAGTCGAACTCCAGCCGTGTTTTCAGACTCGGTTTAAAAAGCAGAACTTGAGAAATGAGAGAAACGCTCAGACAGACGTGTGGGTCGTGGTTTACAGTCAGTGGTTCAATCTTTACTGAAATCATTTTACACAATGTTTTACTTTGAAAGTCTCAGGTCATGTGACTCCAAACCGACAGCAGAAACACAGACATTTACATCGACATTTACATCGAGAGCCTGGTCGGTTTACTTTGCCCCAAACTCTGAAAAACAAACAAAGCAGCTTTAAGTTTCACTGTTACTGCACTCGAGCTTCCCTTTATTCTTTTATTACCACACGTTTGCCCATCCGCCCCTCAGGGAAGCTCCTGCGAGTCCTCTTTAATTACACCCAAAAGGTTCTTCAAAAAGGACATTATTATCAGTGAACTTCTCCAGCGTGAGATCAAGAAAGTCCTGACTTAAACTTTGACCAAGCGTTTGCTCATCAGCGACAGACATTTATGCATTTATTAATCACGCAGCAATTCAATCATTGATCTCCACTCATGGATCAGTCAGAGAAATACAAATAAATCCAGTTTTTATAATTATGAGACAATCACACAACACTTTACATAAACTTCCAAAACTCTGATTAGTTTTAAATGATCACTGTATCTGTTGGTTACTGTAATGTTTTAACACTGGGCTCCTGCAGATGGAAGTTAACATTCGCTAAATCTGCTACAAAGCAGCTTTTCTTAATGTGCAAAAACTTTAATCTTGTGACAAACTAATTAACTAAACTAGAATAAAAAAATAAAATAAAAACTTTTCCAAAACGTTCACACAAAAAATAAAATCCAAACTATCAAACTTCCACTTTCCAAAAATACAGCGTCATCTCGGTCACAGCCTTTCGTGCTACACGTGGATACCAAACATGCGAGTATTTGTTGAGCGTGGGAAAGACCATGTTGGAGTCACTTCCTGGATAAATCTCAGAGAATAAACATCGGGAAGAGAGTTTGGGCTGATTTTACTCCGAGTTAAAACTGAGGTTCAGGAGGAAACTTCTGCACCTCGTTCTGCTCCCTCTCGTTACTGCTGCAACTGGTTCCTCTTCTTCATTTGCACTTTTAATCTGTAACTGGTTCCTCTTCTTCATTTGTACTTTTAATCTGCTTTTGGAGCCATTATTTCAGTTGTGTTCTGAGTCCTAGTTTCCTTTGCTGTTTTCCATTTTGATGCAGTTTCTCCACTTGTTCTTGTCCTACAGACTTTATGACCATTTGTTCTTTTGCAAATGGTTTCTCTAAACTGACCGACTTTTCCTTCACGGCTTCTCAAATGTTTCCTCATCAGCGTCTCCTTTTCCTGCCGGTGCCTCCATCCCTCCTGCTTTAAGCTTTAGTCTCTTCCATTTCACCTTTAGCGACGTCGTCCTCGGCCGAGTTCATCATCAGCTTCAGCCGTGGCCGGTTTCACCATAACTTTAGCCACGTGTTCTTCCTTTTCCTGCTCATTCTGCCCTGAAACCTCGGCCCTCGTCTGAACCGTCACCGTTTGGCTTTTAGGGGCATTTTCACTTTTAGCCACTAGTGTTTGAACTGTCGATCCTTTAGCGAGAACGTTCTGAGCTTTCCCTAAAGTGGAGGCTTAAATGAGTGACTGTCCATGTTGAGGTTCCACCTTTGAGTCTGGTCTTTTCAGCCCGTCTTCAGGTTCAGCCACAGGTTTGTTCACGTTCCGTTTAACTGCAGCGGCTTTAGCGACGCCGTGTCCTAAAGGCGTCTCTCGTTCCCTCTCGGCGTTTTCGTGCTCAGACGGTTTGGACTTTGGTTTCTCTTTAGTCGCATCATCGGCTGTTTTAGTAACAACTCTCTCTGCCTGACCCTCATCTTGTGATTTCACTGTTTGCTGTACATTTACCTGATTATCCGCCACTGCTTCTTTAGCGACTGCTTTGTCTGCTGGTTTGAAAACTGGTTTCACGTCCGTCTTTTTAACCATCGGTATTTTAGCCACGACTTCCTCTTTCTGTGAAGTGGTCACAGTCGTTTGCTTCACAGCTGGTTCTATTTTCTTCTGGATTTGTTCATTCTTCAGGTTAAGTTTTGTCGCATCGTGTTCCTTCAAAACTGACTCCAGTCCTGGCGTTTTTTTAACCACTGTGCTCTGGGCCCGTCCTAGACCGGCCGTCTTCTTCTGGTCGTTCTCAGTTTGTAGTTTCTCCACTGGCTCCTGTCGGACCACGGTTTTAAAAGTTGGGCTATTCGCTACCTTCAGATTCAAAACTGGATCCGGTCCTGGTGTCTTTTTAACCACACCTTCTTTAGCGACTTCTCTCTGGGCCTGTCCTAAAACGACCGTCTTCTTTTGGTCGTCTTCAGTTTGTACTTTCATCGTTTGCTCTTGTCTGACCACGGTTTTAAAAGTAGGGCTATTGGCAACAACTTTCTCTTTCTGTAAAATGACCACAGCTGGTTCCACTTTCTTTTGGATTTGTTCATTCTTCAGGTTAAGTTTTGTTGCATTGTGTTCCTTCAAAACTGACTCCAGTCCTGGTGACTTTCTCACCACAGCTTCTTTAGCGACTACTTTCTGAGCTTGTCCTAAAACGGCTGCTTTCATTTGGGATTTTTCATCTTGAAATGTCCCCTTTTGTTCAGTTTTAGCCACTGGCTCCTGTCCCGCAAACCTTTTAACCACAGCGTCTTTCTGGGCCTGTCCTAGACCGGCCGTCTCCTTTTGGTTGTTTTCAGTTTGTAATTTCACCGCTGGCTCTCGTCTGACTACGGTTTTGACAACTGGAATATTAGCCACTACTTTCTCTTTCTGCAAAGTGGTCACAGTCGTTTGCTTCACAGCTGGTTCCACTTTCTTTTGGATTTGTTCATTCTTCAGGTTAAGTTTTGTTGCATCGTGTTCCTTCTGAACGGTCTCATGTCCTGGTGTTTTTCTAACCACAGCCTCTTTAGCGACTTCTTTCTGAGCTCGTCCTAAAACGGCTGCTTTTATTTGGGATTTTTCATCTTGAAATGTCACGATTTGTTCAGTTTTAGCCACTGGTTTGTTTTCTTCAGGATTCTTTGCCACTGGCTCCTGTCCTGCAAACCTTTTAACCACAGCGTCTTTCTGTCCTAGACCGGCCGTCTCCTTTAGGAAGTGTTCAGTTTGTAATTTCACTGGAATATTAGCAACGACTTTCTCTTTCTGTAAAGTAGTCACAGTCGCTTGCTTCACAGCTGGTTCTATTTTCTTTTGGATTTGTTGATTCTTCAGGTTAAGTTTTGATACATTATGTTCCTTCAAAACTGGCTCCGGTCCTGGTGTTTTTCTAACCACAGCTTTAGCGACTTCTTTCTGAGCCTGTCCTAAAACAACAGTTTTCTTTTGGTCGTTTTCAGTTTGTAATTTTACTGGAATATTAGCCACTACTTTCTCTTTCTGTGAAGTGGCCACAGTCGTTTGCTTCACAGCTGGTTCTATTTTCTTTTGGATTTGTTGATTCTTCAGGTTAAGTTTTGTTGCATCGTGTTCCTTCAAAACTTGCTCCTGTCCTGGTGTTTTTCTAACTACAGCCTCTTTAGAGACTACTTTCTGAGCTTGTCCTAAAACAGCTGCTTTCTTTTGCTCCTGAGCTTGTTCTGATTTTGCCATTTGGTCGGTTTTAGCTTCAGCCACTGGTTTGTTTTCATTCAGTTTCTTTGCCACTGGCTCCTGTCCTGGCGTCTTTCTAACCACAGCTTCTTCAGCGACTTCTTTCTGAGCCCGTCCTAAAACGACCGCCTCCTTTTGGTCGTTTTCAGTTTGTAATGTAACCGCTGGCTCCTGTCGGACCACGGTTCTAACGACCAGGCTTTTAGCGACAGATTCCTCTTTGTGTGAAAAGGAAACAGTCGTTTGCTTCACAGCTGGCAATACTTTTATTTGGTCTTTCCGCTGCATTGGTTCCGTTTTCAGGTTAAGCCTCGTCGCACCGTGTTCCTTCAGAACTGGCTCGTGTCCTGGAGTCTTCCGAACCTCTGCTTCTTTAGTGAGCACCGTCTCCGTTTGCCCTAAAACCGCCGCTTTCTTTTGTTGTAATTTCACCACTTGCCTCTTCTGTGCGTCGTCACCTTTAGCCTCTGGTTTCTCTGCCTGCCCTAAAACAGTCGCCTTCGTTTGACCGATTCTACCTTCTGATTTCTGTTCTTCCATCGTTGTAACCGTTTGCTGAACACTCTTATTTCCAGCTTTTGCTAAACTTTCCTGCACGTGTTTTAGTTCTAATTTTAAATTCTCTGCCTTGACTTCGACCAACGGCTCGTCTTCAGCCTGTGCCGCCTTTTTCACTTCCTGTTCCATCTCTGCTTTTGCCAATTCCATTTCCTTCTCTACTTTTCCTCTAGCGATTCCTTCTTCCTTCACATTCGCAAGTCTTTTAAACTCTTCCGCTCCATCGATTTCCTTGACAACTTTCTCGTGAGTTTTGTGCGTCAACTCCTTTCCCCGTCCACCTTTAGCCTCGTCTTCTTTCCCTAAAGTCGGCACAACTCCTGCCTTTTCATCAACAGCATTATCCACTGATCCGCTCTCGATTTCCGCCGCTTCCTGGGTCAGGCTTTTCCTCTCGACTCGCTCCTTTTCAGATTCGACTTTTTCCGTTTGCGCTTTCACTGCAAAGTCTTTGTCTGATTTAATTTCATCTTCAATCGTCCTCCCTTCAGACTCTTTAAGTTCAGTCGCCTGTTCTCTTTCAACTTTCCCTAATTTAGACCCGGTTCTCGCCAAACTCTTGTCAGCTTTGTCCCGTTTTGCCGTTTCCTGGATCTCTCTCACATCCTTCCCAATATTCTCTCGGTTGATTTGCGATTTCTCTCTCTTGACCTCTTTATCGTGTTCTACTTTTGCGACACGAACTTGCTCTAATTTGATGATTTTCTCTTGTAGTTTCCGCTCCCGTTCGATCGTCTCTCTAGTCTCACCTCTTGCTTTTACTTCCACCTCCCTTTTCCCGTCTTCCTTTGCTCCTTTAGTCTGTTCCAGTCGCTCCAACTGCTTTCCAATCTTTCCCTTCGCTCCCTCTTCCACTTTAACCGCTTCAGTTTGAACTCTCCCTTTCAGAAACGTCTCCCTTTTCAGTTTTCCAGCTCTCAACTTTGATGATTTCTCTTGTTCCGTTTCCTCGACTCCTCGGCGTTTCTCCAGTTCGACCATTTTGCGTCGCTCGCTCCGAATTACCACTTCTCGCTTCTCCTCTTTTACAAAACCATCTCTTTGTTTTTCCTTCTCCAGCAAAACTTCCTCCGCTTCGTCATTTGGCAAAACCGCTCTTTCATCTCGATCCTTCCGCTCCGATTCCTTTCGTTTCCCCAACTCTTCAACGGCTTTGTCTTTGGCCGGTCTCTCGAATTCCACTTCCTCCACAGCCTTTTCCTCGTCCGACACTCGATCCATCCCGTCTCCGGTCTGGAATCCCCTGGTCTGGAAACCCCTGGTCTCGTCTCCGGTCTGGTTCACCCTGGTCTCGTCTCCAGTCTGGAAACCCCTGGTCTCGTCTCCGGTCTGGAACCCCCTGGTCTCGTCTCCGGTCTGGAACCCCCTGGTCTCGTCTCCGGTCTGGTTCACCCTGGTCTCGTCTCCGGTCTGAAACCCCCTCGTCTCGTGTCCAGGTTGCCCTCCATGGTCTCGTTCCTCTTCTCGCAGAGCCTCCCTGAACGCCGACAGCACGATCTCAGCGACGCGCTTGACCTCGATGGAGCGATGGAAGTCCCGTAGCTCCTCCCTCAGCGCCGATCGTACCCGCACGGCGAGCAGCGAGCGACCTGGGGCCGGGGGGAATCTTACGTTTAGGGTTTTTTCACGACTTCAAACTGGTTAGTGGGATTATGGAGCACAGCAGTCGAGCAGAGCAGTTACGGCCCTCAGTGTGAGATCAAGGTCTGGTTCAACGTAACTACAGACACGTGCAGTGTGAGCGAAGCCTCAGTCTGAGCTTCTTCCTTTAGTCATTTGTCCGACGCGTTAGACTTTAGATATTTGTGCCTCGTCGTGGAATCCAGGGACACAAGTCGGCCGATTCAGTTTCCCACAAATCAAGAAAGAAATGTGTGATTTGCAGAATCTTTTAGTGGAGATCCCGAAGAAGCCTCACCATGTTTTAGATAACACCATTAGTATATTTAGAAGCGTGAAATCTCAGGTTGAAAAAGTCGTGGGGGCGTGTCATTGTGTGGGTGTGGCTCATGATTATGCAGCGGGCCGGGCCACTGTTGCTAACGCTCTGAACAGCCGAATGCTAACGCTGAATGCTACTGCAGAGGTTCGTTTTCTGTGTGAAACCAGTGAACTTTTCTAGGCCGACTTTCCCAGTGCGACTGATGGTGCCCTGGCTGTAAACATGCACAGCGCCCCCTGCTGACCATCACGTTCCCTGAGCCAACTCGCCTTCAGAGCCTGATTTAAGACAGAAGGATGTGGCGCGGATTTGCATAACTTTAGCTGAGCAGAGGTTCCTTCAGACGGGTGAGTGAACGTTTGGTCTGGATGAGGCCATTGTTGTTCTTTCCCTCTGATCAGATGTGTGTGTTGGGATAATGTTGATAGATGCTGTAGAGGCTTTATGGGAAGTGGATTTATACAAGAGACATTTATTTATATATTACCTGTTTGCAAACCTTTTTTTCTCTTTGATGGCACATTTTTCTTCGGGTGTGGTTTATGCAAATGAGATGCAAATGAGCCCTATTGTCACTCGAGCAGAGAGAGGCGAGAACAGCCCAAACTTTAGAGGCCGATTTCTCTGGTTAGAAATATTCTGGGTCCTTCACTTTAAACTGTTTTGACGTCTCCAAATATGATGGAACCCGACGTGTGTCCCTGGGTCCCGTCACATATGATCCAGGAGGACAGGAAGTAAAGCCCAGGACAACACGGAGCTCGTCCAGAATGTGGTGTTAGGGTGATGTATGTTTTTATTCAGACCATGCAGCAAAGAGCAGTCCCACCACAGACTCCGTTAGTTCCGCCTTTAGCGAGTGGTTTACCTGAGTCGTTCCCTCGGGGCCGAGTCTCGTCTAACGGGGACAAAAGACAGAATGAGAACGAGTCGGGCGTCGACCGGAAACCTGAGACGCCTCCTCTGTTTCAGCCGCATTATCTCCATCCACTCATTCAGTCTGAAGACCATCAGGCCCCGCCCGAAACGCCACTGGAGACCGACTCCCCCCCCGACGAACCTCATGAGGCGAACGGCTGGAAAACATGTTTCAACGCCTAACCCGGAGACGCAGAGAGACCGAGGCTCGAGCCGATGTCCACATGTGGTCCATGCAGGACATGTGACTGATGTAGGAAGAACATCAGGTCAGTGTCCAATAAGGAAGTGAAGCTACAAACAAGTCAAACCAAAGGAAATATAAATGTTAACGATGTTTTAGCTAAACTTAGGGCTGGGCCACATCGTATCGTGATATAATGTTTTGATATCGTTGTAATTTTTCATATCGTCGTGGACACAATATAATTTATGTTACTCCATCAGAGCAGCATAAACGGTGACGGTAGAACACGGGGACACGCAATTGCGAGACAATTATGCCGTAATAAAATATCACTGACTGAATCTTCCCAATAGGCGTGAGGCTGGGATTTTGAAGTAATTCGTACATTGTCAATTATATCGTCAAATATATCGCTATCGTGATATTTATTTTTTCATATCATGATATAGATTTTAGGCCATATCGCCCAGGCCTAGCTAAACTTGTGAATCATATGCTCTTTAAACGTTGGTCTCTTGTTCTCCATTGTGAGATCAATAAAGTCTAATTTTATGTTATGAATTATCGCTGGTTCTAGAATGTGATGATGTCACAGTGGGGGCGGAGCCAGTTTTCCCTATTGACAGCATCACAAGTCGTATCTATAAAGAACATGTATGAATGACAGAAATGATCGTTAATATCAGTCAAAACAACAACCTTTAGAACGCTGTGCTGTGACCTGAAACCCGAGCCTCTCCCGGCAGCACAGAACTCGTTCCTCTCGCTGTGGCCATTCGCTCTCAGTTTCCTTCATTGCAGTTGGAACAAAAAAATAAATAATCACGAATATATTCCCCGTATTGATCGAGCTCGATTTTCGATTCGATTTTATTTTTTATCCATTAAATACCTCTCGCTGATTCGTAAAATTAAATACATCCTTTATTCAAACCTCAGCTCAAACTAAACCAACGTCTCATTAACCAAACTCCCGTCAAACTAATTATAAAGACGCCATTTTGATTACATGTCCATTAATTGCCCCGCCCCCATCGCAGTTAGAGTAACCTCCGCCTTTCGCCACAACGGGAGTCGTCTCAGTCTCGGATATTTGTCGTTTGTATTTATGCTGCAGATAATGAAGTATTTTATGAAGTATTTTATGAAGTATTTGCTCCGATATCCGATCCCAGAATCGCTGAGTTTCCGGTCGTTTCGCTTTAAACTTATTTCCGTCGGTTCAAAGTTTGTCCAGATCTTTCCCGTCTCCTGATTGGTTAATCCGCCTTCTCCTGTCCTGCTTCCTCATTGGTCCGTGCACTGTCCTCGGCCCTCTCTGATTGGCCCGCGTCTCCGCCCGCTCCCTCTGCTGTGATTGGCTCCTTGTCGCCGGGTAAACCTTTCGCCTCCGTCACTAAGTCAAACAGGAAGCTGAAGAACCCGAACAGCCAATCGGAGCCCTCGTCCGACAAGACGCCAATCACCTCCTCCAGGGACGACTCGGCGCTTTCCTCGCCGCCGCCATCTTTGTTCAGGCCTGACCCGGCGAGGGGAGGGAGGGACGCGAGGGGAGGAGGCGAGGAAGCGAGGAGAGGAAGCGAGGGGAGGAAGTGAGGGGAGGAAGCGAGGGGAGGAAGTGAGGAAGTGAGGAGAGGAAGTGAGGAAGTGAGGGAAGGAAGTGAGGAGAGGAAGTGAGGAGAGGAGGAGAGGGGAGGAAGTGACGGGAGGAAGGAGGAGAGGAAGTGAGGAAGTGAGGGAAGGAAGTGAGGGGAGGAGGAGGAGAGGAAGTGAGGAAGTGAGGGGAGGAGAGGACGCGAGGGGAGGAGGAGAGGAAGCGAGGGAAGGAAGTGAGGAGAGGAGGTGAGGAGAGGAAGTGAGGAGAGGAGGTGAGGAGAGGAAGTGAGGGGAGGAAGTGAGGAAGTGAGGGAAGGAAGTGAGGGGAGGAGAGGACGCGAGGGGAGGAGGAGAGGAAGCGAGGGGAGGAGGAGAGGGGAGGAAGCGAGGAGTAAAATGGAGAAAAGTAAAATAAAAATGGAGAAGATGGTTTAACAAAAATGTGGAGAAAGAAAGAAAGAAAAGAGTGAGACACGAGTTCAACAGGAAGTAACATTTAGTGAAGGCGCTGCAGCTTTAACTCTGCTAGAGTCAAATCAGCCCAAACTCTGATGTTTATTCTCTGACTCGCTTTGAGCCGGAGGTTCATCCAGGAAGTGACTCCAACATCCTGGAACAGTTTAGAATTGATTTATAGATATTTTTCTTTACATTTTGAATATTTTTGAATTTTTTAGAAACGGTTTGGAAAGTGTTGAAAAGGCGCTCCCTGGTCTTTCCCAAATACTGACATGTTTGGTATCCACGTGTAGCACGAGAGGCTGAGACCGAGATGGGAGACAGTCTGGATTTTAAATCTTTATAAGACGTTGGAAAAGTAACTCCAACATGGCCGTTTGGAAAGTGTTGAAAATGCGCTTAATTATTAAACTTTATTTTTCCGGGCTCATTAAGCAGGCGCTCGTCATATTATTAGAATATCGTTAAAAAGTTCATTTATTTCTGTAATTCAACTTAAACTGTGAAACTAATACATGATATAGACTCATCAGATTTGTAATGTGGGTTTTTTCAAGCTGAGCCATAATAATCAAAATAATAACAAATAAAGGCTGTATTTATATATATATATATATATATATATATATACATACATATATCTCACTTTGCATGTAATGAGTCTCATATTAGTCTCACAGTTTAAGTTGAACAGAAGTGAATGCAGTTTTCATGATATTCTAATGATATGACGAGCACCTGTACATTTACAAAAACTACTATTAGTAC
This sequence comes from Proterorhinus semilunaris, assembly GCA_021464625.1. NCBI lineage: Eukaryota > Metazoa > Chordata > Actinopteri > Gobiiformes > Gobiidae > Proterorhinus > Proterorhinus semilunaris. The sequence continues at coordinate 1,277,254 of CM038362.1, read as the reverse complement.
AAATTAATAAAAGTAATAGAATAAAATAAAAGTGCAGACTTGTACATACATGTTTAGTATCTGCCAACGCGTCACAAAATAAAACCACACATTTAAATGATTCTCTCGACCGGCAGCGTCTCATTTAGTCCCGTTTATTTTCCAATAACTTTAAATAAAGACAAACGTTAAAAGAAAGATGAGGAAACGCAGTGAAGCAGATCAAGAATGAGGCGAATGACCACGTGATCACACGTGACCACACGTGACCACGTGGATCACACGTGGTCACGTGAACCGCACTTCCTGTTTCCGGGCAGAACTCACTCTCGCTTTCACAGAAACATTTGGACAAGATTAAGATTTAAAAAAAACCTCAACGTAGAATTCTTCAAACTTTATCGTTTCATTTCAGTTTCGTTAAAGTTTAAACTCTTTGAACGGACTGACTGTAAACCACGACATGACGTTTATCAGAAACAATAAAGATGATAAAGAATATAAAGAATCTGGAACTCACCGAGCAGAACTTTGGCGTCGTCCAGGTCGAAGTCTCCGTCTCCGTCGGAATCGTACGCCGAGAGTTTCCCTGAAAACAAAAACATCACAATAACGTTCAGAACCCGGAGCGCGAGGTCGTCACGGAAACGATAAACTGACTCCAGACACTAGAATCAAGAATGACTTAGAGAAATGGGGAAAATGCAAATACATGAACAGAAGTTTAGTTAAACACGTCGCCTCGTTTAAATCCACAAACCTTTACTTTAACCACGTGTTTCAGATTGTTATAGTGTTTGCATTAATGGATCCGTTTTACTTTAGTCTTTTCTCCAGAGTGAGATCAATAAAGTCTGAGACGTTACAGATCAATAATATCTATGAATAAACTGACGTAAAAACATTAAACATAAAAACTTTCCTCGGATTTAGGCTTTAGTCACATTAAAGCAGAACTAAGTAACTCGTGCCCCTAGAGGCCGTCAGCGCCACTGCAGCTGTTGTACATGTTGTGTTTTTTCCTCATGAATCGTCCGTGAGAGTAAATCCTACGACAGGAAAGACAAAGGGACAGAGGGATCTCGTTCATCCAGTTACACAATGGAGATCATTTTATTTACTCAGACTTGGCTGTAAATACTGTTTAAGTGGTGCTAGCCCGCAGTTAGCTTAGCCTGTTAGCTTCACCCGTTAGCCTGTTAGCTTCTTCTCCATGATTCTATTGTGTATTGGTTGCTCCGGTCCGGTGGCAGTCAAGTTGCAATTGCGGTTTTGTGGCCAGAAACACCAGGGGGCGATGAAAGACCCTCCAATCAGGATTTATTAAAGTAAACGCGTTACTTAGTTCTGCTTTAACACAAACACCTCACACAAAGAGATCAGATCAGTTACTTTATAAACTAAAACACAAACAGAGGATATTTCATTTATCAGGTGATTCAATCTCACAAAAACTGTCATATCGCGATATTAGGTGATGCAATATCCGAATCGCAGGAAGCCACAAAACATCACAACATCACTAGAGTCTTCATCGGACTGAGGTCCACACATTGTTTTGCAAACGCATAAAAACAAACAAAATGTGTAAAGAGAAACGTATTTTGAAACAATTTGCTGAAAAACGAGTTACTTACGATTTGTTTGTAACGTGGAACATATCGTGTTGAAATGGTTTAGTGAAATAATGCAATAATATCGTTATCGTGATATCGTTACTTCAATATCGTTCAGCCCTAATTCAGTCACAGTTTGTCTTGATTAGCTGCCGTTAGCTTTAGCATACTGTTAGCCACGGCGTTTAGCGCTGGGATTAAAAACAGGTTTGCAGGTTCTTCCCGTCTGAGGTTTAGTGAAAGCTGTTTTAAAACTGGTATCGGTTCAGTATCGGAGCCGATATCTGATGCCAGTATCGGCTCCGATATCTGCTGCCAGTATCGGCTCCGATATCTGCTGCCAGTATCGGCTCCGATATCTGCTGCCAGTATCGGAGCCGATATCTGATGCCAGTATCGGCTCCGATATCTGATGCCAGTATCGGCGCCGATATCTGATGCCAGTATCGGCTCAGCGCATCCTGAAGAATAACGTCAACAAAACTGCAGGAGAAACTGAGTCTGTGGTCACTGTGACCCGAGCCGTGTGACCCGAGCCATGTGACCCGAGTCATGTGACCCGAGCCGTGTGACCCGAGCCGTGTGACCCGAGTCGTGTGACCCGAGTCGTGTGACCCGAGTCGTGTGACCCGAGTCGTGTGACCCGAGTCGTGTGACCCGAGTCCGAGCCATGTGACCCGAGTCCGAGCCGTGTGACCCGAGCCATGTGACCCGAGAGACGACGATAGACTTCTGGACAGTGTTTGTTTCCCGTTACAGAGACGTCAACATAAACCCGTTACCGTGGTTACCGCACCATGACGACACGCAGCACATTTAAAGATGGCGGCGGGGGGAGTACCTTGTAAAACGTTAGTAAAGTTCAGCCGGAACTCCGTCGCTCGCGCTGCGTTTGAGGAAAGTGGAGAAGTCGGTTTGTTACAGATGTTTTAATAAAGTCAAACATCTGGATCAGAACGTGACGGAAACTGACCCAGGACGCGGTCGTAGTCCACCACGTCGAAGTAGACCACGGCCATGGAGCTCCAGAGCCCGAGCAGAGCCAGGACCAGGACCAGACCCACCCAGGACCGGCCCGGGTCAGAGGGGGCGGAGTCACAGGGGGCGGAGTCTGACGGGCGCCGGCCGTTCTTACCGAGCGCGGACTTCACTTCTGCAACAGAGACGACACAGATCATACCAGAACCTACAGATCATACCAGAACCTACAGATCAAACCAGAACCCACAGATCATACCAGAACCTACAGACACAGATCATACCAGAACCTACTGATCATACCAGAACCTACAGATCATACCAGAACCTACAGACACTGATCATACCAGAACCTACTGATCATACCAGAACCTACAGATCATACCAGAACCTACAGATCATACCAGAACCTACAGACACAGATCATACCAGAACCTACAGATCATACCAGAACCCACAGATCATACCAGAACCTACAGATCATACCAGAACCCACAGATCATACCAGAACCCACAGACACAGATCATACCAGAACCTACAGATCATACCAGAACCTACAGATCATACCAGAACCCACAGATCATACCAGAACCTACAGATCATACCAGAACCTACAGATCATACCAGAACCCACAGATCATACCAGAACCTACAGATCATACCAGAACCTACAGACACAGATCATACCAGAACCTACAGATCATACCAGAACCTACAGATCATACCAGAACCTACAGATCATACCAGAACCCACAGATCATACCAGAACCTACAGATCATACCAGAACCTACAGATCATACCAGAACCTACAGATCATACCAGAAACTACAGATCATACCAGAACCTACAGATCATACCAGAACCTACAGACACAGATCATACCAGAACCTACTGATCATACCAGAAACTACTGACACTGATCATACCAGAACCTACAGACACAGATCATACCAGAACCTACAGATCATACCAGAACCTACAGACACAGATCATACCAGAACCTACAGATCATACCAGAACCTACAGACACAGATCATACCAGAACCTACTGATCATACCAGAAACTACTGACACTGATCATACCAGAACCTACAGATCATACCAGAACCTACAGATCATACCAGAACCTACAGATCATACCAGAACCTACAGACACAGATCATACCAGAACCTACAGACACAGATCATACCAGAACCTACAGATCATACCAGAACCTACAGACACAGATCATACCAGAACCTACTGACACAGATCATACCAGAAACTACAGATCATACCAGAAACTTGGGATTGAACTGAACTCAAAAGTCCCTAAATAAATCATTTAAACCGGGCTCTGAACATCAGGAGTCGTGGCCGTTTTTCTGAATCTAAAGTCGACTGAACGTTTCCTAAAGACGTTTAAGGCCCGAGTTTCACCAGAGTCGACGACGTGACACGAATAGAGCTGGAATCCACAGAACAAATACTACTAACAAATACTACTGACAAATACTACTAACACATACTACTAACACATACTACTGACAAATACTACTGACACATACTACTAACAAATACTACTGACAAATACTACTAACACATACTACTAACACATACTACTAACACATACTACTGACACATACTACTAACACATACTACTAACACATACTACTAACACATACTACTAACGAATACTACTGACAAATACTACTGACACATACTACTAACACATACTACTGACACATACTACTAACACATACTACTGACAAATACTACTGACACATACTACTAACAAATACTACTGACAAATACTACTGACACATACTACTAACACATACTACTAACAAATACTACTAACACATACTACTAACACATACTACTAACACATACTACTGACAAATACTACTGACACATACTACTAACAAATACTACTGACAAATACTACTGACACATACTACTAACACATACTACTAACAAATACTACCGACAAATACTACTAACACATACTACTAACAAATACTACCGACAAATACTACTGACACATACTACTAACACATACTACTAACAAATACTACCAACAAATACTACCAACAAATACTACTAACGAATACTAACAACGAATACTACTAACAAATACTACTAACAAATACTACTGACACATACTACTAACACATACTACTGACAAATACTACTGACACATACTACTAACAAATACTACTGACAAATACTACTGACACATACTACTAACACATACTACTAACAAATACTACCGACAAATACTACTAACACATACTACTAACAAATACTACCGACAAATACTACTAACACATACTACTAACAAATACTACCAACAAATACTACTAACGAATACTACTAACAAATACTACTGACACATACTACTAACAAATACTACTAACGAGTACTACTAACAAATACTACTAACACATACTACTAACACATACTACTAACAAATACTACTAACGAGTACTACTAACAAATACTACTAACACATACTACTAACAAATACTACCAACAAATACTACCAACAAATACTACTAACGAATACTACTAACAAATACTACTGACACATACTACTAACAAATACTACTAACGAGTACTACTAACAAATACTACTGACACATACTACTAACAAATACTACTAACGAGTACTACTAACAAATACTACTGACACATACTACTAACAAATACTAACAACGAATACTACTAACAAATACTACTAACAAATACTACTGACACATACTACTAACACATACTACTAACAAATACTACCAACAAATACTACTAACGAATACTACTAACAAATACTACTAACACATACTACTAACAAATACTACTAACACATACTACTAACACATACTACTAACAAATACTACCAACAAATACTACTAACGAATACTACTAACAAATACTACTAACACATACTACTAACAAATACTACTAACACATACTACTAACACATACTACTAACACATACTACTAACACATACTACTGACAAATACTACTAACGAATACTACTGACACATACTACTAACAAATACTACTAACGAGTACTACTAACAAATACTACTAACACATACTACTAACAAATACTAACAACGAATACTACTAACAAATACTACTAACAAATACTACTGACACATACTACTAACACATACTACTAACAAATACTACCAACAAATACTACTAACGAATACTACTAACAAATACTACTAACAAATACTACTGACACATACTACTAACAAATACTACTAACAAATACTACTAACGAATACTACTAACAAATACTACTGACACATACTACTAACAAATACTACTAACAAATACTACTAACGAGTACTACTAACAAATACTACTAACACATACTACTAACAAATACTACCAACAAATACTACCAACAAATACTACTAACAAATACTACTAACAAATACTACTAACAAATACTACTAACGAGTACTACTAACAAATACTACTGACACATACTACTAACAAATACTACCAACAAATACTACCAACAAATACTACTAACGAGTACTACTAACAAATACTACTAACACATACTACTAACAAATACTACCAACAAATACTACCAACAAATACTACTAACGAATACTACTAACAAATACTACTGACACATACTACTAACAAATACTACTAACGAGTACTACTAACAAATACTACTGACACATACTACTAACAAATACTACTAACGAGTACTACTAACAAATACTACTGACACATACTACTAACAAATACTACTAACACATACTACTAACAAATACTACTAACACATACTACTAACACATACTACTAACAAATACTACTAACACATACTACTAACAAATACTACTGACACATACTACTAACAAATACTACTAACGAGTACTACTAACAAATACTACTGACACATACTACTAACAAATACTACTAACACATACTACTAACAAATACTACTAACACATACTACTAACAAATACTACCAACAAATACTACCAACAAATACTACTAACGAATACTACTAACAAATACTACTAACACATACTACTAACAAATACTACCAACAAATACTACCAACAAATACTACTAACGAATACTACTAACAAATACTACTGACACATACTACTAACAAATACTACTAACGAGTACTACTAACAAATACTACTGACACATACTACTAACAAATACTACTAACGAGTACTACTAACAAATACTACTGACACATACTACTAACAAATACTACTAACACATACTACTAACAAATACTACTAACACATACTACTAACACATACTACTAACAAATACTACTAACACATACTACTAACAAATACTACTGACACATACTACTAACAAATACTACTAACGAGTACTACTAACAAATACTACTGACACATACTACTAACAAATACTACTGACACATACTACTAACACATACTACTAACACATACTACTAACACATACTACTAACACATACTACTAACAAATACTACCAACAAATACTACCAACAAATACTACTAACGAATACTACTAACAAATACTACTAACACATACTACTAACAAATACTACCAACAAATACTACCAACAAATACTACTAACGAATACTACTAACAAATACTACTGACACATACTACTAACAAATACTACTAACGAGTACTACTAACAAATACTACTGACACATACTACTAACAAATACTACTAACGAGTACTACTAACAAATACTACTGACACATACTACTAACAAATACTACTAACACATACTACTAACAAATACTACTAACACATACTACTAACACATACTACTAACAAATACTACTAACACATACTACTAACAAATACTACTGACACATACTACTAACAAATACTACTAACGAGTACTACTAACAAATACTACTGACACATACTACTAACAAATACTACTGACACATACTACTAACACATACTACTAACACATACTACTAACACATACTACTAACAAATACTACCAACAAATACTACTAACGAGTACTACTAACAAATACTACTGACACATACTACTAACAAATACTACTAACACATACTACTAACACATACTACTAACACATACTACTAACAAATACTACTAACAAATACTACTAACAAATACTACTAACACATACTACTAACACATACTACTAACACATACTACTAACAAATACTACTAACACATACTACTAACACATACTACTAACACATACTACTAACACATACTACTAACAAATACTACTAACACATACTACTAACACATACTACTAACACATACTACTAACAAATACTACTATCAAATACTACTAACACATACTACTAACAAATACTACTAACAAATACTACTAACAAATACTACTAACAAATACTACTAACAAATACTACTAACAAATACTACTAACGAGTACTACTAACAAATACTACTGACACATACTACTAACAAATACTACTAACACATACTACTAACACATACTACTAACACATACTACTAACAAATACTACTAACAAATACTACTAACAAATACTACTAACAAATACTACTAACACATACTACTAACACATACTACTAACACATACTACTAACAAATACTACTAACACATACTACTAACACATACTACTAACACATACTACTAACACATACTACTAACAAATACTACTAACACATACTACTAACACATACTACTAACACATACTACTAACAAATACTACTAACACATACTACTAACACATACTACTAACACATACTACTAACACATACTACTAACAAATACTACTAACACATACTACTAACACATACTACTAACACATACTACTAACAAATACTACTATCAAATACTACTAACACATACTACTAACACATACTACTAACACATACTACTAACACATACTACTAACACATACTACTAACAAATACTACTAACACATACTACTAACACATACTACTAACACATACTACTAACACATACTACTAACAAATACTACTAACACATACTACTAACACATACTACTAACACATACTACTAACAAATACTACTATCAAATACTACTAACAAATACTACTAACACATACTACTAACACATACTACTAACACATACTACTAACAAATACTACTAACACATACTACTAACACATACTACTAACACATACTACTAACACATACTACTAACAAATACTACTAACACATACTACTAACACATACTACTAACACATACTACTAACAAATACTACTATCAAATACTACTAACACATACTACTAACAAATACTACTAACACATACTACTAACAAATACTACTAACGCATACTACTAACGCATACTACTAACAAATACTACTAACACATACTACTAACACATACTACTAACACATACTACTAACACATACTACTAACACATACTACTGCACAGAACAAATACTACTGCACAGAACAAATACTACCATTACTGCCACCGTCTGAACTAGGGCTGAAACATGCATCGATATCGAGACATGAACATTCAAGATATTAATATAAAATGTGTTATAAATAAATGTGTAAATGTGTCCTTGGGCAAGACACTTCACCCTCCTTGCCTCCAGTGTCTGCGCAGAGAGAGTGAATGGGTGAAGCCCCTTATGAGAGACCAACAGAACCATGAGGCCGTCCTTCTGTGGACCCACCACCTGCAGGGGGCGCTATAGCGGCTGGTGCAGCTCCAACAGCTGCCCCCACGACCCGGACACGGACAAGTGGAAGAAGATGGATAGTCCATAAAGTTCAGCCCTAGTGTGCTCTACAGAAACCAGGGGAGGGAGGAGGTCAAGTCCAACGGCTCGATGATGAGAACGTTTGTGAAGGACCTACCCACTTCCATCGGAGGAACCGCAAACACCTCCATCGATAGAGAAACAAACACAAGAAGAGCTGAGCGTTTCAGGGGAACGTGGGGTGAACGTGGATCCTCTTTGGTCCGGACAGAGAAAAGGATCTGCAGAGTCTCCGAGTCCAGACTAGAATAGACCTGACCTTGTTAGAATTTAAAGAGACACACGCCGCGTTTCCACCGACGAGGAGCAAAAACCAGGAGATCATTATCGACCTTAGTCTGTGTCTCTGTGGAGAAACATCAGGAGCAATGGATGAGAACCTCTGTCATCGTGTTTTCATGTTCTGCATTCAAATGTCCAAAACTGCAGATCTCTAAAAACCTAAACTTTTTTAACCTCTTAACTGAGCACATTTTCTCCAGTTTGGCTTTACCCGAATCTGAAAGCTTCTTGGAAAAACAGAGACAAAAAACTAGGATGTAAACGCTGTTAAAAAACAAAAAATAAACAAAAAAAGCATCAGTAAGTAACACACAAAAAAAAAGAGAAAAAAATTGGCTGAACATTTTTTTTTTTTAAAGGGAAAAAAGTGACAACACTGCAACAACGTGAGGAAAGAGATACGTTTTGTGGGTCTTAGCTTTCAAATGAGGTGTTACACTGGCCTGGCAAAGAGGAGAGAAGGCGTTCAGTTTAGGCGGGTGCTAAGAGGTTAAACTCCAAACTGTCCCACACAGGAAATGACCATATTTGGATCACAGCGTCATCTCGGTCACAGCCTTTCCTGCTACACGTGGATACCAAACAGGTCAGTGTTTGTGAATGAATGAGCGCGGGAAAGACCAGGAGCCACAGACATGTTGGAGGACATTTTACAAACGGTTACAAATGTTTCAGAAAAATTTACAATATTATCAAAAAACTTCTAAAATGTTCTAAACTTGTTTGTAATTATATATATATAAAAAACAGAATTTTCACATAAAAAAAACCTATTCCAAACTTTTCAGACATTTTTCCAATCGTGTAAAAAAAATTTATTTAAAAGAAACTTCCCCCTAAAACTGTTCCAAACTTTTCAGAAACAAAAAAATATCTCTAATTTTCCAAACTGTCTAAATGACATCGTAAGGAGAGTTTGGGCTGAGTTAGTTTTTAGACGTCCATGTTTGAAAAGTGTTTCTCAATAAAAGTAAATACGTCTCTATTCCAGAGAATCAGTGAATAATTCACTTTAAAGCGTCACATCTTTAGTCCAGTTTATTTCTGAGCATCGTTCACCACAAAACCCACATCCTGATCAGCTTCCTCTGAACCTGCTGCGACTGTGTAGTTAAATAACAGTCATTTACAAATACATCACACGAACCAGGACAACACACATTCAAACATAAAGTAGAATCATGTCACATGGAAAACACCGGCTTTACTTTATTCAAACCACATTTTAACCTCTTAACCCCCGCCTGAACTGAGCACATTTTATCTTCATGAAAAAACCTCAAAATAGCAACGAAGACGAGACAAAAACCCGAGCTCGTGATTCATCTAAAACATAATTAATGGTGATTCATCTAAAACATAATTAATGGTGATTCATCTAAAACATAATTAATGGTGATTCATCTAAAACATAACTAATGGTGATTCATCTAAAACATAACTAATGGCCTCATATGTTTGGACCACACTCTCCTGTATCTGAGCCACACTGACCTGAAACACAGAGCTCTTGTATGAGTTTCTTTTTACACGAGGAGGTTCTTTTATTATGTTTTTAAACAAAAGCCACAAAGAGGCTAAAGCTCTAATTATCTTATTTCAACTAAAGTGATTTTAAGTTTGTCCTGATTCTTTATGAACCTAAAGGTTTGCAGATTCTGTCCACAATGTTCCTCACATAAGAAGCTCTGAACCGTCGGGCTTTTCCCACAACTGTGAAACGTATTTGTTCATGAAATGTGCAACAATAATCAAATGAGAGAAATTAACCGTGATTAACCCGTTACCCGCCGTCCCTCCCGATCAGGGGTTCGTTAATACGATTAGGGTCAAGAACGGCAAACGCAACTCACACATACTTTTTAGAAACTAGAAGGTCTTGGCTTTCAAATGAGGCATCACCCCGGCGTATAGGCTGTGAGATCCACAGTCAAGGCGGGGGTTAAGTGGTTAATTAATCGAAGTGCGATTAATCAGGATTTGAAACATTAATCGACCGACAGCCCTACAAAAGCGCGAGGAGAGTGATCCGTTAGATGCGTTTGTAGATTTGGGTAAAGCTGAACTGGACAAAATGCACTCTTCCCTTTTATGAAGCGTTTGAACAGACACAGGGGCCAGAGCTTCAGATCTGAAAGATCAGCTTTAATCATGTCTCGTTTTCTAAAGTAAAAAACTAAAAACCTCCCGGTGGTTCAGTCAAACGTCCGCAATTACACGAAGCATCGCGGGTTCTCGTAGCAAAAGCGTGACGTTTAGAGTTGGACGTCGGTGTCGGCGCTAAACCAGTGACGTGGGAAGTTTTTACTGGATTCTTTCATAACGTGCAGTTTCTCTCGTCACTTCGGCTCAGCTACAAAGTAATAATTGACTTTTATTCCGTCGCGATGTTGAGTTTCATCCAACAATGGCGCTGCAGTTCGCGGGGCTCCCCGTGGAGGCGGACCGCGGGAATTACGGCAAAGATCCAGGATGTTCGGTTTAAGAGTCGCAGCCGAATGAAAGAGTTCGTCCCGTAACGTGAGCCGTGTCTTTACGTGAGGCTTTAAACCTGCCATGGACTCCGAGTCCTGCTGAAACAGCTGACACTGCGGCGCCTCCCGAGCTACAGCTACACGCAGGAGACAAACATCTCACCTTTTCTCCCGTGACTTTTGGAGTTCCTTCTCTGCGTCATGTCTCCGTGTCCTCCGGGTCCTGCGGATAAAGGTCTTATTTAGTCACAAAACGCCCGGGATTCTGCGTGAATGCTGTGGAAACGCTACGAGCCGCTGTTTGCTCTCACTGAGCCAAATCACGTCCTGGACTTCCGGACTGACGGCGCTCTGGGCCAATCAGGAGCCGGGATTCAGGGGGGAGGCGGGACCAGAGGCGGGTCTGACCAATGGGGAGGCTGAAAAATGGCCCTTTGCTTTTACTACGGGGCCGAATACAGATGTTTTTCTGTGTTTTAATGTAAAGGTTTGACCCTGATGTGGATGTAATGTAATGTAATGTAATGTAATGTAATCTAATGTAATGTAATGTAATCTAATGTAATGTAATGTAATGTAATGTAATGTAATGTAATCTAATCTAATGTAATCTAATGTAATGTAATCTAATCTAATGTAATCTAATGTAATGTAATGTAATCTAATGTAATCTAATGTAATGTAATGTAATGTAATCTAATGTAATGTAATGTAATCTAATGTAATGTAATCTAATGTAATGTAATGTAATCTAATGTAATGTAATGTAATGTAATCTAATGTAATGTAATGTAATCTAATGTAATGTAATGTAATCTAATCTAATGTAGCAGCTGAAGTCACTCAGGAGGTCCTTACAAATCACAACATGTGCACATGTATAATGTCCAGTTTATTATTATTATTATTATTATTAAGACTTTATCAAGGACGCAAACACATGGTCAATAGAGTAGAAAATAAAGTACAGCACAACAGAGCTCTTCCTACAGGAGCTTCGATTACAGCGGTCTGACTCTGCACATGAATAAAACAATAATGAATAAAACAATAATGAATAAAATAATAATGAATAAAATAATAATGAATAAAACAATAATGAATAAAACAATAATGAATAAAACAATAATGAATAAAACAATAATGAATAAAACAATAATGAATAAAACAATGAATAAAATAATAATGAATAAAACAATAATGAATAAAATAATAATGAATAAAATAATAATGAATAAAACAATAATGAATAAAACAATCATGAATAAAACAATCATGAATAACCGGGTCTCACATCACAGTTGACAAACATTTCACTTGAGCTCAAACGTCTCTGAACCTTCAGTAAAATTCTGAGAGGTTTAGGGCCATTGACCTTTAGGGCCTTTGACCTTAAGGGCCTTTGACCTTTAGGGCCTTTGACCTTTAGGGCCATTGACCTTTAAGGCCTTTGACCTTTAGGGCCTTTGACCTTTAGGGCCTTTGACCTTTAGGGCCATTAACCTTTAGGGCCATTGACCTTTAGGGCCTTTGACCTTTAGGGCCATTGACCTTTAGGGCCTTTGACCTTTAGGGCCATTGACCTTTAGGGCCTTTGACCTTTAGGGCCTTTGACCTTTAGGGCCATTAACCTTTAGGGCCATTAACCTTTAGGGCCTTTGACCTTTAGGGCCATTGACCTTTAGGGCCATTGACCTTTAGGGCCTTTGACCTTTAGGGCCTTTGACCTTTAGGGCCATTGACCTTTAGGGCCTTTGACCTTTAGGGCCATTGACCTTTAGGGCCATTGACCTTTAGGGCCATTGACCTTTAAGGCCTTTGACCTTTAGGGCCATTGACCTTTAGGGCCTTTGACCTTTAGGGCCATTGACCTTTAGGGCCTTTGACCTTTAGGGCCATTGACCTTTAAGGCCTTTGACCTTTAGGGCCATTGACCTTTAGGGCCTTTGACCTTTAGGGCCATTGACCTTTAGGGCCTTTGACCTTTAGGGCCATTGACCTTTAAGGCCTTTGACCTTTAGGGCCATTGACCTTTAGGGCCTTTGACCTTTAGGGTCTTTGACCTTTAGGGCCTTTGACCTTTAGGGCCATTGACCTTTAGGGCCTTTGACCTTTAGGGCCATTGACCTTTAGGGCCATTGACCTTTAGGGCCATTAACCTTTATGGCCATTGACCTTTAGGGCCATTGACCTTTAGGGCCTTTGACCTTTAGGGCCATTGACCTTTAGGGCCATTGACCTTTAGGGCCATTGACCTTTAAGGCCTTTGACCTTTAGGGCCATTGACCTTTAGGGCCATTGACCTTTAGGGCCTTTGACCTTTAGGGCCTTTGACCTTTAGGGCCATTGACCTTTAAGGCCTTTGACCTTTAGGGCCATTAACCTTTAGGGCCATTGACCTTTAAGGCCTTTGACCTTTAGGGCCATTAACCTTTAGGGCCATTGACCTTTAGGGCCTTTGACCTTTAAGGCCTTTGACCTTTAGGGCCATTGACCTTCAGCTGTTTATGGAGCGGATCATTACAGGGTTTGTGTTCTTCACATTCTTCACTGAGTGGAACCTCTCCACAGACCGGCTCCACAGGTCGAGCAGGTGTAAGGGGGCAGGTGTACGGGGGCAGGTGGGGCAGGTGTACGGGGCAGGTGTACGGGGGCAGGTGTACGGGGGCAGGTTTAAGGGGCAGGTGTACGGGGGCAGGTTTAAGGGGCAGGTGTACGGGGGCGGGTGTACGGGGGCAGGTGTAAGGGGGCAGGTGTAAGGGGCAGGTTTAAGGGGCAGGTGTACGGGGGCAGGTGTACGGGGCAGGTGTACGGGGCAGGTGTAAGGGGCAGGTGTACGGGGGCAGGTGTACGGGGGCAGGTGGGGCAGGTGTACGGGGGCAGGTGTACGGGGCAGGCTTACGGGGGCAGGTGTACGGGGGCAGGTATACGGGGGCAGGTGAGCGGGGCAGGTTTAAGGGGCAGGTGTACGGGGCAGGTGTACGGGGCAGGTGAACGGGGCAGGTGTACGGGGGCAGGTGTACGGGGGCAGGTGTACGGGGCAGGTGTAAGGGCAGGTGTACGGGGCAGGTGTACGGGGGCAGGTGTACGGGGGCAGGTGGGGCAGGTGTACGGGGGCAGGTGAACGGGGCAGGTGTACGGGGCAGGTGAACGGGGCAGGTGAACGGGGCAGGTGAACGGGGCAGGTGTGTGGCTGAATGTAATGAACGCTAAACACACTCTGGAAACAGGATTCCTGTGAAGCTTCGCACATTCCTAGCACTGCCTGAAGCCTGGCTCCAAACACTTTCTAAAGTCTATCAAATGTTACGAGTCATGTGACAACAGGGCTGAGATCAAACGCTGAGATCAAACGCTGAGATCAAACGCCTAGACCTATGATGGACAGCTCTGTGGGCGGGGCTTCCCGCCTTTATGCCCTTTTAAGGAACAGAGGGCTCATTACTATGAATGACTCATCGCTCTCTTGTGTCTTATATCTGTGGAAGCAACAGACACTTCCTTATTCCATCAATCACATGACAAAGTCTCAGACTGGAGCTGCTGTTTCGCCCACAGGGGGCGCTACCTCCTCTGAACAGATCAAGTGAAACGTTCTCAAATCCTGTCTCCGTTTTCTTCAAGTGTGTCGGCTCTCAGTCGTTCAGGAACGTTCTATTGTAGTGGATATTTTCAAAGATGGTGGACGGGATGAGAGGGTTCAGAAGCTCCGCCCTAAAACAGTCATTGTCCAATCACAGCCCTTAGCGAGCTGGATCTGCTCCCATAGAAACTATTTGAGCAACTGTTGTTTGGCTTTTAAAGCTGATAAACCAGCTGGAGAAGCTCCGCCTGAGCGAATACACGCCCACCGTCCGTCTGTGGCTTTGAACATTCCATGAGCTGTACCTGTGTTCATGTGAACTATGACACTTTAATCCTTAACGACTACAATAAATCCTGTTTTTACCAGTTGTGTTTCTATGAGCAGTATTACTGTGATACAGAGCGAGAGAGAATCACTGCTCAGGCTTTAGTCGATCTAAGATACTAACCTTTAGGGACCGTCAACAAATGACTACACTAGCAACTCCATGGAAAAGCATGTTTGACTTCAGTAGACCCCGAACACCTTCAGAACATCAGGACTCCTCATGGGCCACTGTGATCCACGACTAACACTGTAAAGTGGTTTGGGGTCACGGGGTCAAAGGACCATGAAACTATTTCATACAAATATCACATTGTTGTTTCATGGAGTTTAGTCATTTGTTGACGGTCCCTAACCAGAGCGTCCTCTGAGCTCAGGCCTTCTGCAGAGCGTCTCTCACTAGAGCCTTTCCCGGTAGCTGGGGAATAAAGCGTCCACTGTGGGGCCGTTGGGACGTGGATTGTCCTCCCTGGTCTGGCCTGGGCTGGCTCTGGGACCTCAGACTGAGGGGACCTTCTGGTTCTCTCCTCTGGTGGAGCAGGTCATGTGATGCTGCTGTTGGACGTGTGCCATGGTTAAACAGGTTGGATCGGCCTCAGGGGAAACAGAGCTCATAGTTTTCATGATGAAACTATGAGCAGTCAGAGCCACAGTCTTCAGGTGAGGCTCAGGCCACACTGCACGAGCAGGGACCTCCTAAAGTCTTTTGTTTAGAAGAATCCTCTGAATACCGTGGTCTGGAGACGTCTGAGGAGGCTCTTCATCAGTGAGTACAAAGTGAGGGGGGGCTGAGGGCGGTGAAGCAGCTCGTCTGCTTAGGAACGTTACTAACTGTAGTTATTCTGAGCGTTCTGTAAAGACCAAAGCACAAGCGTCAGACCTGGACTCAATGTGGACCTTCTGTTTCTTCTCTTGTGATTCTGGACGTTTAGCCGTCCCGTCTTATCGCTCCATTTCCTCATTCAACCGGTTTCTGATTGTGTAACTTGTGCCGTTTATAAGAGGAAGCACTTGGAACGCAGTGATTTAAAGTGTTTGACCTGCTGACCCAGACCAGACCAGACCAGACCAGACCAGGCCAGACCCAGACCCAGACCAGGCCAGACCAGACCAGACCAGACCAGACCCAGACCCAGGCCAGACCAGACCCAGACCCAGACCCAGACCAGGCCAGGCCAGGCCAGGCCAGGCCAGACCAGACCAGACCCAGACCAGACCCAGACCAGACCAGACCAGACTAGGCCAGACCAGACCAGACCAGACCAGGCCAGGCCAGACCAGACCAGACCAGACCCAGACCCAGACCAGACCAGACCAGACCAGACTAGGCCAGACCAGACCAGGCCAGACCAGGCCCAGACCAGACCAGACCAGACCAGACCAGACCAGGCCAGGCCAGGCCAGGCCAGGCCAGGCCAGACCAGGCCAGGCCAGACCAGGGGCAGGTGTAAGGGGGCGGGTGTACGGGGGCAGGTGTACGGGGGCAGGTGTAAGGGCAGGTGTAAGGGGGCAGGTGTACGAGGGCAGGTGTAAGGGGCTGTGGGGGGGGGGTGTAAGGGGGCGGGTGTAAGGGGGCGGGTGTACGGGGGCGGGTGTACGGGGGCGGGTGTAAGGGGGCGGGTGTACGGGGGCAGGTGTACGGGGCGGGTGTAAGGGGGCGGGTGTACGGGGGCAGGTGTAAGGGGGCAGGTGTAAGGGGGCAGGTGTACGGGGGCAGGTGTACGGGGGCAGGTGTACGGGGCTGTGGGGGGGGGGGGTCAAACAGTTTTAGTGAAACACTCGTGTTGTGAGACTTTCACTGAAATCACTATTTGTCAAACTGCTGTTATGAAAGTTCTTCACATAGAACTTCAAACCTCTGCATACTTTATGAAGCTTCAGGTTAAAGCCCTGACACTTGTTTTTCATCATGAGGTCATTTTTAAAGAAAACAAGAGAAATGTGAGAAAACCGTCGTCACTGAATCTGAGGACCTCCAAAAATAACTCTTTCACATTTGGTTTGGTTCAAATGGAGAACATGTTCCTGGTGTGAAAGGCAGTGATGGAGTCGGTGTTTGGAGCTTTGGTGAATAGACCTGGACATCATCAGTTATGAAACATCTGATATGATTGATGACGATATGAGGCAGACAGCAGCTCAGTAATAAATGAGGAAGTCCTTTCAGAACTCCAGAGGACACGAGCAGCTCAGGCCTTTAACGGGAAAGTGGGGATTGACCTGAAATATTTCACCTCTGACTTAGACAAATGTTATTGTGAAAGTGTCTGTGCTGTTTCAGATCCACATGGAGCTCCTGACGCTGATACTGCTGACCCTGTGGACCCTGTGGACCACCACAGGAGGAGAGTGGAGCCCCCCAGGTAACTCCCTCTGGCCTGGTGTGAGGGGTGGTCCTCTGTTCAGTTACTGAAGTTCATCCTTGGTGTCTTCTCTGTCCCCAGTGTCCTCTCACGTGTCCTGTGTCTTCATGGAGACCTGTCTTCTGCCCTGCAGCTTCAAACCTGGAGATCTCGTGATTGAGTGGAATAAACATGAAGGCTTACTGACGGCTCATTATTTCAATCAAGGCAAAGACGAGCCTGAGAAACAGGACACTCCCTTTAGGGGGCGCACTTCCTTGTTTCCAGAGCAGTTCTTTGTGGGAAACACCTCGATGCAGCTGTTCAAGGTCACGGTGGACGACGAGGGAATCTACCGCTGTTTCGTTTACGACAGAAGAACCGATGATGGCAAACAGGAGTTTATGAGTCTGAGAGTGGAAAGTAAGAAACAGGCATCAACATTATGTCCCTGAGCTGATGTAGGTCTGAGCTGATGTAGGTCTGAGCTGATGCAGATCTGAGCTGATGTAGGTCTGAGCTGATGTAGGTCTGAGCTGATGCAGGTCTGAGCTGATGTAGATCTGAGCTGATGCAGGTCTGAGCTGATGTAGGTCTGAGCTGATGTAGATCTGAGCTGATGCAGGTCTGAGCTGATGTAGATCTGAGCTGATGTAGGTCTGAGCTGATGTAGATCTGAGCTGATGTAGATCTGAGCTGATGTAGGTCTGAGCTGATGCAGGTCTGAGCTGATGTAGATCTGAGCTGATGTAGGTCTGAGCTGATGTAGGTCTGAGCTGATGTAGATCTGAGCTGATGTAGGTCTGAGCTGATGCAGGTCTGAGCTGATGTGAGTGTCTGCTGTAGGTCCTGTGAAGGCCCTGTCCATGGAGCAGAAAGGAGATGTTCTGGTCTGCAGCTCTGAGGGCATCTACCCACAGCCCAACATCAGCTGGGCTCCTCCATCTCAACACAAACCCCAGATTGAACAAATGCTGGACCGGCGTTTCTCCGTCACCAGCTCCCTCTCCCTGGACGTCCAGCCTCCTCAGCAGTACAGCTGTAACATCAGCACTGACCACAGCTGGAAGAGCGCCACCTACAGCCTGCAGCGTGAGTGTGCTCCTGTTCACTCTGTCAAGGCTCCTCTGTTTTAGGGGGCGGGGCCAGGAAAGGTGACGGGCGGGGCCAGGACAGGTGAGGGGGTGGGGCAATGACAGGTGAAGGGGCCGGGGCCAGGTGTGGGGGCGGGGCCAGGGGGCGGAGCAGCTTCAGACTGACCAGTGAGTCACAGCTCTGTGTGTCCTCAGCTCCATTGGACATGTCCTCAAACATCACCATCCCCTGTGTGGACTCCATGGTTCCAGAGAAGAGCCTGGTGTGGACCTTCAACTACATCCAGACCATCGTGAGCAGGACCGGGGCAGAGGTCACCTACACTGACCCCTGGAGGCCGTTTGTGGAGGGCGTGTCAGAGCGGGGCAGTCTGAGTCTGAAGGAGCTGGGTCAGGAGCAGGAGGGAGTGTACGTCTGTGAGCTCCACACGGACGACACCACCTACATCTCCAGGACTGTGCTCGGACACACAGCTCCAGGTGAGGCTCACTCACCGTGCTGCATGTTCAACTCACTTCCTGTTCCTCTTGTGTTGGGTTCAGTCAGTATTGATGGGACGACTGCTTCTTGTGCTGTTTGTTACTTGGTACAGACTGTTCCTATTCTGCCTGGACTTCTTCTCCTTCTTCTTCTCTGAGTTTGTTTGGAGCTACGAGCTCGTGTCCTGGGGGAGTTAGGTTTACCTGGAAACCAGAGATGAGCCTGGTGATCAAACACAAACAAACAGGAAGTGGAGTAAACCAATCAGTGAAGAGCGTCTGCTGTTAATGTGTTATTAGCTGATCTGAGTTCATATTCACACAGGTTTATGAATCTGGAAACTCACCGACTCTTTTACCAACGGCCGGAGAAAAGCTCTTTGTTTCTCTCGTTGGTAGATTGTTGTTGAGGGACTTCCTCGTCCTGTGATGACGCTGCCGTGAGTCCCAGACTGATCCCTCAGTTTAAAAATATAGAGGATCATTCTGGGCTCACCGGGCGAGAGTTTGGTCACGCCCACTGTAACTGTTTATTTGTTTATTTATATGGATCAGCTGAGAGCAACAAGCAGTCCGCTAGTCGTCCTGGGTCCAAACAGCATTTACATGTTCATACAAACATATGTATATGCATTATTTAAAAAATAATAATAATAATTACATACAGTGCCTTGCGAAAGTATTCGGCCCCTTGAACTTTGACCTTTTGCCACATTCCAGGCTTCAAACATAAAGATATAAAAAAAAATGTGTGAAGAACCAACAACAAGTGGGACAATCATGAAGTGAAACGAAATTTATTGGATATTTCAAACATTTTTAACAAATAAAAAACTGAAAAATTGGGCGTGCAAAATGATTCAGCCCCTTTACTTTCAGTGCAGCAAACTCTCTCCAGAAGTTCAGTGAGGATCTCTGAATGATCCAATGTTGACCTAAATGACTAATGATGATAAATAGAATCCACCTGTGTGTGAACAAGTCTCCGTATAAATGCACCTGCTCTGTGATCGTCTCAGAGGTCAGTTTAAAGCGCAGAGAGCATCATGAAGAACAAGGAACACACCAGGCAGGTCCCAGATACTGTTGTGGAGAAGTTTAAAGCCGGATTTGGATACAAGAAGATTCCCCAAGCTTTAAACATCCCAAGGAGCACTGTGCAAGCGATAATATTGAAATGGAAGGAGTATCAGACCACTGCAAATCTACAAAGACCCGGCCGTCCCTTCTTCTTTAGAACCGGAATTAGAATCAATCCTCCCAAGTGTCTCTTGGAGTCGGCCACCAGGGGGTGGTATTACAGCAATGTCAGCTCCCCCCCATAAGGACCATACAGATGCGTGTTCCTCACCCATTGGTGGAGATGAAGCAGATGACTGAGATACTCTCAGGACGTCCTGCTGCTGAGGCCTACTAAGCCAACAAGCCTCTTGACTCAGTTTCACACCACAACACTTTTGGGATAGTCCTCAAAATACAACAGGACGTTCTGGCTCAGCTTTCTTCAACATAAAAGTCAGTATCCAGGTTTGTCTCAGGATTCCCCAGATATTCCATGGATTTTAGAGAGATCTTCTCAAGGCAAAATGCTCAGGGTCCTGGCATGGCAGCCATTTTGTAAACAGGGATACAAACTGGAGACATCGGCGTAAACATCACCTGCACCTGAGCCACCACGAGGAGACGCCCCACACCAGGAGTCAGAGGAGATGAAGCTCTGTGGTGATGTGAGTGCTGTCAGAGGTCAGCAGGAGGTCAAACAACTACATGGACGAGCTGGAGAAGTACTCCCACATGAATGATGACGTCATCACCAGCATCACCTCCTCCTGTGACAGTGAGGAGTCCAGTGACCAGGAGACGCTCGGTGGAGGAGGCTTCCTACCTCCAGAGCAAGAGGATAGAGATGGACCTGGAGCACATGGAGGCATGTCACCCACTGCCCACGAAGAACGAGAGACCACCAGAGGTCATCAAGAGCTTCAAAATACATTGAACAGGCTAATGCTAACGGCTATAGAGAAAATACATTGAACAGGCTAATGCTAACGGCTATAGAGAAAATACATTGAACAGGCTAATGCTAACGGCTATAGGAAAAATACATTGAACAGGCTAATGCTAACGGCTATAGGAAAAATACATTGAACAGGCTAATGCTAACGGCTAT
This sequence comes from Proterorhinus semilunaris, assembly GCA_021464625.1. Lineage (NCBI taxonomy): Eukaryota > Metazoa > Chordata > Actinopteri > Gobiiformes > Gobiidae > Proterorhinus > Proterorhinus semilunaris. Next base: position 1,255,180 of record CM038362.1, on the reverse strand, counting down.
AGGAAAAATACATTGAACAGGTGAATGCTAACGGCTATAGGGAAACTACACTGAACAGGCTACTGCTAATGGCTATAGGGAAACTACACTGAACAGGCTACTGCTAATGGCTATAGGAAAAATACATTGAACAGGCTAATGCTAACGGCTATAGGAAAAATACATTGAACAGGCTAATGCTAACGGACAGAACTGTCGCTGCTTCTTTTTACTTCTGTGTTTTGTCCGGATCAGAAGAAGTTGATGTTTACGAGCTCTGTGTTCCAATTGGTTCAGCTGTTACCAAAGCAACTCTAGCCCCGCCCCCTCAGCCACTTTCCATTCTGAGACAAATCTGGCACGAGAAAAGAGTGTGTTTTTTAGAGCTGCTCCTGTAAATTACTGAGCTGAACAGCTGTAAAAACAATCAAATCTTAATTTCACGTTGAAACATTTTAATCGTTGTTTGAGGCGGTTTTGAGCTGAACTCTGCGTCCAATGAATGTGAAGGACTGAACTCCAGGTCACATGTGTCTGCAGAGGGACTCAGTGCTGCTGCTGTCGGGGCCTCAGTGTCTGCTGTCATCATCATCATCATCCTCATCGTCATCGTCGTCATCGTCATCATGAAGAAGAAACGTCAGGAGGTAAGAGACAGTTTTCACACAGTCCATCCTTCTGTTTTGATCGGCTTTATCCGGGGCCGGGTCGCAGAGGCAGAAGTCTGAGCAGAGACGCCCAGACTTCCCTCTCCCCAGACACCTCCTCCAGCTGTTCTAGAGGGATCCTGAGGCGACACCAGCTCAGAGACATGGCCCTCCAGCGTGTCCTGGGGCTCCCATTTGTTTGTAAAATGACTCTGGGCAGTAATGTTTGGCTCAGGCTCAGGAGCTTCAGGCTTTGACCTGTTTTTATTGGTCACTGTGAATCGGCTCTTTTCAGAGTTCAGAGGTCAGACTCCATGAGGAACATGACACTAAACACGTGTGCTCTGAGAAGCTCTCATTGATACATTACTCACTCACGCTTATCATGAGGAAACGTGTTCTGTTATTCAGAATCAACATAATGAGCTCATGTTTATATTTATTAAGGCTTGTTTTAATGGAGTTTGTTTCCGCACTGGAGTTTCCCGGTTATTTGTGGTGAATATTCCAGTTTTGTCTTTGATCATATAAACTCAGTTTCCGATAATGAGAAACCCGGATTCTTCAACATTAACCGGGATAACGTGTAGACGCTATTTCCTGTTATTCACCTTATTCTGGAAGTTCCCGTTGGTGCCGCCATGAATCCACTCGTATTCGACGCGTGAAAATCAGATTCTACACAAACACAAAGGTGTTTTTGTGGCTGGGTTGCAGGTTCTAGAATGTGATGATGTCACCGGACCCAGCGGGGGGAGGAGCCAGTTTTTTCTTATTAACTAACATTACACTTTCACAAGTTGTAGCTCAAAAGAAAATGTATGAATTACAAAAATGATCTTTAATATCCGTCCATGATCTGATCCAAGACCAAAAATGTCCCCAAAAACTAAATCATTTTTCATCCATATAATAGTATTGGCCTTTAGAATGCCGTGATGTCACCTGCAACCCAGCAATTTCAGTATGAGAATCTGGATCCTTTATTTGATCATAAACTGGAGATTTCTCAGTTACAGAAACACCATCTCACAGAATGTGTTTCTGTGAGATGCCACTGCAGCCGTTTCTGCTCGTCAGCTTCAGTGAACAGTTTAGAGGAGGCCGGATAGAAGGTTTATGCACAACTGCAGCTTCTGGAGGTCCTACACCGTGATGAACAGGAGACTCCAGCAGCTTCAAATACCTGTTTGCTGCTTTGTAGCAGCTGTTCTCTTAATCTGATGTGTTTGTCTGGCAGAAACCGTCCTCATTGTGCCTTTATCTGCACAAACCCGTGTGTCTCTGAATCAGACACAAATCTCTGATGATGATCACGCTTCATCTTTCATGAAATATCGAAGGTTTTCATACCAAGTCCAAGACATTCAACTATTTCACGCTTTTCATCAGCAGAGAGTTCCTTTTTCTTTCCCTTATTGCTTGAAAATGTTGGTCTGCTTAATAATGTGGAACGTCCATTTTCAGTAGTTTTTCCCTTAACTGGACTTAACCTGAGAACTGATGATCACAGGGTCTGAGACTGAAGTCAGTGACTGATTTTCTTTTTTTTTTTTACTTTTTAGACACTGAAATACAATTTGCATAATAATTTGAGACGCGGTGTAGTGACAGAACGTTCCACAAACTGGAGCTGTTTGTCCAAACAGTGATGGGGAGAGGGTGTTTCTGTAACTGAGAAATCTCCTGTTGATCAATAAGGAGTGAAACCCTTTGGATTCAGCCAAACAGTTCTGAATGTAACTGTTTTTCATTTGTCTTTTTATTTTGAGAATTGTAACTGAAATTGTAGCTCTGTATCTTCTGCCGCCTCTGGGCCTGGACTCTGTTAAAAACAGTTGTTTATCTCAATGGGACTTTTGTGGATAAATAAATCAAAGATCTCCCATAGTCCTCAGGTCCACCAGGCTTATTATGGAGAATCACTAAACACACTGGTATGAGTGTCATGTGACTAAGAGTCACCCCTCCTGGAGCCGCCCCCTTAACGTGGGGGGGGGGGGGGTTTGACCTGACTGATCCTGGAGCTCTGTGGTCGGGGGCTTCGTGCCCCTGGTAGGGTCTCCCAGGGCAAACAGGTCCTAGGTGACGGGTCAGACAAAGAGCGGTTCAGAAGCCCCTTATGAGAGACCAACAGGCCCGGTAGAACCATGAGGCCGTCCTTCTGTGGACCCACCACCTGCAGGGGGCGCCATAGGGGCTGGTGCAATGGCTGACCCCACGACCCGGCAACAGACAAGTGGAAGAAGATGGATGGATGGACACAAGTCCATCAATTCACAGTTGCACTGAGGAAAAGGTTGGAAGGGCGCCCCCTTGTGTGAACTCAGGGGTCTGTAACCTTCAACAAAGCCCAGGCTTTAATAACAGTCTGATGATGAACAAGTGAATTAAAGTAAACATGACTCAAATCTCTGGAACTGGACAGACTGTAGAAATAGAAGTGGATCTGGATGATCCTTCACTGAGGAATGTCTCTCACTTTTACAGATATAAAAACTGTTTATGGGTTTAATTCATCGACTACAGACGGTGACTCGAGAACCTTAATCTACGATTCTTTCATCAAAAGAGCCGCATGTGGTGAACTCGATTCTGACAAATGTTTGTTTTTTTCAGCCGAGAAACACAGAAGAAGAGATGTAAGTTCTTCCTCTGTCTCCTCTGTGCTCTTCCTCTGTCTCTTCCTCTGTGCTCTTCCTCTGTCTCCTCTGTGCTCTTCCTCTGTCTCTTCTGTGCTCTTCCTCTGTCTCTTCTGTACTTTTCCTCTGTGCTCTTCCTCTGTCTCCTCTGTGCTCTTCCTCTGTCTCTTCCTCTGTCTCTTCTGTGCTCTTCCTCTGTCTCCTCTGTGCTCTTCCTCTGTCTCCTCTGTGCTCTTCCTCTGTCTCTTCTGTGCTCTTCTCTGTGCTCTTTCTCTGTGCTCTTCCTCTGTGCTCTTCCTCTGTCTCTTCCTCTGTCTCTTCTGTGCTCTTCCTCTGTCTCTTCTGTGCTCTTCCTCTGTCTCTTCTGTGCTCTTCCTCTGTCTCTTCTGTGCTCTTCTCTGTGCTCTTCCTCTGTGCTCTTCCTCTGTGCTCTTCCTCTGTCTCTTCCTCTGTCTCTTCTGTGCTCTTCCTCTGTCTCTTCTGTGCTCTTCTCTGTGCTCTTTCTCTGTGCTCTTCCTCTGAGCTCTTCCTCTGTGCTCTTCCTCTGTCTCCTCTGTGCTCTTCCTCTGTCTCTTCCTCTGTCTCTTCTGTGCTCTTCCTCTGTGCTCTTCCTCTGTCTCTTCTGTGCTCTTCCTCTGTCTCCTCTGTGCTCTTCCTCTGTGCTCTTCCTCTGTACTTTTCCTGTCTCTTCCTCTGTCTCCTCTGAGCTCTTCCTCTGTCTCTTCCTCTGTCTCCTCTGAGCTCTTCCTCTGTGCTCTTCCTCTGTGCTTTTCCTCTGTGCTTTTCCTCTGTCTCCTCTGAGCTCTTCCTCTGAGCTCTTCCTCTGTGCTCTTCCTCTGTGCTCTTCCTCTGTGCTCTTCCTCTGTCTCTTCTGTGCTCTTCCTCTGTCTCCTCTGTGCTCTTCCTCTGTGCTCTTCCTCTGTGCTCTTCCTCTGTGCTCTTCCTCTGTGCTCTTCCTCTGTCTCTTCTGTGCTCTTCCTCTGTCTCCTCTGTGCTCTTCCTCTGTCTCGTCTGTGCTCTTCCTCTGTCTCCTCTGTGCTCTTCCTCTGTGCTCTTCCTCTGTCTCCTCTGTGCTCTTCCTCTGTCTCCTCTGTGCTCTTCCTCTGTCTCTTCTGTGCTCTTCCTCTGTCTCTTCTGTACTTTTCCTCTGTGCTCTTCCTCTGTCTCCTCTGTGCTCTTCCTCTGTCTCTTCCTCTGTCTCCTCTGTGCTCTTCCTCTGTCTCCTCTGTGCTCTTCCTCTGTGCTCTTCCTCTGTCTCTTCTGTACTTTTCCTCTGTGCTCTTCCTCTGTCTCCTCTGTGCTCTTCCTCTGTGCTCTTCCTCTGTCTCCTCTGTGCTCTTCCTCTGTCTCCTCTGTGCTCTTCCTCTGTCTCTTCCTCTGTCTCTTCTGTGCTCTTCCTCTGTGCTCTTCCTCTGTCTCTTCTGTGCTCTTCCTCTGTCTCTTCTGTGCTCTTCCTCTGTCTCCTCTGTGCTCTTCCTCTGTCTCTTCCTCTGTCTCTTCTGTGCTCTTCCTCTGTGCTCTTCCTCTGTCTCTTCTGTGCTCTTCCTCTGTCTCTTCTGTGCTCTTCCTCTGTCTCTTCTGTGCTCTTCCTCTGTGCTCTTCCTCTGTCTCTTCTGTGCTCTTCCTCTGTGCTCTTCCTCTGTACTTTTCCTGTCTCTTCCTCTGTCTCCTCTGAGCTCTTCCTCTGTCTCCTCTGAGCTCTTCCTCTGTGCTGTGCTCTTCCTCTGTCTCTTCCTCTGTCTCCTCTGAGCTCTTCCTCTGTACTCTTCCTCTGTCTCTTCCTCTGTCTCCTCTGAGCTCTTCCTCTGTGCTCTTCCTCTGTGCTTTTCCTCTGTGCTTTTCCTCTGTCTCCTCTGAGCTCTTCCTCTGAGCTCTTCCTCTGTGCTCTTCCTCTGTGCTCTTCCTCTGTGCTCTTCCTCTGTCTCTTCTGTGCTCTTCCTCTGTCTCCTCTGTGCTCTTCCTCGGTGCTCTTCCTCTGTGCTCTTCCTCTGTCTCTTCTGTGCTCTTCCTCTGTCTCCTCTGTGCTCTTCCTCTGTCTCGTCTGTGCTCTTCCTCTGTCTCCTCTGTGCTCTTCCTCTGTGCTCTTCCTCTGTCTCCTCTGTCTCTTCCTCTGTCTCCTCTGTGCTCTTCCTCTGTCTCCTCTGTGCTCTTCCTCTGTCTCGTCTGTGCTCTTCCTCTGTCTCCTCTGTGCTCTTCCTCTGTGCTCTTCCTCTGTCTCCTCTGTGCTCTTCCTCTGTCTCCTCTGTGCTCTTCCTCTGTGCTCTTCCTCTGTCTCCTCTGTGCTCTTCCTCTGTCTCCTCTGTGCTCTTCCTCTGTGCTCTTCCTCTGTCTCCTCTGTGCTCTTCCTCTGTCTCCTCTGTCTCTTCCTCTGTCTCCTCTGTGCTCTTCCTCTGTCTCCTCTGTGCTCTTCCTCTGTCTCGTCTGTGCTCTTCCTCTGTCTCCTCTGTGCTCTTCCTCTGTGCTCTTCCTCTGTCTCCTCTGTGCTCTTCCTCTGTCTCCTCTGTGCTCTTCCTCTGTGCTCTTCCTCTGTCTCCTCTGTGCTCTTCCTCTGTCTCCTCTGTGCTCTTCCTCTGTGCTCTTCCTCTGTCTCCTCTGTGCTCTTCCTCTGTCTCGTCTGTGCTCTTCCTCTGTCTCCTCTGTGCTCTTCCTCTGTGCTCTTCCTCTGTGCTCTTCTTCTGTCTCCTCTGTGCTCTTCCTCTGTGCTCTTCCTCTGTCTCCTCTGTGCTCTTCCTCTGTCTCTTCTGTACTTTTCCTCTGTGCTCTTCCTCTGTCTCCTCTGTGCTCTTCCTCTGTCTCTTCCTCTGTCTCTTCTGTGCTCTTCCTCTGTCTCCTCTGTGCTCTTCCTCTGTCTCCTCTGTGCTCTTCCTCTGTCTCTTCTGTGCTCTTCTCTGTGCTCTTTCTCTGTGCTCTTCCTCTGAGCTCTTCCTCTGTGCTCTTCCTCTGTCTCTTCCTCTGTCTCTTCTGTGCTCTTCCTCTGTCTCTTCTGTGCTCTTCCTCTGTCTCTTCTGTGCTCTTCCTCTGTCTCTTCTGTGCTCTTCTCTGTGCTCTTCCTCTGTGCTCTTCCTCTGTGCTCTTCCTCTGTCTCTTCCTCTGTCTCTTCTGTGCTCTTCCTCTGTCTCTTCTGTGCTCTTCTCTGTGCTCTTTCTCTGTGCTCTTCCTCTGAGCTCTTCCTCTGTGCTCTTCCTCTGTCTCCTCTGTGCTCTTCCTCTGTCTCTTCCTCTGTCTCTTCTGTGCTCTTCCTCTGTGCTCTTCCTCTGTCTCTTCTGTGCTCTTCCTCTGTCTCCTCTGTGCTCTTCCTCTGTGCTCTTCCTCTGTACTTTTCCTGTCTCTTCCTCTGTCTCCTCTGAGCTCTTCCTCTGTCTCTTCCTCTGTCTCCTCTGAGCTCTTCCTCTGTGCTCTTCGTCTGTGCTTTTCCTCTGTGCTTTTCCTCTGTCTCCTCTGAGCTCTTCCTCTGAGCTCTTCCTCTGTGCTCTTCCTCTGTGCTCTTCCTCTGTGCTCTTCCTCTGTCTCTTCTGTGCTCTTCCTCTGTCTCCTCTGTGCTCTTCCTCTGTGCTCTTCCTCTGTGCTCTTCCTCTGTGCTCTTCCTCTGTGCTCTTCCTCTGTCTCTTCTGTGCTCTTCCTCTGTCTCCTCTGTGCTCTTCCTCTGTCTCGTCTGTGCTCTTCCTCTGTCTCCTCTGTGCTCTTCCTCTGTGCTCTTCCTCTGTCTCCTCTGTGCTCTTCCTCTGTCTCCTCTGTGCTCTTCCTCTGTCTCTTCTGTGCTCTTCCTCTGTCTCTTCTGTACTTTTCCTCTGTGCTCTTCCTCTGTCTCCTCTGTGCTCTTCCTCTGTCTCTTCCTCTGTCTCCTCTGTGCTCTTCCTCTGTCTCCTCTGTGCTCTTCCTCTGTGCTCTTCCTCTGTCTCTTCTGTACTTTTCCTCTGTGCTCTTCCTCTGTCTCCTCTGTGCTCTTCCTCTGTGCTCTTCCTCTGTCTCCTCTGTGCTCTTCCTCTGTCTCCTCTGTGCTCTTCCTCTGTCTCTTCCTCTGTCTCTTCTGTGCTCTTCCTCTGTGCTCTTCCTCTGTCTCTTCTGTGCTCTTCCTCTGTCTCTTCTGTGCTCTTCCTCTGTCTCCTCTGTGCTCTTCCTCTGTCTCTTCCTCTGTCTCTTCTGTGCTCTTCCTCTGTGCTCTTCCTCTGTCTCTTCTGTGCTCTTCCTCTGTCTCTTCTGTGCTCTTCCTCTGTCTCTTCTGTGCTCTTCCTCTGTGCTCTTCCTCTGTCTCTTCTGTGCTCTTCCTCTGTCTCTTCTGTGCTCTTCCTCTGTGCTCTTCCTCTGTACTTTTCCTGTCTCTTCCTCTGTCTCCTCTGAGCTCTTCCTCTGTCTCCTCTGAGCTCTTCCTCTGTGCTGTGCTCTTCCTCTGTCTCTTCCTCTGTCTCCTCTGAGCTCTTCCTCTGTACTCTTCCTCTGTCTCTTCCTCTGTCTCCTCTGAGCTCTTCCTCTGTGCTCTTCCTCTGTGCTTTTCCTCTGTGCTTTTCCTCTGTCTCCTCTGAGCTCTTCCTCTGAGCTCTTCCTCTGTGCTCTTCCTCTGTGCTCTTCCTCTGTGCTCTTCCTCTGTCTCTTCTGTGCTCTTCCTCTGTCTCCTCTGTGCTCTTCCTCGGTGCTCTTCCTCTGTGCTCTTCCTCTGTCTCTTCTGTGCTCTTCCTCTGTCTCCTCTGTGCTCTTCCTCTGTCTCCTCTGTCTCTTCCTCTGTCTCCTCTGTGCTCTTCCTCTGTCTCCTCTGTGCTCTTCCTCTGTCTCGTCTGTGCTCTTCCTCTGTCTCCTCTGTGCTCTTCCTCTGTGCTCTTCCTCTGTCTCCTCTGTGCTCTTCCTCTGTCTCCTCTGTGCTCTTCCTCTGTGCTCTTCCTCTGTCTCCTCTGTGCTCTTCCTCTGTCTCCTCTGTGCTCTTCCTCTGTGCTCTTCCTCTGTCTCCTCTGTGCTCTTCCTCTGTCTCCTCTGTCTCTTCCTCTGTCTCCTCTGTGCTCTTCCTCTGTCTCCTCTGTGCTCTTCCTCTGTCTCGTCTGTGCTCTTCCTCTGTCTCCTCTGTGCTCTTCCTCTGTGCTCTTCCTCTGTCTCCTCTGTGCTCTTCCTCTGTCTCCTCTGTGCTCTTCCTCTGTGCTCTTCCTCTGTCTCCTCTGTGCTCTTCCTCTGTCTCCTCTGTGCTCTTCCTCTGTGCTCTTCCTCTGTCTCCTCTGTGCTCTTCCTCTGTCTCGTCTGTGCTCTTCCTCTGTCTCCTCTGTGCTCTTCCTCTGTGCTCTTCCTCTGTGCTCTTCTTCTGTCTCCTCTGTGCTCTTCCTCTGAGCTCTTCCTCTGTCTCCTCTGTGCTCTTCCTCTCTGCTCTTCCTCTGTCTCTTCTGTACTTTTCCTCTGTGCTCTTCCTCTGTCTCCTCTGTGCTATTCCTCTGTGCTCTTCCTCTGTCTCCTCTGTGCTATTCCTCTGTGCTCTTCCTCTGTCTCCTCTGTGCTCTTCCTCTGTGCTCTTCCTCTGTCTCCTCTGTGCTATTCCTCTGTGCTCTTCCTCTGTCTCCTCTGTGCTATTCCTCTGTGCTCTTCCTCTGTCTCCTCTGTGCTCTTCCTCTGTGCTCTTCCTCTGTCTCCTCTGTGCTATTCCTCTGTGCTCTTCCTCTGTCTCCTCTGTGCTATTCCTCTGTGCTCTTCCTCTGTCTCCTCTGTGCTCTTCCTCTGTGCTCTTCCTCTGTCTCCTCTGTGCTCTTCCTCTGTGCTTTTCCTCTGTCTCTTCTGTACTTTTCCTCTGAGCTCTTCCTCTGTGCTCTTCCTCTGTCTCGTCTGTGCTTTTCCTCTGTCTCCTCTGTGCTCTTCCTCTGTGCTCTTCCTCTGTCTCCTCTGTGCTCTTCCTCTGTGCTCTTCCTCTGTCTCCTCTGTGCTCTTTCTCTGTGCTCGTCCTCTGTCTCGTCTGTGCTCTTCCTCTGTCTCCTCTGTGCTCTTCCTCTGTGCTCTTCCTCTGTGCTCTTCTTCTGTCTCCTCTGTGCTCTTCCTCTGAGCTCTTCCTCTGTCTCCTCTGTGCTCTTCCTCTGTGCTCTTCCTCTGTCTCTTCTGTACTTTTCCTCTGTGCTCTTCCTCTGTCTCCTCTGTGCTATTCCTCTGTGCTCTTCCTCTGTCTCCTCTGTGCTCTTCCTCTGTGCTCTTCCTCTGTCTCCTCTGTGCTCTTCCTCTGTGCTTTTCCTCTGTCTCTTCTGTACTTTTCCTCTGAGCTCTTCCTCTGTGCTCTTCCTCTGTGCTCTTCCTCTGTCTCGTCTGTGCTTTTCCTCTGTCTCCTCTGTGCTCTTCCTCTGTCTCCTCTGAGCTCTTCCTCTGTGCTCTTCCTCTGTGCTCTTCCTCTGTCTCGTCTGTGCTTTTCCTCTGTCTCCTCTGTACTTTTCCTCTGTCTCCTCTGTACTTTTCCTCTGTCTCCTCTGTGCTCTTCCTCTGAGCTCTTCCTCTGTGCTCTTCCTCTGTGCTCTTCCTCTGTCTCCTCTGTGCTTTTCCTCTGTGCTCTTCCTCTGTCTCCTCTGTGCTTTTCCTCTGTGCTCTTCCTCTGAGCTCTTCCTCTGTGCTCTTCCTCTGTGCTCTTCCTCTGAGCTCTTCCTCTGTGCTTTTCCTCTGTGCTCTTCCTCTGTGCTCTTCCTCTGTGCTCTTCCTCTGTGCTCTTCCTCTGTCTCCTCTGTGCTCTTCCTCTGTCTCCTCTGTGCTCTTCCTCTGTGCTCTTCCTCTGTGCTCTTCCTCTGTGCTCTTCCTCTGTGCTCTTCCTCTGTCTCCTCTGTGCTCTTTCTCTGTCTCCTCTGTGCTCTTCCTCTGTGCTCTTCCTCTGTGCTCTTCCTCTGTCTCCTCTGTGCTCTTCCTCTGAGCTCTTCCTCTGTGCTCTTCCTCTGTCTCCTCTGTGCTCTTTCTCTGTGCTCTTCCTCTGTCTCCTCTGTGCTCTTCCTCCGAGCTCTTCCTCTGTGCTCTTCCTCTGTGCTCTTCCTCTGTCTCCTCTGTCTCTTCCTCTGTGCTCTTCCTCTGTGCTCTTCCTCTGTGCTCTTCCTCTGTCTCCTCTGTGCCCTTCCTCTGTGCTCTTCCTCTGTCTCCTCTGTGCTCTTCCTCTGTCTCCTCTGTGCTCTTCCTCTGTGCTCTTCCTCTGTCTCCTCTGTGCTCTTCCTCTGTCTCCTCTGTGCTCTTCCTCTGTGCTCTTCCTCTGTCTCCTCTGTGCTCTTCCTCTGTCTCCTCTGTGCTCTTCCTCTGTCTCCTCTGTGCTCTTCCTCTGTGCTCTTCCTCTGTGCTCTTCCTCTGTGCTCTTCCTCTGTCTCCTCTGTGCTTTTCCTCTGTGCTCTTCCTCTGTCTCCTCTGTGCTCTTCCTCTGTGCTCTTCCTCTGTGCTCTTCCTCTGTCTCCTCTGTGCTCTTCCTCTGTCTCCTCTGTGCTCTTCCTCTGTGCTCTTCCTCTGTCTCCTCTGTGCTTTTCCTCTGTCTCCTCTGTGCTCTTCCTCTGTGCTCTTCCTCTGTGCTCTTCCTCTGAGCTCTTCCTCTGTGCTCTTCCTCTGTGCTCTTCTTCTGTGCTCTTCCTCTGTCTCCTCTGTGCTCTTCCTCTGTCTCCTCTGTGCTCTTCCTCTGTGCTCTTCCTCTGTGCTCTTCCTCTGAGCTCTTCCTCTGAGCTATTCCTCTGTCTCCTCTGTGCTCTTCCTCTGTCTCCTCTGAGCTCTTCCTCTGTCTCATCTGAGCTCTTCCTCTGTCTCCTCTGTGCTCTTCCTCTGTGCTCTTCCTCTGTCTCCTCTGTACTTTTCCTCTGTGCTCTTCCTCTGTCTCCTCTGTGCTCTTCCTCTGTGCTCTTCCTCTGTCTCCTCTGTGCTCTTCCTCTGTCTCCTCTGTGCTCTTCCTCTGTCTCCTCTGTGCTCTTCCTCTGTCTCCTCTGTGCTCTTCCTCTGTCTCCTCTGTGCTCTTCCTCTGTCTCCTCTGTGCTCTTCCTCTGTGCTCTTCCTCTGTGCTCTTCCTCTGTCTCCTCTGTGCTCTTCCTCTGTCTCCTCTGTGCTCTTCCTCTGTCTCCTCTGTGCTCTTCCTCTGTGCTCTTCCTCTCTTATGTCATGTCTTCTGTTTTCACAGGGCACTTATTGAAACCAAAAGCGTTGAAATAAACCTGGAGGAGACATTGAGATGTTTGTCAGAGGATGAACTTAATGAGTTCAAGCGTCTCCTGATGGACCAGAGTGAGAAGAACGAGCTCATTATTCTCAGATCTGAGCTGGAGACAGACCTCAGTAAAGCCCTGATTAAAGCTTACGGCGTCCACAGCATCAGCGTCACCAGGAGACTTCTACAGAAGCTGAAGAAGAACGATCTGCTGAAGAAACTGACCTATGATCCTGAAGGTCAGTCTCACTGAGCACAGCCGGACCAAACACACAAAACCAGAAAATCCCATAACATCACTCACTCTACAACATGAAAACACGTCTCAGACTGAGCTCCAGGCTTAAAGCTCAGCTCCTGCTTTGATCTGCAGATGTTACACCTGAAACAGAGTCATGTTGTTGCTTCATGTTTGATCTTCACAGTATGGATGACAGAGATACTTATGAACCTAAAGTAATGATGTGACTGTGGTCGGTGCAAATAAATATACATTTAGAAACAATGACCAAAGTCCCTGGATCATCAAGACAAACACTCGAATGTTGAACAGTTTCTTTCCCACAGAGCTGTGATGAAGGAGAACCTTCTATGGGCTCTATTTAATTAGTCTAATTAAAATCGTTAAAAAAGAGGGAAAATGCAAACGTGGACCGATATGCAAGTAACAGGATCAGAAACGAGTGCTCCGGGAGCTCTAGTTTTGGGTGTGGCCCAGCGAGAGAAAATAATAAAGATGGCTCAGTGGCGCCCCCTCAGAGCAGTTTACATTGTGCGAATGATAAAGTCTTGTAACCGGATTGCAACGGACCCAATACGGCGCACGCACATTCCCGAGCTGGACCTCACCATGTGCAAACGCAGACACTATCGCCAAAAATGACCCACTGGCGCCCCCTCAAGGTTTTCTCTTGGGATGGTATGGAATAATAATCAGACAGGCCTTCCCCGTCATGGGGATCTCAGTCAGAGCTTTCCGAAAATGTAAAACATGTGGAGGTAAAAGTAACCACTCCACTTATACAGCCTGATCAAAGTGGCAGAACAGCGCCACCTGCTGGCTTAAGGTGGCTTGTAAGTGGCTTGTAAGTGGCTTGTAAGTGGCTTGTAAGTGGCTTGTAAGTGGCCCGCCCGTCCTCCGTGACAATAGCCAGAGTTGTTCTGGCAGCATATTGGCCTCCATCAGAGCTTCTCATGAAAATCGTCAATCTTCCCAAATACCCCTTTTATTCACAAAGCCACACGTTTACACTCGTGTGTAGAGATACTTCCCCTCTGCCACAGAGAGAAGCTTTAATGTGAAAGTGTTTTGCTCCAAATTCAGCTTTTTTGGACGGTACAATCACAGGAAGTTCGGTTTGGCTGTTTCCTGTCCGTCTCCCTGTGCGTTCCTCCTACTAGATGGGCCTGATCAAAAGTTTCACCCATCGAGTGCTGAACGCCTGAAGCATCCTCTCGAATGTTTGTCTCCAGGCGAGTTTGCTCTGATTATAAAATGATTCAATTCATCTTGGCTGAACTGTAAAGTCGTCCCTCTGTTTTCTGCAAAACATGAGCTCAGTGCTTTCATAATATTAATTCCCACCATCACCTTTTTATTATTTATTTGTATTTCATGTTTTTATTTTATTTTTTACTGGCCACCTACTGGGAAGAACATGAATCGGCGTAAATGCTCCCACCCTCATTAAAAACAAAGGAAGAACAGTTCATAAATATGCGCAACTACACAGAAAGACATGGGGGAAATGTCTAAAACAAACAAGACAATAGTGGGGCAAAAATGACCGGAAATGACCTCTCTCCTCCAGAGATTCGTCCCATTGTGACACAGAGTTATGGCTCAGTGATAGAGCGCTGGTCTTTGGTGCAGGAGGTTGCCAGTTCAAACACAGCTTGGACACGTTTCTAAAGCTTTTTCTTTTCCCTATGGTCCCACACTCATTAAAAACGGGGAAAGGACAGTTTCAAAATATGCGAAGTAGGGAAACAATTGAGGCAAAACTGGAGGACACGTCAAAAACTAATCAAGAACATAGAGGGGGAACATGACCTGAATGGAACTGTTTCCTCCAGGGGCGCGCTGGGACTTTCAGCCCGATCATTTAGACCAAAGTCGCCCACGTCAGAGCTTTACAGTGTGGAGTTATGGCTCAGTGATAGAGCGCTGGTCTTTGGTGCAGGGGGTTGCCAGATCAAACATGGCTTAGACACTTTTCCAATGCTTTTTCTTTTCACATAAAGCAAAATCACAATCTCGGTCGATGAGGGGCAGGTCGGTGAGGGGCAGGTCGGTGAGGGGCAGGTCGGTGAGGGGCAGGTCGGTGAGGGGCAGGTCGGTGAGGGGCAGGTCGGTGAGGGGCAGGTCGGTGAGGGGCAGGTCGGTGAGGGGCAGGTCGGTGAGGGGCAGGGCGGTGAGGGGCAGGGCGGTGAGGGGCAGGTCGGTGAGGGGCAGGTCGGTGAGGGGCAGGTCGGTGAGGGGCAGGTCGGTGAGGGGCAGGTCGGTGAGGGGCAGGTCGGTGAGGGGCAGGTCGGTGAGGGGCAGGTCGGTGAGGGGCAGGTCGGTGAGGGGCAGGGCGGTGAGGGGCAGGTCGGTGAGGGGCAGGTCGGTGAGGGGCAGGTCGGTGAGGGGCAGGTCGGTGAGGGGCAGGTCGGTGAGGGGCAGGGCGGTGAGGGGCAGGTCGGCGAGGGGCAGGTCGGCGAGGGGCAGGTCGGCGAGGGGCAGGTCGGCGAGGGGCAGGTCGGCGAGGGGCAGGTCGGCGAGGGGCAGGTCGGCGAGGGGCAGGTCGGCGAGGGGCAGGTCGGCGAGGGGCAGGTCGGCGAGGGGCAGGTCGGCGAGGGGCAGGTCGGTGAGGGGCAGGTCGGTGAGGGGCAGGTCGGTGAGGGGCAGGTCGGTGAGGGGCAGGTCGGTGAGGGGCAGGTCGGTGAGGAGTAGCTGGAGAGCAGCTCCTCTTGTGTGGAGGTTGATGGTAGATTGCTGCCAGGTGAGCTCTGAAGATGCCACGCCCAGGTAGGAGGGAACGGACAGACACACAAGGGGAGGGGGGACACCAGGAGAGGCCGCCATGACAAAAATAAACTCCAGTCTTTGGTAGAAATGTCTCTGTAAACTCTTATATCTCCGTCGTGCTCCTGGTGCGTCTCCAGCTGGCGTTTTGTGTTAAACTTCCATCAGCTGATTGTTTGTTTGTATCGGAGCGAAGAACCGGAAGAGCTTCAAGTACGAGACTTTCCAGCCCTATAGGACTAAAGACATTCAAGAGCAACAACAGTTCATAAGACGTTATTATTATCTGATGATTTAAAATGAGAGTTCATCAGAAAGAAGCGTCTCATGAGTAACTGTGTCTGTGTTCAACAGAAATCCTTAACAGGTGTCATAACGACATGAAGTCAGAGCTGAGACAGAGGTTTGAGTTCCTGTCTGAGGGACCGAGCTCCAGGAAACAGATGGACTTTAATGACGGCTACACTAAGCTCTTCATCACTGAGGGAGACTCTGGGCAGGTCAATGAGGAGCATGAGGTCAGACAGATGGAGAGAGACTCCAGGAAACCAACAGAACGTGCTATAACCTGTGAGGAGATCTTTAAACAACGGCCCGAGTCTAAACAGCCAATCAGGACAGTGCTGACGAAGGGCGTGGCCGGAGCGGGGAAGACGGTGCTGACTCAGAAGTTCAGTCTGGACTGGGCTGAAGGCAGAGCTCACCAGGACGTCCAGCTGCTGTTCCACTTCACCTTCAGAGAGCTCAATGACCTCAGAGGCAGAAGGTTCAGCCTGGTGGAGCTGCTGCATCACTGCTTCAGTCAAACCAAACATCTCTTCAGCTTTAACGGTCTCCAGCTGCTCTTCATCTTCGACGGTCTGGACGAGTGCAGTCCTCCTCTGGACTTCAGCCGGACCTGGGTTCTGATGGAGCCCACAGAGAGAGCCTCAGTGGAGAAGTTGCTGGTGAACCTCATCAGGGGGAACCTGCTTCCCTCCGCCCGCCTCTGGATAACCACACGCCCCGCGGCGGCCAATCAGATCCCTGCTGCGCGTGTCTCCATGGTGACAGAGGTGCGAGGCTTCACAGATGAACAGAAGGAGCAGTACTTCAGGAAGAAGTTCACAGACGAGCAGCAGGCGACAGCTTTCATCTCCCACATCAAGAAGTCACGGAGCCTCTTCATCATGTGCCACCTCCCGGTCATCTGCTGGATCATCTCTGATGTTCTGCTCCATCTGATGGAGACCAAAAAGACTGAAGCTCTTCCAACAACCCTCACTGAGATGTACGTCCACTTCTTGGTGGTCCAAGTCAAAGTCAAGAACAAAAAGTACGAAGGTCAAGAAGAGTCAGATGATCCCTGGACTAAAGAGACCAGGAAGATGGTGAAGTCTCTGGGAAAACTGGCCTTTGAGAAGCTGCTGAACGGAAAGCTGATCTTCTCCCAGAGTGACCTGAAGAAGTGTGGGCTGAAAGCTGAGGAGATCGGTCAGTCTGGAGTCTTCACACAGGTGTTCAGAAAGCAGCCAGGCGAAGGCCTCAAAAAGGTCTACTGCTTCATCCATCTGAGTGTGCAGGAGTTCCTGGCTGCACTTCACGCCCATCAGACCTTCTACAGCTCTGGAGAGAACCTGCTGTCACCACCACACTCCTCTAAGAGCCCTGGATCAACTTCAAGAAAGTCATCCAAGCAGTTTCTTGAACATCCAATATTTAAGATTTTCAAAAAAAGCCCCGAGACTTTCTACCGCTCTGCTGTGGACCAGGCCTTACAGAGTCCAAACGGTCTTCTGGACCTGTTCCTGCGCTTCCTCCTGGGGCTGTCTCTGCCGACCAATCAGAAGCTGCTGGAGGGTCTGCTGACTGAAACAGGAAGTGACCGGACCAATCAGACGACAGTATGGCACATCAAAGAGAAGCTGAATAAAAGAGGCGTGTCTGCAGAGAGGAGCCTGAACCTGCTGCACTGTCTGAACGAGCTGAACGACCACAGTCTGGTGAAGGAGATACAGAAGGTCATGAGAGAAGGAGGTCTCTCTAGATACACGTCTCCTGCTGAGTGGTCCGCCCTGTCCTTCCTCCTGCTGTCCTCAGACTCAGACCTGGAGCACTTTGACCTCAGGAAATACTGTCCCTCAGAGGAGGGTCTCCTGGGTCTGCTGCCGGTCGCCAAAGCCTCCACCAAAGTCACGTGAGTTTAACTCCTGTCCCTCAGCGGTGTCCTGTGTGTGGACATTGTCCGATAGGGTCAGTGACTGTCTCCTCTGTCCTCAGGCTGTCCCACTGTGGTCTGACCTCTGACTGCTGTGGTCCTGATGGTCCTCTGGCCTCAGTGCTCAGCTCCTCCAGTCTCAAACATCTGGACCTCAGTACCAATGACCTCCAGGACTCAGGAGTGGAGCTGCTGTGTGAGGGACTGAAGAGCGCCCCCTGCAGACTGGACACTCTCAGGTGAGTCTCAGAACAGTCCACTGTCCAACAGTGGAAACAGCAGCTCACATCAGTCACGACGGTGCAGATGTTTCCTCAGTGTCAGTTTAGTCTAAGCCAGGACTAAACCAGGACTAATCCAGGACTAATCCAGGACTAAACCAGGACTAAACCAGGACTAGGTCTAGTTTAGTCTTTAACATCTTAGTTTTAATGTCAGAGTAAAAACAGACTAAACTATTTACGATGTTGGGAATAAACACAAAACTTTCTCCAACAACATCTGAACTTTAGTCGCTCCTACAGACTCCACCCTTTACAGGCTCAGACTCAACATTCAGAAGCTTTTTACACCAGGACTAAACCAGGACTTGGACTAAACCAGGACTAAACCAGGACTAAACCAGGACTAAACCAGGACTTGGACTAAACCAGGACTAAACCAGGACTAAACCAGGACTTGGACTAAACCAGGACTAAACCAGGACTTATCCAGGACTTAGACTAAACCAGGACTTATCCAGGACTTAGACTAAACCAGGACTAAACCAGGACTAAACCAGGACTAAACCAGGACTTTTACAAGTTCAGTTAAGGAACCAGCACCGAAAAGCAGGTTTCGTTGAAGTGGAATAAAAAAAAATAAAAAACTGTACCAAGTCCTGATTACAAGTGCAGTTTTTAAAATGAGCTTGACAAAAATATCTTCTTTAACTCCTCTTTCAAACCAATGTTCTTCTTTAGCTCAAATGTCGACCTCCCCGTCCTCAAAGGAGTGGTTGGAGGCTTTGAGGTGGACTGAGGGCCACTGGTGCTTTCTCTTCGGTGTTGATAAAGTCTCTTCTTTAAAACTTGTTGTAGAAACTAAACACATTTTGTCAGAAAATGTCAGAAAAGCAACAATAACAAAATAGAAAAGTGACAAAACCGCCTCAACAACGTGAGTCAAAGGTTAAACCAGTTTGTTTCAAAGGAGGCGTTACACTGTCGCTCTCCAGTCCAGAAGCTTTTAGATTTGGGTAAAGCTGGAGACAATGCGCTGGGTTAAGGCGGGGGGTAAGAGGTTAATAATGAACTTATGGAAAAGATAAAAATCACAAAGTGCTGTGCAGACATGGGTGAATTAAAAACAATAACGGTTTTTCAAAATAAAGAATGGATGAAGAAAAAACGCTCCTAAATAATAAAGTCTGTAAATGCTTTTTAAAAGAGAGTCATGGAGGTGTAACCCAGGTAAAACATGGATCAAATAAATGAATCATATCTGGTCCGTATGAGCGCCTATGCGTCACTCATGACCTCACGTCTGTCACGTGACCGCGGCCGACCAATGGCGTCGCTGTAGCACTTCTTCCAGGCTGTGGGGCCGTTCAGGAGGGAGTGGGACGAGCAGCTGCCACAGCTCAGTCTCTTTAAGCGCATATTTTCACTGTGAAAATGCTTTCGTGTTCGGGGGCTCACTCGCTTGTTTTCCTCCTGTATAAATATCTGGGCACCGTGTTTGATTCCAAGCTGAAGTTTGACATAAACACTGATGTTATTGTGAAGAAAAGCCAACAGCGGATTCATCTTTTAAGGAAACTCAACTCTTTTAGTCTCAGCCCATTCTCTGTCATTTGATCCTTCTTTCATTGAGAGAACGCCCCGCCCATAATAGAGCAGCCGCCACTGGTGGGCGGAGTCTCTACTCACGCTGCCTTGTTGATGCCTCACACTTCTAAACTCTACAAGACAGCGAGTCAGTGACAATGGTGGACGAGCCAGGGCAATTGGAAGCATTATCAAACTGGAAATACCGTCACTACTTCTCCCTTATTTAAATACAAGGAGAGAATGTGTCTGTTAAATGTACATTATGTCCTGGGAATAAAACTCTGTCCTCGTCTGCCACAAGTAACTCCCGTCTAAAGAAGCACCTCGCATCGTCACTAAGATCATTTCACTACTTAACACTTTGTTTTCCCTTTGTTTATTCTTATGCAACTTTATATTTGTGAGCCTTAAATAATCCCACACTTTGTATTTCATCTAAATCTATTATTTATTATATTTTAAATTTTCAGGCATATGGGCAGTTTCAATCTGTTCACTTTAAATAAATAAATGATCAAATGTACTGTTGCTATTTTTCATTCAGTTACTGTAAACATCTTTGACACGATAATACGTCATTTAAAAATATCTTCATAATTACTATGAGTAACTCATTACAATAATCAATACGAGACGAGATGAACGCGTGGATGATCAGTTTAAGATCTGATTTCTTCCTCACTTTAGAGATATTTCTCAGGTGATGAAACAGTTTTTGTTCAGCTGACGAGAGTGACCCTCAAAGACATGGACTGATCAAACACAAGCCCAAGGTTTGAGGCTGGTTTTAACGGACGAGCCCAGAGCACCAGGGGCGTTCTTCAGGAGGATCTTTTTATCAGCAGCAATGACCAGAGTTTATGTTTTGTTTGGATTTATCTGAAGGACATTTTCAAAACCACGAATCAACCGAGAAACAAAACCGGCCCCAGAACAGAGCCCTGAGGAACTCCACATGACAGGTTGGACACATTAGACATGACATTGTTGATAGAAACATTAAACGTTCTTCCATTTACATATGAAGCAAACCATTGGAAAACAGAAAAGCCCATCTCAGATTGAAGTCGATCAATCAATAAACCGTGATCGACCGTATCGAAAGCAGAGTCAAAAACAAACTGTAATGTCACTGTTTCAAAATGAACTTCACATAAAGTCCATTCAAATGTGCTGACAATAAATGAATGAATAGCACTTTATTTTCATGATACTTATTGTAAGTATATTGTGTCTGCTGGACTTAGTGACAGCGTGTCCAGGTCTGTGTGTGGATGGCTCAGCAGGTTAGACGTGCCCGCGCAGGAGTCACAGGTTCATATCTCTGTACAGACCGTCAGTAACACAAGTGTCAGTGGTGTTCAAAGTAAAGATGGTTTCCGTCAGTATCCGTCACCAACAGGAACACAATGGAACAGGTCATGTGATTAACGTTTCACAATAGTGTGATGTCATGGATTTTAACACATTCACATTGTTGTTTTTATCACATTTTATTTTAATCTACATTAAAGTCTTATAGTTTTAAAGTTTTTATAGCTCATTATTTATCTCAGTTCTATGTTTTATGTTTCATGTTTGTGAACCTGTTCAGTAACAACGGCAATAAAACAATTCTGATTGTGATGAAACAATTTCTATTGTTTGGTAAATGTATTTGAAGTACATTTTAAATACTCTTTATTCATCATTTTGGAGCAGGTTTGAATTGACTTTGTCTTTGGAATAAACTACAATTGCTGAAACTCCACACAGTAAAATGCACTAAAGTATAAGTGAAGTTGATATTAGTGCGTATTTGACCTTTGACCCAGTGGCTGTATGGGTGGTTAGCTTAGCGCCTTTGTTTCCATCCCGGTGGCTCCTATGATGCTTCAGGGTTATTTTATTTCAGGTCTTTTAGAGTTTCTGGTAGGTTTTCTGAATGGAACATAACCATGGATATGGTTCAAACAGTGAAAACCTAAAACACATTGGATCCTGGAGCTCCTACAGGCGCTATGCTAACACCCAAGCAGCCGCGGGGTCACTGAAAGGTCAAACACACACTAATATAAGCCTTTTCTTTTTACATAAAAGTCGCTTAGTGCACCTTTAATGGTGAGACAAAACAGCTCAGTCAAGTTCAACGACCTGTCCTTAAAAACATCTGAAGTGTTGAAACATCATCAGGACAGTTAGTGTGAAAATAGCACGTCTAAGTTTACTGATGTCATGTCCCCTCTGTGTCCTCTCTGTGTCCCCTCTCTGTCCTCTCTCTGTCCTCTCTCTGTCTCCTCTCTGTGTCCTCTCTGTCTCCTCTCTGTCTCCTCTCTGTCCTCTCTCTGTCCTCTCTCTGTCTCCTCTCTGTGTCCTCTCTGTCTCCTCTCTGTCCTCTCTCTGTCCCCTCTCTGTCCCCTCTCTGTCTCCTCTCTGTCCTCTCTGTCTCCTCTCTGTCCTCTCTCTGTCTCCTCTCTGTCCCCTCTCTGTCCTCTCTCTGTCCTCTCTCTGTCCTCTCTCTGTCTCCTCTCTGTCCCCTCTCTGTCTCCTCTCTGTCCTCTCTGTCCCCTCTCTGTCCTCTCTCTGTCCTCTCTCTGTCTCCTCTCTGTCCTCTCTCTGTCCCCTCTCTGTCCTCTCTCTGTCCTCTCTCTGTCCTCTCTCTGTCTCCTCTCTGTCCTCTCTCTGTCCCCTCTCTGTCCTCTCTCTGTCCTCTCTCTGTCCTCTCTCTGTCTCCTCTCTGTCTCCTCTCTGTCCTCTCTCTGTCCTCTCTCTGTCTCCTCTCTGTCCTCTCTCTGTCTCCTCTCTGTCCTCTCTCTGTCTCCTCTCTGTCCCCTCTCTGTCCCCTCTCTGTCCTCTCTCTGTCTCCTCTCAGTCTCCTCTCTGTCTCCTCTCTGTCCTCTCTCTGTCTCCTCTCTGTCCCCTCTCTGTCTCCTCTCTGTCCTCTCTCTGTCCTCTCTCAGTCTCCTCTCTGTCTCCTCTCTGTCCTCTCTCTGTCCTCTCTCTGTCCCCTCTCTGTCCTCTCTCTGTCTCCTCTCTCTGTCCCCTCTCTGTCCCCTCTCTGTCTCCTCTCTGTCCTCTCTGTCTCCTCTCTGTCCTCTCTCTGTCTCCTCTCTGTCCCCTCTCTGTCCCCTCTCTGTCTCCTCTCTGTCTCCTCTCTGTCCTCTCTGTCCTCTCTCAGTCCCCTCTCTGTCCTCTCTCTGTCCTCTCTCTGTCCTCTCTCTGTCCTCTCTCTGTCCTCTCTCTGTCTCCTCTCTGTCCCCTCTCTGTCTCCTCTCTGTCCCCTCTCTGTCTCCTCTCTGTCCTCTCTCTGTCTCCTCTCTGTCCTCTCTCTGTCCTCTCTCTGTCTCCTCTCTGTCCTCTCTCTGTCCCCTCTCTGTCCTCTCTCTGTCCTCTCTCTGTCTCCTCTCTGTCCTCTCTCTGTCCCCTCTCTGTCCTCTCTCTGTCCTCTCTCTGTCCTCTCTCTGTCTCCTCTCTGTCTCCTCTCTGTCCTCTCTCTGTCTCCTCTCTGTCTCCTCTCTGTCCTCTCTCTGTCCTCTCTCTGTCCCCTCTCTGTCCCCTCTCTGTCCTCTCTCTGTCCTCTCTCTGTCCTCTCTCTGTCCCCTCTCTGTCCTCTCTCTGTCCTCTCTCTGTCCTCTCTCTGTCCTCTCTCTGTCTCCTCTCTGTCCTCTCTCTGTCCCCTCTCTGTCCTCTCTCTGTCCTCTCTCTGTCCTCTCTCTGTCTCCTCTCTGTCTCCTCTCTGTCCTCTCTCTGTCCTCTCTCTGTCCTCTCTCTGTCCTCTCTCTGTCCCCTCTCTGTCTCCTCTCTGTCCTCTCTCTGTCCCCTCTCTGTCTCCTCTCTGTCTCCTCTCTGTCCTCTCTCTGTCCTCTCTCTGTCCTCTCTCTGTCTCCTCTCTGTCCCCTCTCTGTCCCCTCTCTGTCCTCTCTCTGTCCTCTCTCTGTCCTCTCTCTGTCCTCTCTCTGTCTCCTCTGTCTCCTCTCTGTCCTCTCTCTGTCCTCTCTCTGTCTCCTCTCTGTCCTCTCTCTGTCTCCTCTCTGTCTCCTCTCTGTCCTCTCTCTGTCCCCTCTCTGTCCCCTCTCTGTCCCCTCTCTGTCCTCTCTCTGTCCCCTCTCTGTCCTCTCTCTGTCCCCTCTGTGTCCTCTCTCTGTCTCCTCTCTGTCCCCTCTCTGTCCTCTCTGTCCCCTCTCTGTCCTCTCTCTGTCCCCTCTCTGTCCCCTCTCTGTCCCCTCTCTGTCCCCTCTCTGTCCTCTCTCTGTCCCCTCTCTGTCCCCTCTCTGTCCCCTCTCTGTCCTCTCTCTGTCCCCTCTCTGTCCTCTCTCTGTCCCCTCTCTGTCCCCTCTCTGTCCCCTCTCTGTCCTCTCTCTGTCCCCTCTCTGTCCCCTCTCTGTCCTCTCTCTGTCTCCTCTCTGTCCCCTCTCTGTCCTCTCTGTCCCCTCTCTGTCCTCTCTCTGTCCTCTCTCTGTCCCCTCTCTGTCCCCTCTCTGTCCCCTCTCTGTCCTCTCTCTGTCCCCTCTCTGTCCCCTCTCTGTCCCCTCTCTGTCCTCTCTCTGTCCTCTCTCTGTCCCCTCTGTGTCCTCTCTCTGTCTCCTCTCTGTCCTCTCTCTGTCCCCTCTCTGTCCTCTCTCTGTCCCCTCTCTGTCCTCTCTCTGTCCCCTCTCTGTCCTCTCTCTGTCCCCTCTCTGTCCTCTCTCTGTCTCCTCTCTGTCCCCTCTCTGTCCTCTCTCTGTCCCCTCTCTGTGCTCTCTCTGTCTCCTCTCTGTCTCCTCTCTGTCCTCTCTCTGTCCCCTCTCTGTCCTCTCTCTGTCCCCTCTCTGTCCTCTCTCTGTCTCCTCTCTGTCCCCTCTCTGTCCCCTCTCTGTCCCCTCTCTGTCCCCTCTCTGTCTCCTCTCTGTCTCCTCTCTGTCTCCTCTCTGTCCTCTCTCTGTCCCCTCTCTGTCCCCTCTCTGTCTCCTCTCTGTCCCCTCTCTGTCCCCTCTCTGTCTCCTCTCTGTCCTCTCTCTGTGTCCTCTCTGTCTCCTCTCTGTCTCCTCTCTGTCCTCTCTCTGTCTCCTCTCTGTGTCCTCTCTGTCTCCTCTCTGTCCCCTCTCTGTCCTCTCTCTGTCCTCTCTCAGTCTCCTCTCTGTCTCCTCTCTGTCCCCTCTCTGTCCTCTCTCTGTCCCCTCTCTGTCCTCTCTCTGTCCCCTCTCTGTCCTCTCTCTGTCTCCTCTCTGTCCCCTCTCTGTCCTCTCTCTGTCCTCTCTCTGTGTCCTCTCTGTCTCCTCTCTGTCCCCTCTCTGTCCTCTCTCTGTCCTCTCTCTGTCCCCTCTGTGTCCTCTCTCTGTCTCCTCTCTGTCCTCTCTCTGTCCCCTCTCTGTCCTCTCTCTGTCCCCTCACTGTCCTCTCTCTGTCCCCTCTCTGTCCTCTCTCTGTCTCCTCTCTGTCCCCTCTCTGTCCTCTCTCTGTCCCCTCTCTGTCCTCTCTCTGTCTCCTCTCTGTCCCCTCTCTGTCCTCTCTCTGTCCCCTCTCTGTCCTCTCTCTGTCTCCTCTCTGTCCCCTCTCTGTCCCCTCTCTGTCCCCTCTCTGTCTCCTCTCTGTCCCCTCTCTGTCCCCTCTCTGTCTCCTCTCTGTCCTCTCTCTGTGTCCTCTCTGTCTCCTCTCTGTCCCCTCTCTGTCCCCTCTCTGTCCTCTCTCTGTCCCCTCTCTGTCCTCTCTCTGTCTCCTCTCTGTCTCCTCTCTGTCCTCTCTCTGTCCCCTCTCTGTCCTCTCTCTGTCCCCTCTCTGTCCTCTCTCTGTCTCCTCTCTGTCCCCTCTCTGTCCCCTCTCTGTCCCCTCTCTGTCTCCTCTCTGTCTCCTCTCTGTCCTCTCTCTGTCCCCTCTCTGTCCCCTCTCTGTCTCCTCTCTGTCCCCTCTCTGTCCCCTCTCTGTCTCCTCTCTGTCCTCTCTCTCTGTCCTCTCTCAGTCTCCTCTCTGTCCCCTCTCTGTCCTCTCTCTGTCTCCTCTCTGTCCCCTCTCTGTCCCCTCTCTGTCCCCTCTCTGTCCCCTCTCTGTCTCCTCTCTGTCCCCTCTCTGTCCCCTCTCTGTCTCCTCTCTGTCCTCTCTCTGTGTCCTCTCTGTCCCCTCTCTGTCTCCTCTCTGTCCCCTCTCTGTCCCCTCTCTGTCTCCTCTCTGTCCTCTCTCTGTGTCCTCTCTGTCTCCTCTCTGTCCTCTCTCTGTCTCCTCTCTGTCTCCTCTCTGTCCTCTCTCTGTCCTCTCTCAGTCTCCTCTCTGTCTCCTCTCTGTCCTCTCTCTGTCCTCTCTCTGTCTCCTCTCTCTGTCCCCTCTCTGTCCCCTCTCTGTCCCCTCTCTGTCCCCTCTCTGTCTCCTCTCTGTCTCCTCTATGTCCTCTCAGTCTCCTCTCTGTCTCCTCTCTGTCCCCTCTCAGTCTCCTCTCTGTCCTCTCTGTCCCCTCTCTGTCTCCTCTCTCTGTCCTCTCTCTGTCTCCTCTCTGTCCTCTCTCTGTCCTCTCTCTGTCCTCTCTCTGTCCCCTCTCTGTCTCCTCTCTGTCTCCTCTCTGTCTCCTCTCTGTCCCCTCTCTGTCCTCTCTCTGTCCCCTCTCTGTCCTCTCTCTGTCTCCTCTCTGTCTCCTCTCTGTCCTCTCTGTCCCCTCTCTGTCTCCTCTCTGTCCTCTCTCTGTCCCCTCTCTGTCTCCTCTCAGTCTCCTCTCTGTCCTCTCTCTGTCTCCTCTCAGTCTCCTCTCTGTCCTCTCTCTGTCTCCTCTCAGTCTCCTCTCTGTCTCCTCTCTGTCCCCTCTCTGTCCTCTCTCTGTCTCCTCTCTGTCTCCTCTCTGTCTCCTCTCTGTCCTCTCTCTGTCTCCTCTCTGTCCCCTCTCTGTCCTCTCTCTGTCTCCTCTCTGTCTCCTCTCTGTCCTCTCTCTGTCCTCTCTCTGTCCTCTCTCTGTCTCCTCTCTGTCCCCTCTCTGTCCTCTCTCTGTCCCCTCTCTGTCCTCTCTCTGTCCCCTCTCTGTCCTCTCTCTGTCTCCTCTCTCTGTCCCCTCTCTGTCCCCTCTCTGTCCTCTCTCTGTCTCCTCTCTGTCTCCTCTCTGTCTCCTCTCTGTCCTCTCTCTGTCTCCTCTCTCTGTCCCCTCTCTGTCCTCTCTCTGTCTCCTCTCTCTGTCCCCTCTCTGTCCTCTCTCTGTCTCCTCTCTGTCTCCTCTCTGTCTCCTCTCTGTCCCCTCTCTGTCTCCTCTCTGTCTCCTCTCTGTCTCCTCTCTGTCCCCTCTCTGTCCCCTCTCTGTCCTCTCTCTGTCTCCTCTCTGTCTCCTCTCTGTCCTCTCTCTGTCCTCTCTCTGTCCTCTCTCTGTCCTCTCTCAGTCTCCTCTCTGTCTCCTCTCTGTCCTCTCTCTGTCCTCTCTCTGTCTCCTCTCTGTCTCCTCTCTGTCCTCTCTCTGTCCTCTCTCTGTCCTCTCTCTGTCCTCTCTCAGTCTCCTCTCTGTCTCCTCTCTGTCCTCTCTCTGTCCTCTCTCTGTCCCCTCTCTGTCCTCTCTCTGTCTCCTCTCTCTGTCCCCTCTCTGTCTCCTCTCTGTCCTCTCTGTCTCCTCTCTGTCCTCTCTCTGTCTCCTCTCTGTCTCCTCTCTGTCTCCTCTCTGTCCCCTCTCTGTCCCCTCTCTGTCCTCTCTCTGTCTCCTCTCTGTCTCCTCTCTGTCCCCTCTCTGTCCCCTCTCTGTCCCCTCTCTGTCCCCTCTCTGTCCCCTCTCTGTCCCCTCTCTGTCTCCTCTCTGTCCTCTCTCTGTCCTCTCTCTGTCCTCTCTCTGTCTCCTCTCTGTCTCCTCTCTGTCTCCTCTCTGTCTCCTCTCTGTCCCCTCTCTGTCCTCTCTCTGTCTCCTCTCTGTCTCCTCTCTGTCTCCTCTCTGTCCTCTCTCTGTCCTCTCTCTGTCTCCTCTCTCTGTCTCCTCTCTGTCTCCTCTCTGTCCCCTCTCTGTCCTCTCTCTGTCTCCCCTCTCTGTCCCCTCTCTGTCCTCTCTCTGTCTCCTCTCTGTCCTCTCTCTGTCCTCTCTCTGTCCTCTCTCTGTCTCCTCTCTGTCCTCTCTCTGTCTCCTCTCTGTCTCCTCTCTGTCTCCTCTCTGTCCTCTCTCTGTCCTCTCTCTGTCCTCTCTCTGTCCTCTCTCTGTCCTCTCTCTGTCTCCTCTCTGTCTCCTCTCTGTCTCCCCTCTCTGTCTCCCCTCTCTGTCCCCTCTCTGTCCTCTCTCTGTCTCCTCTCTGTCTCCTCTCTGCCCCCTCTCTGTCTCCTCTCTGTCTCCTCTCTGTCTCCTCTCTGTCCTCTCTCTGTCTCCTCTCTGTCCCCTCTCTGTCCCCTCTCTGTCCTCTCTCTGTCTCCTCTCTGTCTCCTCTCTGTCCTCTCTCTGTCTCCTCTCTGTCTCCTCTCTGTCCTCTCTCTGTCCTCTCTCTGTCTCCTCTCTGTCCCCTCTCTGTCTCCTCTCTGTCCCCTCTCTGTCTCCTCTCTGTCCTCTCTGTCCTCTCTCTGTCCTCTCTCTGTCCTCTCTCTGTCTCCTCTCAGTCTCCTCTCTGTCCCCTCTCTGTCTCCTATCTGTCCCCTCTCTGTCTCCTCTCTGTCTCCTCTCTGTCTCCTCTCAGTCTCCTCTCTGTCTCCTCTCTGTCCTCTCTGTCTCCTCTCTGTCCTCTCTCTGTCCTCTCTCTGTCCTCTCTCTGTCCTCTCTCTGTCCCCTCTCTGTCTCCTCTCTGTCCCCTCTCTGTCCCCTCTCTGTCTCCTCTCTGTCTCCTCTCTGTCTCCTCTCTGTCCCCTCTCTGTCCTCTCTCTGTCCCCTCTCTGTCCCCTCTCTGTCCCCTCTCTGTCCTCTCTCTGTCTCCTCTCTGTCTCCTCTCTGTCTCCTCTCTGTCCTCTCTCTGTCCTCTCTCTGTCCTCTCTCTGTCCTCTCTCTGTCCCCTCTCTGTCCCCTCTCTGTCCCCTCTCTGTCTCCTCTCTCTGTCCCCTCTCTGTCCTCTCTCTGTCTCCTCTCTCTGTCCCCTCTCTGTCCTCTCTCTGTCCTCTCTCTGTCCTCTCTCTGTCCTCTCTCTGTCCCCTCTCTGTCTCCTCTCTGTCCTCTCAGTCTCCTCTCTGTCTCCTCTCTGTCCTCTCTCTGTCCCCTCTCAGTCTCCTCTCTGTCCTCTCTGTCCCCTCTCTGTCTCCTCTCTGTCCTCTCTCTGTCCCCTCTCTGTCTCCTCTCAGTCTCCTCTCTGTCCCCTCTCTGTCTCCTCTCTGTCCTCTCTCAGTCTCCTCTCTGTCTCCTCTCTGTCCTCTCTCTGTCTCCTCTCTGTCCTCTCTCAGTCTCCTCTCTGTCTCCTCTCTGTCCTCTCTCTGTCCCCTCTCTGTCTCCTCTCTGTTCTCTCTCTGTCTCCTCTCTGTCTCCTCTCTGTCTCCTCTCTGTCCTCTCTCTGTCTCCTCTCTGTCCCCTCTCTGTCTCCTCTCTGTCCTCTCTCTGTCCCCTCTCTGTCTCCTCTCTGTCTCCTCTCTGTCCTCTCTCAGTCTCCTCTCTGTCTCCTCTCTGTCTCCTCTCTGTCCTCTCTCAGTCTCCTCTCTGTCTCCTCTCTGTCCTCTCTCTGTCTCCTCTCTGTCCTCTCTCAGTCTCCTCTCTGTCTCCTCTCTGTCCTCTCTCTGTCTCCTCTCTGTCTCCTCTCTGTCCCCTCTCTGTCCTCTCTCTGTCCCCTCTCTGTCCTCTCTCTGTCCCCTCTCTGTCCCCTCTCTGTCCTCTCTCTGTCCTCTCTCTGTCCTCTCTCTGTCCCCTCTCTGTCCCCTCTCTGTCCCCTCTCTGTCCTCTCTCTGTCCCCTCTCTGTCCTCTCTCTGTCTCCTCTCTGTCTCCTCTCTGTCCTCTGTCTGTCTCCTCTCTGTCTCCTCTCTGTCTCCTCTCTGTCCTCTCTCTGTCCCCTCTCTGTCCTCTCTCTGTCCCCTCTCTGTCCTCTCTCTGTCCTCTCTCTGTCCTCTCTCTGTCCCCTCTCTGTCCCCTCTCTGTCCTCTGTCTGTCTCCTCTCTGTGGACATTGTCCGATAGGGTCAGTGATTGTCTCCTCTGTCCTCAGGCTGTCCCACTGTGGTCTGACCTCTGACTGCTGTGGTCCTGATGGTCCTCTGGCCTCAGTGCTCAGCTCCTCCAGTCTCAAACATCTGGACCTCAGTAACAATGACCTCCAGGACTCAGGAGTGGAGCTGCTGTGTGAGGGACTGAAGAGCGCCCCCTGCAGACTGGACACTCTCAGGTGAGTCTCAGAACAGTCCACTGTCCAACAGTGGAAACAGCAGCTCACATCAGTCACGACGGTGCAGATGTTTCCTCAGTGTCAGTTTAGTCTAAGCCAGGACTAAACCAGGACTAATCCAGGACTAATCCAGGACTAAACCAGGACTAAACCAGGACTAGGTCTAGTTTAGTCTTTAACATCTTAGTTTTAATGTCAGAGTAAAAACAGACTAAACTATTTACGATGTTGGGAATAAACACAAAACTTTCTCCAACAACATCTGAACTTTAGTCGCTCCTACAGACTCCACCCTTTACAGGCTCAGACTCAACATTCAGAAGCTTTTTACACCAGGACTAAACCAGGACTTGGACTAAACCAGGACTAAACCAGGACTAAACCAGGACTAAACCAGGACTTGGACTAAACCAGGACTAAACCAGGACTAAACCAGGACTAAACCAGGACTAAACCAGGACTTGGACTAAACCAGGACTAAACCAGGACTTAACCAGGACTTAGACTAAACCAGGACTAAACCAGGACTTTTACAAGTTCAGTTAAGGAACCAGCACCGAAAAGCAGGTTTCGTTGAAGTGGAATAAAAAAAAATAAAAAACTGTACCAAGTCCTGATTACAAGTGCAGTTTTTAAAATGAGCTTGACAAAAATATCTTCTTTAACTCCTCTTTCAAACCAATGTTCTTCTTTAGCTCAAATGTTGACCTCCCCGTCCTCAAAGGAGTGGTTGGAGGCTTTGAGGTGGACTGAGGGCCACTGGTGCTTTCTCTTCGGTGTTGATAAAGTCTCTTCTTTAAAACTTGTTGTAGAAACTAAACACATTTTGTCAGAAAATGTCAGAAAAGCAACAATAACAAAATAGAAAAGTGACAAAACCGCCTCAACAACGTGAGTCAAAGGTTAAACCAGTTTGTTTCAAAGGAGGCGTTACACTGTCGCTCTCCAGTCCAGAAGCTTTTAGATTTGGGTAAAGCTGGAGACAATGCGCTGGGTTAAGGCGGGGGGTAAGAGGTTAATAATGAACTTATGGAAAAGATAAAAATCACAAAGTGCTGTGCAGACATGGGTGAATTAAAAACAATAACGGTTTTTCAAAATAAAGAATGGATGAAGAAAAAACGCTCCTAAATAATAAAGTCTGTAAATGCTTTTTAAAAGAGAGTCATGGAGGTGTAACCCAGGTAAAACATGGATCAAATAAATGAATCATATCTGGTCCGTATGAGCGTCTATGCGTCACTCATGACCTCACGTCTGTCACGTGACCGCGGCCGACCAATGGCGTCGCTGTAGCACTTCTTCCAGGCTGTGGGGCCGTTCAGGAGGGAGTGGGACGAGCAGCTGCCACAGCTCAGTCTCTTTAAGCGCATATTTTCACTGTGAAAATGCTTTCGTGTTCGGGGGCTCACTCGCTTGTTTTCCTCCTGTATAAATATCTGGGCACCGTGTTTGATTCCAAGCTGAAGTTTGACATAAACACTGATGTTATTGTGAAGAAAAGCCAACAGCGGATTCATCTTTTAAGGAAACTCAACTCTTTTAGTCTCAGCCCATTCTCTGTCATTTGATCCTTCTTTCATTGAGAGAACGCCCCGCCCATAATAGAGCAGCCGCCACTGGTGGGCGGAGTCTCTACTCACGCTGCCTTGTTGATGCCTCACACTTCTAAACTCTACAAGACAGCGAGTCAGTGACAATGGTGGACGAGCCAGGGCAATTGGAAGCATTATCAAACTGGAAATACCGTCACTACTTCTCCCTTATTTAAATACAAGGAGAGAATGTGTCTGTTAAATGTACATTATGTCCTGGGAATAAAACTCTGTCCTCGTCTGCCACAAGTAACTCCCGTCTAAAGAAGCACCTCGCATCGTCACTAAGATCATTTCACTACTTAACACTTTGTTTTCCCTTTGTTTATTCTTATGCAACTTTATATTTGTGAGCCTTAAATAATCCCACACTTTGTATTTCATCTAAATCTATTATTTATTATATTTTAAATTTTCAGGCATATGGGCAGTTTCAATCTGTTCACTTTAAATAAATAAATGATCAAATGTACTGTTGCTATTTTTCATTCAGTTACTGTAAACATCTTTGACACGATAATACGTCATATAAAAATATCTTCATAATTACTATGAGTAACTCATTACAATAATCAATACGAGACGAGATGAACGCGTGGATGATCAGTTTAAGATCTGATTTCTTCCTCACTTTAGAGATATTTCTCAGGTGATGAAACAGTTTTTGTTCAGCTGACGAGAGTGACCCTCAAAGACATGGACTGATCAAACACAAGCCCAAGGTTTGAGGCTGGTTTTAACGGACGAGCCCAGAGCACCAGGGGCGTTCTTCAGGAGGATCTTTTTATCAGCAGCAATGACCAGAGTTTATGTTTTGTTTGGATTTATCTGAAGGACATTTTCAAAACCACGAATCAACCGAGAAACAAAACCGGCCCCAGAACAGAGCCCTGAGGAACTCCACATGACAGGTTGGACACATTAGACATGACATTGTTGATAGAAACATTAAACGTTCTTCCATTTACATATGAAGCAAACCATTGGAAAACAGAAAAGCCCATCTCAGATTGAAGTCGATCAATCAATAAACCGTGATCGACCGTATCGAAAGCAGAGTCAAAAACAAACTGTAATGTCACTGTTTCAAAATGAACTTCACATAAAGTCCATTCAAATGTGCTGACAATAAATGAATGAATAGCACTTTATTTTCATGATACTTATTGTAAGTATATTGTGTCTGCTGGACTTAGTGACAGCGTGTCCAGGTCTGTGTGTGGATGGCTCAGCAGGTTAGACGTGCCCGCGCAGGAGTCACAGGTTCATATCTCTGTACAGACCGTCAGTAACACAAGTGTCAGTGGTGTTCAAAGTAAAGATGGTTTCCGTCAGTATCCGTCACCAACAGGAACACAATGGAACAGGTCATGTGATTAACGTTTCACAATAGTGTGATGTCATGGATTTTAACACATTCACATTGTTGTTTTTATCACATTTTATTTTAATCTACATTAAAGTCTTATAGTTTTAAAGTTTTTATAGCTCATTATTTATCTCAGTTCTATGTTTTATGTTTCATGTTTGTGAACCTGTTCAGTAACAACGGCAATAAAACAATTCTGATTGTGATGAAACAATTTCTATTGTTTGGTAAATGTATTTGAAGTACATTTTAAATACTCTTTATTCATCATTTTGGAGCAGGTTTGAATTGACTTTGTCTTTGGAATAAACTACAATTGCTGAAACTCCACACAGTAAAATGCACTAAAGTATAAGTGAAGTTGATATTAGTGCGTATTTGACCTTTGACCCAGTGGCTGTATGGGTGGTTAGCTTAGCGCCTTTGTTTCCATCCCGGTGGCTCCTATGATGCTTCAGGGTTATTTTATTTCAGGTCTTTTAGAGTTTCTGGTAGGTTTTCTGAATGGAACATAACCATGGATATGGTTCAAACAGTGAAAACCTAAAACACATTGGATCCTGGAGCTCCTACAGGCGCTATGCTAACACCCAAGCAGCCGCGGGGTCACTGAAAGGTCAAACACACACTAATATAAGCCTTTTCTTTTTACATAAAAGTCGCTTAGTGCACCTTTAATGGTGAGACAAAACAGCTCAGTCAAGTTCAACGACCTGTCCTTAAAAACATCTGAAGTGTTGAAACATCATCAGGACAGTTAGTGTGAAAATAGCACGTCTAAGTTTACTGATGTCATGTCCCCTCTGTGTCCCCTCTCTGTCTCCTCTCTGTCCCCTCTCTGTCCCCTCTCTGTCCTCTCTGTGTCCTCTCTCTGTCTCCTCTCTGTCCCCTCTCTGTCCTCTCTCTGTCTCCTCTCTGTCCTCTGTCTGTCTCCTCTCTGTCCTCTCTCTGTCTCCTCTCTGTCCTCTGTCTGTCTCCTCTCTGTCCTCTCTCTGTCTCCTCTCTCTGTCCTCTCCCTGTCTCCTCTCTGTCCACTGTCTGTCTCCTCTCTGTCCTCTCTCTGTCTCCTCTCTCTGTCTCCTCTCTGTCTCCTCTCTCTGTCTCCTCTCTGTCTCCTCTCTGTCCTCTGTCTGTCTTCTCTCTGTCCTCTCTCTGTCCTCTCTCTGTCTCCTCTCTCTGTCCTCTCTCAGTCTCCTCTCTGTCCTCTCTCTGTCTCCTCTCTGTCTCCTCTCTGTCCTCGCTCTGTCTCCTCTCAGTCTCCTCTCTGTCCTCTGTCTGTCTCCTCTCTGTCCTCTCTCTGTCTCCTCTCTGTCTCCTCTCTCTGTCTCCTCTCTGTCTACTCTCTGTCTCCTCTCTGTCCTCGCTCTGTCTCCTCTCAGTCTCCTCTCTGTCCTCTCTCTGTCTCCTCTCTGTCTCCTCTCTGTCCTCTCTCTGTCTCCTCTCTGTCCTCTCTCTGTCTCCTCTCTGTCTCCTCTCTGTCCTCTCTCTGTCTACTCTCTGTCTCCTCTCTGTCCTCTCTCTGTCTCCTCTCTGTCTCCTCTCTCTGTCTCCTCTCTGTCTACTCTCTGTCTCCTCTCTGTCCTCGCTCTGTCTCCTCTCAGTCTCCTCTCTGTCCTCTCTCTGTCTCCTCTCTGTCTCCTCTCTCTGTCTCCTCTCTGTCTACTCTCTGTCCTCTGTCTGTCTCCTCTCTGTCCTCTCTCTGTCTCCTCTCTGTCCTCTCTCTGTCCTCTCTCTGTCCCCTCTCTGTCCTCACTCTGTCCCCTCTCTGTCTCCTCTCTGTCTCCTCTCTGTCTCCTCTCTCTGTCTCCTCTCTGTCTACTCTCTGTCTCCTCTCTGTCTCCTCTCTGTCTCCTCTCTGTCTCCACTCTGTCTCCTCTCTGTCTCCTCTCTGTCTCCTCTCTGTCTCCTCTCTGTCCTCTCTCTGTCCCCTCTCTGTCCCCTCTCTGTCCCCTCTCTGTCCCCTCTCTGTCTCATCTCTGTCTCCTCTCTGTCCTCTCTCTGTCCTCTCTCAGTCCTCTCTCAGTCTCCTCTCTGTCCCCTCTGTGTCCCCTCTCTGTCCCCTCTCTGTCTCCTCTCTGTCCCCTCTGTGTCTCCTCTCTGTCCTCTCTCTGTCCTGTGTGTGGACATTGTCCGATAGGGTCAGTGACTGTCTCCTCTGTCCTCAGGCTGTCCCACTGTGGTCTGACCTCTGACTGCTGTGGTCCTGATGGTCCTCTGGCCTCAGTGCTCAGCTCCTCCAGTCTCAAACATCTGGACCTCAGTAACAATGACCTCCGGGACTCAGGAGTGGAGCTGCTGTGTGAGGGACTGAAGAGCGCCCCCTGCAGACTGGACACTCTCAGGTGAGTCTGTCTCACATTAGAGGGACCTCACTTCTCCAGGTGGAGAGCTGCTCAGAGTCAGTGAGAGGGTTTGTCTCATCATCTGTCCTGAAGACAAAGCTGCTCAGCCCTTGATGGTTATAGGAGATGTTTTACACAGTTCATAAAGGTGTAGAGAGTTGGAGTGTTTCAGAACCTGCTCCTGCAGAGAAACAGATCAGAGTCTCAGAGGGAATGAACGCGTCTGGAACAGGGTCATGTCTAGAACGTCTGAGGAAATACTGAGCCCAGGGTTCTTCACTTGGAGACTGTGCAGCAGGAAGGGCCTCCTGACCAACTGGAGGAGGGACCTCCATTAGAAACCAATGAACCAGCTTTAGTCTTATCCATTCAGGAGAGTGACCGGCTAATGCTGTGTCTTTAGGCTGTCTGGATGTATGGTCACCGAGAGGGGCGGGGCTTCTCTGGCCGCCGCTCTGAGCTCCGCCCCCTTCCACCTGACAGAGTTAGACCTGCGCTACAACCATCCAGGATCCTCCAGGGAGAAGCTGACCGCTCTACAGGCCTCACAGCGCCCCCTGCAGACGCTCAGGTGAGTCCACGGGCCTCACAGCGCCCCCTGCAGACGCTCAGGTGAGTCTACAGGCCTCACAGCGCCCCCTGCAGACGCTCAGGTGAGTCTACTGACCTCACAGCGCCCCCTGCAGACGCTCAGGTGAGTCCACAGGCCTCACAGCGCCCCCTGCGGACGCTCAGGCGAGTCTACTGACCTCACAGCGCCCCCTGCGGACGCTCAGGCGAGTCTACAGGCCTCACAGCGCCCCCTGCGGACGCTCATGTGAGTCTACTGGCCTCACAGCGCCCCCTGCGGACGCTCATGTGAGTCTACTGACCTCACAGCGCCCCCTGCGGACGCTCAGGTGAGTCTACGGACCTCACAGCGCCCCCTGCGGACGCTCAGGTGAGTCTACTGGCCTCACAGCGCCCCCTGCGGACGCTCAGGTGAGTCTACGGACCTCACAGCGCCCCCTGCGGACGCTCAGGTGAGTCTACGGACCTCACAGCGCCCCCTGCGGACGCTCAGGTGAGTCTACGGACCTCACAGCGCCCCCTGCGGACGCTCAGGCGAGTCTACAGGCCTCACAGCGCCCCCTGCGGACGCTCAGGTGAGTCTACTGACCTCACAGCGCCCCCTGCAGACGCTCAGGTGAGTCTACGGGCCTCACAGCGCCCCCTGCGGACGCTCAGGTGAGTCTACTGGCCTCACAGCGCCCCCTGCGGACGCTCAGGTGAGTCTACAGGCCTCACAGCGCCCCCTGCGGACGCTCAGGTGAGTCTACAGGCCTCACAGCGCCCCCTGCGGACGCTCATGTGAGTCTACTGGCCTCACAGCGCCCCCTGCGGACGCTCAGGTGAGTCTACGGGCCTCACAGCGCCCCCTGCGGACGCTCATGTGAGTCTACGGGCCTCACAGCGCCCCCTGCGGACGCTCAGGTGAGTCCACAGACCTCACAGCGCCCCCTGCGGACGCTCAGGTGAGTCCACAGACCTCACAGCGCCCCCTGCGGACGCTCCGGTGAGTCCACAGGCCTCACAGCGCCCCCTGCGGACGCTCCGGTGAGTCCACAGGCCTCACAGCGCCCCCTGCGGACGCTCCGGTGAGTCCACAGACCTCACAGCGCCCCCTGCGGACGCTCCGGTGAGTCCACAGGCCTCACAGCGCCCCCTGCGGACGCTCCGGTGAGTCCACTGACCTCACAGCGCCCCCTGCAGACGCTCCGGTGAGTCCACTGACCTCACAGCGCCCCCTGCAGACGCTCAGGTGAGTCCACTGACCTCACAGCGCCCCCTGCAGACGCTCAGGTGAGTCCACTGACCTCACAGCGCCCCCTGCAGACGCTCAGGTGAGTCTACTGACCTCACAGCGCCCCCTGCGGACGCTCCGGTGAGTCTACTGACCTCACAGCGCCCCCTGCGGACGCTCAGGTGAGTCTACTGACCTCACAGCGCCCCCTGCGGACGCTCAGGTGAGTCTACGGGCCTCACAGCGCCCCCTGCGGACGCTCAGGTGAGTCTACGGGCCTCACAGCGCCCCCTGCGGACGCTCAGGTGAGTCTACGGGCCTCACAGCGCCCCCTGCAGACGCTCAGGTGAGTCTACAGACCTCACAGCGCCCCCTGCGGACGCTCCGGTGAGTCCACAGGCCTCACAGCGCTCCCTGCGGACGCTCCGGTGAGTCCACTGACCTCACAGCGCTCCCTGCAGACGCTCCGGTGAGTCCACAGGCCTCACAGCGCCCCCTGCAGACGCTCAGGTGAGTCTACTGACCTCACAGCGCCCCCTGCAGACGCTCCGGTGAGTCTACTGACCTCACAGCGCCCCCTGCGGACGCTCCGGTGAGTCCACAGGCCTCACAGCGCCCCCTGCAGACGCTCCGGTGAGTCCACTGACCTCACAGCGCCCCCTGCAGACGCTCAGGTGAGTCTACTGACCTCACAGCGCCCCCTGCAGACGCTCAGGTGAGTCTACTGACCTCACAGCGGCCCCTGCAGACGCTCAGGTGAGTCTACTGACCTCACAGCGCCCCCTGCGGACGCTCCGGTGAGTCTACTGACCTCACAGCGCCCCCTGCGGACGCTCCGGTGAGTCTACGGGCTTCACAGCGCCCCCTGCGGACGCTCAGGTGAGTCTACGGGCCTCACAGCGCCCCCTGCGGACGCTCAGGTGAGTCTACGGGCCTCACAGCGCCCCCTGCGGACGCTCAGGTGAGTCTACAGACCTCACAGCGCCCCCTGCGGACGCTCAGGTGAGTCCACGGGCCTCACAGCGCCCCCTGCGGACGCTCATGTGAGTCCACTGGCCTCACAGCGCCCCCTGCGGACGCTCAGGCGAGTCCACGGGCCTCACAGCGCCCCCTGCAGACGCTCAGGCGAGTCTACGGGCCTCACAGCGCCCCCTGCAGACGCTCAGGCGAGTCTACGGGCCTCACAGCGCCCCCTGCAGACGCTCAGGCGAGTCTACGGGCCTCACAGCGCCCCCTGCAGACGCTCAGGCGAGTCTACTGACCTCACAGCGCCCCCTGGAGACGCTCAGGTGAGTCTACAGGCCTCACAGCGCCCCCTGCGGACGCTCAGGTGAGTCTACTGACCTCACAGCGCCCCCTGCAGACGCTCCGGTGAGTCTACGGGCCTCACAGCGCCCCCTGCGGACGCTCAGGTGAGTCTACTGGCCTCACAGCGCCCCCTGCAGACGCTCAGGTGAGTCTACGGGCCTCACAGCGCCCCCTGCCGACGCTCAGGTGAGTCTACGGGCCTCACAGCGCCCCCTGCGGACGCTCAGGTGAGTCTACTGGCCTCACAGCGCCCCCTGCAGACGCTCAGGTGAGTCTACGGGCCTCACAGCGCCCCCTGCAGACGCTCAGGTGAGTCTACTGACCTCACAGCGCCCCCTGCAGACGCTCAGGTGAGTCTACTGGCCTCACAGCGCCCCCTGCAGACGCTCAGGTGAGTCTACTGACCTCACAGCGCCCCCTGCAGACGCTCAGGTGAGTCTACAGACCTCACAGCGCCCCCTGCTGTAACGTGGCTTTGGTTCAAAGAGAAGCTCGTTACAGTGGAACCAATGAGGAGGCTCAGAGCGAGGCCTTCAGGGACAGGAGGAACTGAAGGAGAGCAGAGTTTCTCACAAACACCTGGAAACTCAGGACCAAACCATAACGGACGGTTCTCCAGCGACGAGAAGTTAGAGCAAAACTCTGAGGCTCAGAGACTCTGGTTCAGTTCAGTCTGGTCTTCTGTTCCAGGTTGGAGCCTTCTGGAGAGAAGTTCATGGTCCCAGGTCTGAGGAAATGTGAGTATGAAGATGATGTTCCAGAGTGTGGGGGTTATGAGGATGATGTTCCAGTGTGTGTGGGGGGTTATGAGGATGATGTTCCAGACTGTGGGGGTTATGAGGATGACGTTCCAGAGTGTGGGGGTTATGAGGATGATGTTCCAGAGTGTGTGGGTTATGAGGATGACGTTCCGGAGTGTGGGGTTATGAGGATGACGTTCCAGAGTGTGGGGTTATGAGGATGACGTTCCAGAGTGTGGGGGGTTATGAGGATGACGTTCCAGAGCGTGGGGGTTATGAGAATGACGTTCCAGAGCGTGGGGGTTATGAGGATGACGTTCCAGAGCGTGGGGGTTATGAGGATGACGTTCCAGAGCGTGGGGGTTATGAGGATGACGTTCCAGAGCGTGGGGGTTATGAGGATGACGTTCCAGAGCGTGGGGGTTATGAGGATGACGTTCCAGAGCGTGGGGGTTATGAGGATGACGTTCCAGAGCGTGGGGTTATGAGGATGATGTTCCAGAGTGTGGGTTATGAGGATGACGTTCCAGAGTGTGGGTTATGAGGATGATGTTCCAGAGAGTGTGGGGGTTATGAGGATGACGTTCCAGAGCGTGGGGGTTATGAGGATGACGTTCCAGAGTGTGGGTTATGAGGATGACGTTCCAGAGTGTGGGGGTTATGAGGATGACGTTCCAGAGTGTGGGGGGTTATGAGGATGACGTTCCAGAGTGTGGGGGGTTATGAGGATGACGTTCCAGAGTGTGGGGGGTTATGAGGATGACGTTCCAGAGTGTGGGGGTTATGAGGATGATGTTCCAGAGCGTGGGGTTATGAGAATGACGTTCCAGAGTGTGTGGGTTATGAGGATGACGTTCCAGAGTGTGTGGGGTTATGAGGATGACGTTCCAGAGTGTGTGGGGTTATGAGGATGACGTTCCAGAGTGTGTGGGGGTTATGAGGATGACGTTCCAGAGTGTGTGGGGGTTATGAGGATGACGTTCCAGAGTGGGGGTGGTTATGAGGATGACGTTCCAGAGTGGGGGTGGTTATGAGGATGACGTTCCAGAGTGTGTGGGGGTTATGAGGATGACGTTCCAGAGTGTGGGGGTTATGAGGATGACGTTCCAGAGTGTGAGGTTATGAGGATGACGTTCCAGAGTGTGGGGGTTATGAGGATGACGTTCCAGAGTGTGTGGGGGTTATGAGGATGACGTTCCAGAGTGTGTGGGGGTTATGAGGATGACGTTCCAGAGCGTGGGGTTATGAGGATGACGTTCCAGAGTGTGTGGGTTATGAGGATGATGTTCCAGAGTGTGTGGGTTATGAGGATGATGTTCCAGAGCGTGGGGGTTATGAGGATGACGTTCCAGAGCGTGGGGTTATGAGGATGACGTTCCAGAGTGTGGGGTTATGAGGATGATGTTCCAGAGTGTGGGGTTATGAGGATGATGTTCCAGAGTGTGGGGGTTATGAGGATGACGTTCCAGAGTGTGGGGGTTATGAGGATGACGTTCCAGAGTGTGGGGGTTATGAGGATGATGTTCCAGAGTGTGGGGGGTTATGAGGATGACGTTCCAGAGCGTGGGGGTTATGAGGATGACGTTCCAGAGCGTGGGGGTTATGAGGATGACGTTCCAGAGCGTGGGGGTTATGAGAATGACGTTCCAGAGCGTGGGGGTTATGAGGATGATGTTCCAGAGTGTGGGGGTTATGAGGATGATGTTCCAGAGCGTGGGGGTTATGAGAATGACGTTCCAGAGCGTGGGGGTTATGAGAATGACGTTCCAGAGCGTGGGGGTTATGAGAATGACGTTCCAGAGCGTGTGGGTTATGAGGATGATGTTCCAGAGTGTGGGGGTTATGAGGATGACGTTCCAGAGTGTGGGGGTTATGAGAATGACGTTCCAGAGCGTGGGGGTTATGAGAATGACGTTCCAGAGCGTGGGGGTTATGAGAATGACGTTCCAGAGCGTGGGGGTTATGAGAATGACGTTCCAGAGCGTGGGGGTTATGAGAATGACGTTCCAGAGTGTGGGGGTTATGAGAATGACGTTCCAGAGTGTGGGGGTTATGAGGATGATGTTCCAGAGTGTGGGGGTTATGAGGATGATGTTCCAGAGTGTGGGGGTTATGAGAATGACGTTCCAGAGCGTGTGGGGGTTATGAGAATGACGTTCCAGAGTGTGGGGGTTATGAGGATGATGTTCCAGAGTGTGGGGGTTATGAGGATGACGTTCCAGAGCGTGTGGGGGTTATGAGAATGACGTTCCAGAGCGTGGGGGTTATGAGGATGACGTTCCAGAGCGTGGGGGTTATGAGGATGACGTTCCAGAGCGTGGGGGTCATGAGGATGACGTTCCAGAGCGTGGGGGTCATGAGGATGACGTTCCAGAGCGTGGGGGTTATGAGGATGACGTTCCAGAGCGTGGGGGTTATGAGGACGACGTTCCAGAGTGTGGGGTTATGAGGATGACGTTCCAGAGCGTGGGGTTATGAGGATGACGTTCCAGAGCGTGGGGTTATGAGGATGACGTTCCAGAGTGTGGGGGTTATGAGGATGATGTTCCAGAGTGTGTGGGTTATGAGGATGATGTTCCAGAGTGTGTGGGTTATGAGGATGACGTTCCAGAGTGTGTGGGTTATGAGGATGACGTTCCAGAGTGTGTGGGTTATGAGGATGATGTTCCAGAGTGTGGGGGTTATGAGGATGATGTTCCAGAGTGTGGGGGTTATGAGGATGACGTTCCAGAGTGTGTGGGTTATGAGGATGACGTTCCAGAGTGTGGGGGTTATGAGGATGATGTTCCAGAGTGTGGGGGTTATGAGGATGACGTTCCAGAGTGTGTGGGTTATGAGGATGACGTTCCAGAGCGTGGGGGTTATGAGAATGACGTTCCAGAGCGTGGGGGTTATGAGGATGACGTTCCAGAGTGTGTGGGTTATGAGGATGACGTTCCAGAGCGTGGGGGTTATGAGGATGACGTTCCAGAGCGTGGGGTTATGAGGATGACGTTCCAGAGTGTGTGGGTTATGAGGATGATGTTCCAGAGTGTGGGGGGGGTTATGAGGATGACGTTCCAGAGTGTGTGGGTTATGAGGATGATGTTCCAGAGTGTGTGGGTTATGAGGATGATGTTCCAGAGTGTGGGGGGGGGTTATGAGGATGACGTTCCAGAGTGTGTGGGTTATGAGGATGATGTTCCAGAGTGTGGGTTATGAGGATGACGTTCCAGAGTGTGGGGGTTATGAGGATGACGTTCCAGAGTGTGGGTTATGAGGATGATGTTCCAGAGTGTGGGGGTTATGAGGATGATGTTCCAGAGTGTGGGGGGGGTTATGAGGATGACGTTCCAGAGTGTGTGGGTTATGAGGATGATGTTCCAGAGTGTGTGGGTTATGAGGATGATGTTCCAGAGTGTGGGGGGGGGTTATGAGGATGACGTTCCAGAGTGTGTGGGTTATGAGGATGACGTTCCAGAGTGTGGGTTATGAGGATGACGTTCCAGAGTGTGGGGTTATGAGGATGATGTTCCAGAGTGTGGGGGTTATGAGGATGATGTTCCAGAGTGTGGGGGTTATGAGGATGATGTTCCAGAGTGTGGGGGTTATGAGGATGACGTTCCAGAGCGTGGGGTTATGAGGATGACGTTCCAGACTGTGGGGGTTATGAGGATGACGTTCCAGAGCGTGGGGTTATGAGGATGACGTTCCAGAGTGTGGGGGGTTATGAGGATGATGTTACAGAGTGTGGGGGTTATGAGGATGATGTTCCAGAGTGTGGGGGTTATGAGGATGATGTTCCAGAGTGTGGGGGTTATGAGGATGATGTTCCAGAGTGTGGGGGTTATGAGGATGATGTTCCAGAGTGTGGGGGTTATGAGGATGACGTTCCAGAATGTGGGGGTTATGAGGATGATGTTCCAGAGTGTGGGGGTTATGAGGATGATGTTCCAGAGTGTGGGGGTTATGAGGATGATGTTCCAGAGTGTGGGGGTTATGAGGATGATGTTCCAGAGTGTGGGGGTTATGAGAATGACGTTCCAGAGCGTGTGGGGGTTATGAGAATGACGTTCCAGAGTGTGGGGGTTATGAGGATGATGTTCCAGAGTGTGGGGGTTATGAGAATGACGTTCCAGAGCGTGTGGGGGTTATGAGAATGACGTTCCAGAGCGTGGGGGTTATGAGGATGACGTTCCAGAGCGTGGGGGTTATGAGGATGACGTTCCAGAGCGTGGGGGTCATGAGGATGACGTTCCAGAGCGTGGGGGTCATGAGGATGACGTTCCAGAGCGTGGGGGTTATGAGGATGACGTTCCAGAGCGTGGGGGTTATGAGGACGACGTTCCAGAGTGTGGGGTTATGAGGATGACGTTCCAGAGCGTGGGGTTATGAGGATGACGTTCCAGAGCGTGGGGTTATGAGGATGACGTTCCAGAGTGTGGGGGTTATGAGGATGATGTTCCAGAGTGTGTGGGTTATGAGGATGATGTTCCAGAGTGTGTGGGTTATGAGGATGACGTTCCAGAGTGTGTGGGTTATGAGGATGACGTTCCAGAGTGTGTGGGTTATGAGGATGATGTTCCAGAGTGTGGGGGTTATGAGGATGATGTTCCAGAGTGTGGGGGTTATGAGGATGACGTTCCAGAGTGTGTGGGTTATGAGGATGACGTTCCAGAGTGTGGGGGTTATGAGGATGATGTTCCAGAGTGTGGGGGTTATGAGGATGACGTTCCAGAGTGTGTGGGTTATGAGGATGACGTTCCAGAGCGTGGGGGTTATGAGAATGACGTTCCAGAGCGTGGGGGTTATGAGGATGACGTTCCAGAGTGTGTGGGTTATGAGGATGACGTTCCAGAGCGTGGGGGTTATGAGGATGACGTTCCAGAGCGTGGGGTTATGAGGATGACGTTCCAGAGTGTGTGGGTTATGAGGATGATGTTCCAGAGTGTGGGGGGGGTTATGAGGATGACGTTCCAGAGTGTGTGGGTTATGAGGATGATGTTCCAGAGTGTGTGGGTTATGAGGATGATGTTCCAGAGTGTGGGGGGGGGTTATGAGGATGACGTTCCAGAGTGTGTGGGTTATGAGGATGATGTTCCAGAGTGTGGGTTATGAGGATGACGTTCCAGAGTGTGGGGGTTATGAGGATGACGTTCCAGAGTGTGGGTTATGAGGATGATGTTCCAGAGTGTGGGGGTTATGAGGATGATGTTCCAGAGTGTGGGGGGGGTTATGAGGATGACGTTCCAGAGTGTGTGGGTTATGAGGATGATGTTCCAGAGTGTGTGGGTTATGAGGATGATGTTCCAGAGTGTGGGGGGGGGTTATGAGGATGACGTTCCAGAGTGTGTGGGTTATGAGGATGACGTTCCAGAGTGTGGGTTATGAGGATGACGTTCCAGAGTGTGGGGTTATGAGGATGATGTTCCAGAGTGTGGGGGTTATGAGGATGATGTTCCAGAGTGTGGGGGTTATGAGGATGATGTTCCAGAGTGTGGGGGTTATGAGGATGACGTTCCAGAGCGTGGGGTTATGAGGATGACGTTCCAGACTGTGGGGGTTATGAGGATGACGTTCCAGAGCGTGGGGTTATGAGGATGACGTTCCAGAGTGTGGGGGGTTATGAGGATGATGTTACAGAGTGTGGGGGTTATGAGGATGATGTTCCAGAGTGTGGGGGTTATGAGGATGATGTTCCAGAGTGTGGGGGTTATGAGGATGATGTTCCAGAGTGTGGGGGTTATGAGGATGATGTTCCAGAGTGTGGGGGTTATGAGGATGACGTTCCAGAATGTGGGGGTTATGAGGATGATGTTCCAGAGTGTGGGGGTTATGAGGATGATGTTCCAGAGTGTGGGGGTTATGAGGATGATGTTCCAGAGTGTGGGGGTTATGAGGATGATGTTCCAGAGTGTGGGGGTTATGAGAATGACGTTCCAGAGCGTGTGGGGGTTATGAGAATGACGTTCCAGAGTGTGGGGGTTATGAGGATGATGTTCCAGAGTGTGGGGGTTATGAGAATGACGTTCCAGAGCGTGTGGGGGTTATGAGAATGACGTTCCAGAGCGTGGGGGTTATGAGGATGACGTTCCAGAGCGTGGGGGTTATGAGGATGACGTTCCAGAGCGTGGGGGTCATGAGGATGACGTTCCAGAGCGTGGGGGTCATGAGGATGACGTTCCAGAGCGTGGGGGTTATGAGGATGACGTTCCAGAGCGTGGGGGTTATGAGGACGACGTTCCAGAGTGTGGGGTTATGAGGATGACGTTCCAGAGCGTGGGGTTATGAGGATGACGTTCCAGAGCGTGGGGTTATGAGGATGACGTTCCAGAGTGTGGGGGTTATGAGGATGATGTTCCAGAGTGTGTGGGTTATGAGGATGATGTTCCAGAGTGTGTGGGTTATGAGGATGACGTTCCAGAGTGTGTGGGTTATGAGGATGACGTTCCAGAGTGTGTGGGTTATGAGGATGATGTTCCAGAGTGTGGGGGTTATGAGGATGATGTTCCAGAGTGTGGGGGTTATGAGGATGACGTTCCAGAGTGTGTGGGTTATGAGGATGACGTTCCAGAGTGTGGGGGTTATGAGGATGATGTTCCAGAGTGTGGGGGTTATGAGGATGACGTTCCAGAGTGTGTGGGTTATGAGGATGACGTTCCAGAGCGTGGGGGTTATGAGAATGACGTTCCAGAGCGTGGGGGTTATGAGGATGACGTTCCAGAGTGTGTGGGTTATGAGGATGACGTTCCAGAGCGTGGGGGTTATGAGGATGACGTTCCAGAGCGTGGGGTTATGAGGATGACGTTCCAGAGTGTGTGGGTTATGAGGATGATGTTCCAGAGTGTGGGGGGGGTTATGAGGATGACGTTCCAGAGTGTGTGGGTTATGAGGATGATGTTCCAGAGTGTGTGGGTTATGAGGATGATGTTCCAGAGTGTGGGGGGGGGTTATGAGGATGACGTTCCAGAGTGTGTGGGTTATGAGGATGATGTTCCAGAGTGTGGGTTATGAGGATGACGTTCCAGAGTGTGGGGGTTATGAGGATGACGTTCCAGAGTGTGGGTTATGAGGATGATGTTCCAGAGTGTGGGGGTTATGAGGATGATGTTCCAGAGTGTGGGGGGGGTTATGAGGATGACGTTCCAGAGTGTGTGGGTTATGAGGATGATGTTCCAGAGTGTGTGGGTTATGAGGATGATGTTCCAGAGTGTGGGGTTATGAGGATGACGTTCCAGAGTGTGGGGGTTATGAGGATGACGTTCC
Source organism: Proterorhinus semilunaris (assembly GCA_021464625.1). Lineage (NCBI taxonomy): Eukaryota > Metazoa > Chordata > Actinopteri > Gobiiformes > Gobiidae > Proterorhinus > Proterorhinus semilunaris. The sequence continues at coordinate 1,210,230 of CM038362.1, read as the reverse complement.
AGAGTGTGTGGGTTATGAGGATGACGTTCCAGAGTGTGGGTTATGAGGATGACGTTCCAGAGTGTGGGGGTTATGAGGATGATGTTCCAGAGTGTGTGGGTTATGAGGATGATGTTCCAGAGTGTGGGGGGGGGTTATGAGGATGACGTTCCAGAGTGTGGGTTATGAGGATGATGTTCCAGAGTGTGTGGGTTATGAGGATGATGTTCCAGAGTGTGGGGGTTATGAGGATGACGTTCCAGAGCGTGGGGTTATGAGGATGACGTTCCAGACTGTGGGGGTTATGAGGATGACGTTCCAGAGCGTGGGGTTATGAGGATGACGTTCCAGAGTGTGGGGTTATGAGGATGATGTTCCAGAGTGTGGGGGTTATGAGGATGATGTTCCAGAGTGTGGGGGTTATGAGGATGATGTTCCAGAGCGTGGGGGTTATGAGGATGATGTTCCAGAGTGTGGGGTTATGAGGATGACGTTCCAGAGTGTGGGGGGTTATGAGGATGATGTTACAGAGTGTGGGGGTTATGAGGATGATGTTCCAGAGTGTGGGGGTTATGAGGATGATGTTCCAGAGTGTGGGGGTTATGAGGATGATGTTCCAGAGTGTGGGGGTTATGAGGATGATGTTCCAGTGTAATGTGTGTTACAGACGCCTGTGAATTCTCTCTGGATCGTAACACGGTGAACAAACGTCTCCTTCTGTCTGAGGACCTTCACTCTGTGACTCGTGAGGAGGTTCGGTCGTATCCACGTCACATCGACAGGTTCACAGACTGCTTTCAGGTCCTGAGCTCCTCCGGCCTGAGGGGGCGCTGTTACTGGGAGGTCGACTGGAGGGTGAGGGAGATTGTTGTTATAGCAGTGAGTTACAGAGGAATCAGTCGAGGAGGAGATGAGAGTGCGTTTGGATTAAACGATCGATCCTGGAGTCTGGGGATCAATGATGAAGGAAAGCGCATTGTCTGTCACAACGACACCACGACACACCTCCCAGATAAAGTGGGCGTGTCCTCAGGCAGAGTGGGCGTGTTCCTGGACTGGGAGGGCGGAGCTTTGTCCTTCTATGACGTCACTGATGGAAGACACGCCCACATCTACACCTTCAGCTCCGCCTTCACTGAGGAGCTGTTTCCTGGGTTTGGACTGTGGGGTCCAGGTGACTCTGTGACTGTGGTGGATCTGATCAATCAGAGACCACCTCAGCACGACCTGACCTCAGCACGCCCTCTGACCTCAGCACGACCTCTGACCTCAGCACGACCTCTGACCTCAGCACGACCTCTGACCTCAGCACGACCTCTGACCTCAGCACGCCCTCTGACCTCAGCACGACCTCTGACCTCAGCACGACCTCTGACCTCAGCACGACCTCTGACCTCAGCACGCCCTCTGACCTCAGCACGACCTCTGACCTCAGCACGACCTCTGACCTCAGCACCGTCATTAAAACATCACCGTTAATAACATGTTTATCACGAGAGGAGTTCAGAAGTACTCGGATAATGCAGTATAAAGTACTCGGATACTGCAGTATAAAGTACTCTGAATATCCTGGGTTTAAAGGTCTTCTTAAAAACAGCTTTGATATTTTAGGTTTTATCCTTTAACCTCTTAACCTGAACCGACCACATTTTCTCCAGTTCGGCTTTACCCAAATCTAAAAACTAAAAAGTGATAAAGGCGACGCAACAGGAAAAAGAAGTGTTTAAATGAGGTTCTTAGCTTTCAGATTTGGGTAAAGCTGCAGACCATAATAATCCTGTGGGGCTTTGATGGAAGCGCTGACGCCGTAGAAGAAGAAACTGTGGATGGAGTGTCTGTCTGTGACCAGGTTTGTTTTGTGTGAGCGCGATGGAACCAGAAGATCCTCGTCTGGACCAGTGTTTCGAACAACTGTCTCCAACTAAACTCAGACCAAACTGAGATCATTGTTTTTGTCCCACAGACACAAAGACAAAGTGTCTTCAGTCTCCTCGAGTCTCTCTCTCTAAAACCAAAACATCAGGTTAGAAATCTCGGAGTAATCCTGGACTCAGACCTGACCTTAAACATCAAAGCAATGACATCATCAGCTTTTTACCATCTGAAGAACATGAAGATCAGAGGAATAGTGTCAAAACCAGACTTGGAGACACTCATCCATGCGTTTGTCTCCAGCAGGTTAGACGACTGTAACGGCTGCTCACTGGCCTTTCTAAACGAGCTGTTAGAGCTGCAGAACATCCAGAACCAGGAAATACCACCATATTAGTCCAGTGCTCCGGTCTCTGCACTGGCTTCCTGTCACTCAGAGAATAGAATTTAAAACAGCTCTGCTTGTGTACAAGTCTTTTCATGGTTTAGCACCAAAGTCCATCTCTGACATGTTAGAGCCGTATGAACCATCTCGGGCCCTGAGAACTTCAGGGAGGGGTCTCCTGGTGGTTCCCAGAGTCAGGACTAAACACGCTGAGGCTAAAGCTAAAATCTGGAACAGTCTTCATGAGGATGTGAGACAGGCCTCAACTCTGACAATGTTCAAATCCAGGCTGAAAACAGCTCTTTTTACCCGAGCAGATGAAAACTGAAAGTGTTTTATCTGCACTCTGGCCTTTTACTGTCATTGATTAACTTTATGTTGATGTTTTATTGATTTGATGTTTTCTTGTGATTTTCTGCAACTGTGAAGCTTTGAATGGCCTTGTGTGTGAATTGTGCTCTACAAATAAACTTGCCTTCCTTATTGGACACTCTAAAACTGTTGCCGTGCCAACCGTGTTAATTCAATGGGAAATTAGTCAAACTGAACTTTACCTCCATCTATGTCACTTCCTGTCAGCAGGTTGAACATACAAATAAAAATAACATTTCTTATGATAATTATGCAGCTGATATTATCGTAGTCATATTTTCAAAAGCATTAAAACCTCTCATATTCACTTTAATGAAAATGAACAGATTGTCATTTCAAACCAAACTGTCTCGTAAAAACCTTGAAAGCACTAAACCTAATTTTTAATATTTCTGATGATGATGTTTCACCTTGAGGAGGTTGAGTTCCCTCAGAACCTGTTGGTCTCGGTCCGAACGTAACAACGCACTAAGTTCCAACGACAGGTCTCCCTGAGGACCAGAGGAGAGTTAGTAAAGTTCAGCCGGAACTCCGTCGCTCGCGCTGCGTTTGAGGAAAGCGGAAAAGTCGGTTTGTTACAGATGTTTTAATAAAGTCAAACATCTGGATCAGAACGTGACGGAAACTGACCCAGGACGCGGTCGTAGTCCACCACGTCGAAGTAGACCACGGCCATGGAGCTCCAGAGCCCGAGCAGAGCCAGGACCAGGACCAGACCCACCCAGGACCGGCCCGGGTCACAGGGGGCGGGGTCACAGGGGGCGGAGTCTGACGGGCGCCGGCCGTTCTTACCGAGCGCGGACTTCACTTCTGCAACAGAGACGACACAGATCATACCAGAACCTACAGATCATACCAGAACCTACAGATCATACCAGAACCTACAGATCATACCAGAACCTACAGATCATACCAGAACCTACTGATCATACCAGAACCTACAGATCATACCAGAACCTACTGATCATACCAGAACCTACAGATCATACCACAACCTACAGATCATACCAGAACCTACAGATCATACCAGAACCTACAGACCATACCAGAACCTACAGATCATACCAGAACCTACAGATCATACCAGAACCTACAGATCATACCAGAACCTACAGATCATACCAGAACCTACTGATCATACCAGAACCTACAGATCATACCACAACCTACAGACACAGATCATACCAGAACCTACAGATCATACCAGAACCTACAGACACAGATCATACCAGAACCTACAGACCATACCAGAACCTACTGATCATACCAGAACCTACAGATCATACCAGAACCTACAGATCATACCAGAACCTACAGATCATACCAGAACCTACTGACACAGATCATACCAGAACCTACAGACACAGATCATACCAGAACCTACAGACACAGATCATACCAGAACCTACAGATCATACCAGAACCTACAGATCATACCAGAACCTACTGACACAGATCATACCAGAACCTACAGACACAGATCATACCAGAACCTACAGACACAGATCATACCAGAACCTACAGATCATACCAGAACCTACAGATCATACCAGAACCTACAGATCATACCAGAACCTACTGACACAGATCATACCAGAACCTACAAATCATACCAGAACCTACAGATCATACCAGAACCTACAGACACAGATCATACCAGAACCTACAGACACAGATCATACCAGAACCTACAGACACAGATCATACCAGAACCTACAGACACAGATCATACCAGAACCTACAGACACAGATCATACCAGAAACTACAGATCATACCAGAACCTACAGACACAGATCATACCAGAACCTACAGACACAGATCATACCAGAAACTACAGACCATACCAGAACCTACAAATCATACCAGAACCTACAGATCATACCAGAACCTACAGACACAGATCATACCAGAACCTACAGACACAGATCATACCAGAACCTACTGACACAGATCATACCAGAACCTACAGATCATACCAGAACCTACAGACACAGATCATACCAGAAACTACAGATCATACCAGAACCTACAGACACAGATCATACCAGAACCTACAGATCATACCAGAACCTACTGATCATACCAGAACCTACAAATCATACCAGAACCTACAGATCATACCAGAACCTACAGACACAGATCATACCAGAACCTACAGATCATACCAGAACCTACAGATCATACCAGAACCTACTGACACAGATCATACCAGAACCTACTGATCATACCAGAACCTACTGACACAGATCATACCAGAACCTACAGACACAGATCATACCAGAACCTACAGATCATACCAGAACCTACAGATCATACCAGAACCTACAGACACAGATCATACCAGAACCTACAGATCATACCAGAACCTACAGATCATACCAGAACCTACAGACACAGATCATACCAGAACCTACAGACACAGATCATACCAGAACCTACAGATCATACCAGAACCTACAGACACAGATCATACCAGAACCTACAGATCATACCAGAACCTACAGATCATACCAGAACCTACTGACACAGATCATACCAGAACCTACTACCCCGGCACTCAGACCCCCCGGCACACAGACCCCGGCACTCAGACCCCCCGGCACTCAGACCCCCCGGCACTCAGACCCCCCGGCACTCAGACCCCCCGGCACTCAGACCCCCCGGCACTCAGACCCCCCGGCACTCAGACCCCCCGGCACTCAGACCCCCCGGCACTCAGACCCCCCGGCACTCAGACCCCCCGGCACTCAGACCCCGGCACTCAGACCCCGGCACACAGACCCCGGCACACAGACCCCGGCACTCAGACCCCCCGGCACTCAGACCCCCCGGCACTCAGACCCCCCGGCACTCAGACCCCCCGGCACTCAGACCCCGGCACTCAGACCCCGGCACACAGACCCCGGCACACAGACCCCGGCACACAGACCCCGGCACACAGACCCCGACACTCAGACCCCGACACTCAGACCCCGGCACTCAGGCCCCGGCACTCAGACCCCCCGGCACTCAGACCCCGGCACACAGACCCCGGCACACAGACCCCGGCACTCAGACCCCCCGGCACTCAGACCCCCCGGCACTCAGACCCCCCGGCACTCAGACCCCCCGGCACTCAGACCCCGGCACTCGGACCCCGGCACACAGACCCCGGCACACAGACCCCGGCACTCAGACCCCGGCACTCAGACCCCGGCACTCGGACCCCGGCACACAGACCCCGGCACACAGACCCCGGCACTCAGACCCCGGCACTCAGACCCCGGCACTCAGACCCCGGCACTCAGACCCCGGCACACAGACCCCGGCACACAGACCCCGGCACACAGACCCCGGCACTCAGACCCCGGCACACAGACCCCGGCACACAGACCCCGGCACACAGACCCCGACACTCAGACCCCGGCACACAGACCCCGACACTCAGACCCCGGCACACAGACCCCGACACTCAGACCCCGACACTCAGACCCCGGCACACAGACCCCGACACTCAGACCCCGGCACTCGGACCCCGGCACACAGACCCCGACACTCAGACCCCGGCACTCAGACCCCGGCACTCAGACCACGACACACAGACCCCGGCACTCAGACCCCGGCACTCAGACCCCGGCACACAGACCTGCTCGTACACGGCCTTGGCTCCTTTGTTGTCTCCCAGCAGGAGGTGAGCGACTCCCAGGTCGTTCTTCAGAGAAACATCTTCTGGAAACGTCTGCACCAGTTTCTCCAGAGTCATCACCGCCCCACGAGTCCGTCCTGAAAACACCCGGTCGCTTTAACACGAGGGAGCGCTCAGAGCGGAGGAGATTCTTACCCAAGAAGGTCTGTCTCTCGGATCGCCTCTTCAGCGCCGCCTTGAGGAGATCTGGAGTCACGTCGGGCAGTTCTGAAGCTTCTCTGTACGTGTTTATGGCTCTTTGTAACAAGTCGTTACTGCGGCGCTTCTCCGCCACGTCGTCCTCCGCCTGAAACCGTGTTACAGCAGTGTTTCAGATTCAGTTACACCAGACCAGCTTCACTAGACCCCCGTCCCATTAGTTTACAATACCGATACCTGAACGATACCGATACCTGAACGATACCGATACCTGAACGATACCGATACCGATACCTCAACGATACCGATACCTGAACGATACCGATACCTGAACGATACCGATACCTGAACGATACCGATACTGAAATATGTGCCGTCTAGACCCAGAAACAGAATGTGTGGAAGATCTGCACATATTAGGTTCAACTCCAAAGTCAGGAATGTGTGAAAAATAAGGAAGAATTTGGGGGAAAATTTGGCAAAAATAGAGGAAAAGTGCAGAATAAATTGGGTAAAAAATGAGTGGAAAATTGGTGGAAATATAGAAAATATTAGTAATAAAATATGACAAAAATGACGGCAAATAATGTTTATAAAACAAGAAAAAAATGGGGGGGGGGGGTAAGGGGCAAACTGGGAGCAGAAAAGATTTTTATCTGGGGGGAAAATAAATAAAAATGGGACCAACAGCATCAAAACTTGGATCTAAAGATTTTTCCCGTTCTTGCTTTCGATACCAGACTGGTATCGTTTACCGGTGCCCAGCCCGAATTATAACTGGATGTTCAGGTCTGGTTCTGGTCTGGTTCTGGTCTGGTTCTGGTCTCGCTCTGGTCTCGCTCTGGTCTGGTTCTGGTCTGGTCTCGGTCTGGTTCTGGTCTGGTTCTGGTCTCGCTCTGGTCTGGTCTGGTCTGGTTCTGGTCTCGCTCTGGTCTTACCTGGGCTTTTCCGAATCTGGCTCTGGGACTTTGTGGATATTTGTGGACCAGACTCTCGAAGGCCTGCAGAGCCTCCTCCACTTTCCCCTCAAACACAAACACAAACATCATCATTACTACACCTGTGAAGGAGTAACTGTGTGAAGGAGTAACTGTGTGAAGGAGTAACTGTGTGAAGGAGTAACTGTGTGAAGGAGTAACTGTGTGAAGGGAGTAACTGTGTGAAGGAGTAACTGTGTGAAGGGAGTAACTGTGTGAAGGAGTAACTGTGTGAAGGAGTAACTGTGTGAAGGAGTAACTGTGTGAAGGAGTAACTGTGAAGGAGTAACTGTGTGAAGGAGTAACTGTGTGAAGGAGTAACTGTGAAGGAGTAACTGTGTGAAGGAGTAACTGTGTGAAGGAGTAACTGTGTGAAGGAGTAACTGTGTGAAGGAGTAACTGTGTGAAGGAGTAACTGTGTGAAGGAGTAACTGTGTGAAGGAGTAACCGTGTGAAGAGTAACTGTGTGAAGGAGTAACTGTGTGAAGGAGTAACCGTGTGAAGGAGTAACTGTGTGAAGAGTAACTGTGTGAAGAGTAACTGTGTGAAGGGAGTAACTGTGTGAAGGAGTAACTGTGTGAAGAGTAACTGTGTGAAGGAGTAACTGTGTGAAGAGTAACTGTGTGAAGGAGTAACCGTGTGAAGGAGTAACTGTGTGAAGAGTAACTGTGTGAAGGAGTAACTGTGTGAAGAGTAACTGTGTGAAGGAGTAACCGTGTGAAGGAGTAACTGTGTGAAGGAGTAACTGTGTGAAGGAGTAACTGTGTGAAGGGAGTAACTGTGTGAAGGAGTAACTGAAGGAGTAACTGTGTGAAGAGTAACTGTGTGAAGGAGTAACTGTGTGAAGAGTAACTGTGTGAAGGAGTAACCGTGTGAAGGAGTAACTGTGTGAAGAGTAACTGTGTGAAGAGTAACTGTGTGAAGGAGTAACTGTGTGAAGGAGTAACTGTGAAGGAGTAACTGTGTGAAGGAGTAACTGTGAAGGAGTAACTGTGAAGGAGTAACTGTGTGAAGGAGTAACTGTGTGAAGGAGTAACTGTGTGAAGGAGTAACCGTGTGAAGGAGTAACTGTGTGAAGGAGTAACTGTGTGAAGGAGTAACTGAAGGAGTAACTGTGTGAAGGAGTAACTGTGTGAAGGAGTAACTGTGTGAAGGAGTAACCGTGTGAAGGAGTAACTGTGTGAAGAGTAACTGTGTGAAGGAGTAACTGAAGGAGTAACTGTGAAGGAGTAACTGTGTGAAGGAGTAACTGTGTGAAGAGTAACTGTGTGAAGGAGTAACTGTGTGAAGAGTAACTGTGTGAAGGAGTAACTGTGTGAAGGAGTAACTGTGAAGGAGTAACTGTGTGAAGGAGTAACTGTGTGAAGGAGTAACTGTGAAGGAGTAACTGTGTGAAGGAGTAACTGTGTGAAGGAGTAACTGAAGGAGTAACTGTGTGAAGGAGTAACTGTGAAGGGAGTAACCGTGTGAAGGAGTAACTGTGTGAAGGGAGTAACTGTGTGAAGGAGTAACCGTGTGAAGGAGTAACTGTGTGAAGGAGTAACCGTGTGAAGGAGTAACCGTGTGAAGGAGTAACTGTGTGAAGGAGTAACTGTGTGAAGGAGTAACTGTGTGAAGGAGTAACCGTGTGAAGGAGTAACCGTGTGAAGGAGTAACCGTGTGAAGGAGTAACCGTGTGAAGGAGTAACCGTGTGAAGGAGTAACTGTGTGAAGGGAGTAACTGTGTGAAGGAGTAATTGTGTGAAGGAGTAACTGTGTGAAGGAGTAACTGTGTGAAGGGAGTAACTGTGTGAAGGAGTAATTGTGTGAAGGAGTAACTGTGTGAAGGAGTAACTGTGTGAAGGGAGTAACTGTGTGAAGGAGTAATTGTGTGAAGGAGTAACTGTGTGAAGGAGTAACCGTGTGAAGGAGTAACTGTGTGAAGGAGTAACTGTGTGAAGGAGTAACTGTGTGAAGGAGTAACTGTGTGAAGGAGTAACCGTGTGAAGGAGTAACCGTGTGAAGGAGTAACTGTGTGAAGGAGTAACCGTGTGAAGGAGTAACCGTGTGAAGGAGTAACCGTGTGAAGGAGTAACTGTGTGAAGGAGTAACTGTGTGAAGGAGTAACTGTGTGAAGGAGTAACCGTGTGAAGGGAGTAACTGTGTGAAGGAGTAACCGTGTGAAGGAGTAACTGTGTGAAGGGAGTAACTGTGTGAAGGGAGTAACTGTGTGAAGGAGTAACTGTGTGAAGAGTAACTGTGTGAAGAGTAACTGTGTGAAGGAGTAACTGTGTGAAGGAGTAACTGTGAAGGAGTAACTGTGTGAAGGAGTAACTGTGTGAAGGAGTAACTGTGTGAAGGAGTAACTGTGTGAAGGAGTAACCGTGTGAAGGAGTAACCGTGTGAAGGAGTAACCGTGTGAAGGAGTAACCGTGTGAAGGAGTAACTGTGTGAAGGAGTAACCGTGTGAAGGAGTAACTGTGTGAAGAGTAACTGTGTGAAGAGTAACTGTGTGAAGGAGTAACTGTGTGAAGGAGTAACTGTGAAGGAGTAACTGTGTGAAGGAGTAACTGTGTGAAGGAGTAACTGTGAAGGAGTAACTGTGTGAAGGAGTAACTGTGTGAAGAGTAACTGTGTGAAGGAGTAACTGTGTGAAGGAGTAACTGTGTGAAGAGTAACTGTGTGAAGAGTAACTGTGTGAAGGAGTAACTGTGTGAAGGAGTAACTGTGTGAAGGAGTAACTGTGAAGGAGTAACTGTGTGAAGGAGTAACCGTGTGAAGGAGTAACCGTGTGAAGGAGTAACCGTGTGAAGGAGTAACTGTGTGAAGGGAGTAACTGTGTGAAGGAGTAACTGTGTGAAGGGAGTAACTGTGTGAAGGAGTAATTGTGTGAAGGAGTAACTGTGTGAAGGAGTAACCGTGTGAAGGAGTAACTGTGTGAAGGAGTAACTGTGTGAAGGAGTAACCGTGTGAAGGAGTAACCGTGTGAAGGAGTAACTGTGTGAAGGAGTAACTGTGTGAAGGAGTAACTGTGTGAAGGGAGTAACTGTGTGAAGGAGTAACTGTGTGAAGAGTAACTGTGTGAAGGAGTAACTGTGTGAAGAGTAACTGTGTGAAGGAGTAACCGTGTGAAGGAGTAACTGTGTGAAGAGTAACTGTGTGAAGAGTAACTGTGTGAAGGAGTAACTGTGTGAAGGAGTAACTGTGAAGGAGTAACTGTGTGAAGGAGTAACTGTGTGAAGGAGTAACTGTGAAGGAGTAACTGTGTGAAGGAGTAACTGTGTGAAGGAGTAACTGTGTGAAGAGTAACTGTGTGAAGAGTAACTGTGTGAAGGAGTAACTGTGTGAAGGAGTAACTGTGTGAAGGAGTAACTGTGAAGGAGTAACTGTGTGAAGGAGTAACTGTGTGAAGAGTAACTGTGTGAAGGAGTAACTGTGTGAAGAGTAACTGTGTGAAGGAGTAACTGTGTGAAGGAGTAACTGTGTGAAGGAGTAACCGTGTGAAGGAGTAACTGTGTGAAGGAGTAACTGTGTGAAGGAGTAACTGTGTGAAGGAGTAACTGTGTGAAGGAGTAACTGTGTGAAGGAGTAACTGTGAAGGAGTAACTGTGTGAAGGAGTAACTGTGTGAAGAGTAACTGTGTGAAGGAGTAACTGTGTGAAGAGTAACTGTGTGAAGGAGTAACTGTGTGAAGGAGTAACTGTGTGAAGGAGTAACTGTGTGAAGGAGTAACCGTGTGAAGGAGTAACCGTGTGAAGGAGTAACTGTGTGAAGGAGTAACTGTGTGAAGGAGTAACTGAAGGAGTAACTGAAGGAGTAACTGAAGGAGTAACTGTGTGAAGGAGTAACTGTGTGAAGGAGTAACTGTGTGAAGGAGTAACCGTGTGAAGAGTAACCGTGTGAAGGAGTAACCGTGTGAAGGAGTAACTGTGTGAAGGAGTAACTGAAGGAGTAACTGAAGGAGTAACTGAAGGAGTAACTGTGTGAAGGAGTAACTGTGTGAAGGAGTAACTGTGTGAAGGAGTAACCGTGTGAAGAGTAACCGTGTGAAGGAGTAACTGTGTGAAGGAGTAACTGTGTGAAGGAGTAACTGAAGGAGTAACTGAAGGAGTAACTGAAGGAGTAACTGTGTGAAGGAGTAACTGTGTGAAGGAGTAACTGTGTGAAGGAGTAACTGAAGGAGTAACTGAAGGAGTAACTGAAGGAGTAACTGTGTGAAGGAGTAACTGTGTGAAGGAGTAACTGTGTGAAGGAGTAACCGTGTGAAGGAGTAACCGTGTGAAGGAGTAACTGTGTGAAGGAGTAACTGTGTGAAGGAGTAACTGAAGGAGTAACTGAAGGAGTAACTGAAGGAGTAACTGTGTGAAGGAGTAACTGTGTGAAGGAGTAACTGTGTGAAGGAGTAACCGTGTGAAGAGTAACCGTGTGAAGGAGTAACTGTGTGAAGGAGTAACTGTGTGAAGAGTAACTGTGTGAAGGAGTAACTGTGTGAAGGAGTAACTGTGTGAAGAGTAACTGTGTGAAGAGTAACTGTGTGAAGGAGTAACTGTGTGAAGGAGTAACTGTGTGAAGGAGTAACTGTGAAGGAGTAACTGTGTGAAGGAGTAACTGTGTGAAGAGTAACTGTGTGAAGGAGTAACTGTGTGAAGGAGTAACTGTGTGAAGAGTAACTGTGTGAAGAGTAACTGTGTGAAGGAGTAACTGTGTGAAGGAGTAACTGTGTGAAGGAGTAACTGTGAAGGAGTAACTGTGTGAAGGAGTAACTGTGTGAAGAGTAACTGTGTGAAGGAGTAACTGTGTGAAGAGTAACTGTGTGAAGGAGTAACTGTGTGAAGGAGTAACTGTGTGAAGGAGTAACCGTGTGAAGGAGTAACCGTGTGAAGGAGTAACCGTGTGAAGGAGTAACTGTGTGAAGGAGTAACCGTGTGAAGGAGTAACTGTGTGAAGGAGTAACTGTGTGAAGGAGTAACTGAAGGAGTAACTGAAGGAGTAACTGAAGGAGTAACTGTGTGAAGGAGTAACTGTGTGAAGGAGTAACTGTGTGAAGGAGTAACCGTGTGAAGAGTAACCGTGTGAAGGAGTAACTGTGTGAAGGAGTAACTGTGTGAAGAGTAACTGTGTGAAGAGTAACTGTGTGAAGAGTAACTGTGTGAAGGAGTAACTGTGTGAAGAGTAACTGTGTGAAGGGAGTAACTGTGTGAAGGAGTAACTGTGTGAAGGAGTAACTGTGTGAAGAGTAACTGTGTGAAGGAGTAACTGTGTGAAGAGTAACTGTGTGAAGGGAGTAACTGTGTGAAGGAGTAACCGTGTGAAGGAGTAACTGTGTGAAGGAGTAACTGTGTGAAGAGTAACTGTGTGAAGGAGTAACTGTGTGAAGAGTAACCGTGTGAAGGAGTAACCGTGTGAAGGAGTAACCGTGTGAAGGAGTAACCGTGTGAAGGAGTAACTGTGTGAAGGAGTAACTGTGTGAAGAGTAACTGTGTGAAGGAGTAACTGTGTGAAGAGTAACTGTGTGAAGGGAGTAACTGTGTGAAGGAGTAACTGTGTGAAGGAGTAACTGTGTGAAGAGTAACTGTGTGAAGGGAGTAACTGTGTGAAGGAGTAACCGTGTGAAGGAGTAACTGTGTGAAGGAGTAACTGTGTGAAGAGTAACTGTGTGAAGGGAGTAACCGTGTGAAGGAGTAACCGTGTGAAGGAGTAACTGTGTGAAGAGTAACTGTGTGAAGGGAGTAACTGTGTGAAGGAGTAACTGTGTGAAGGAGTAACTGTGTGAAGGAGTAACTGTGTGAAGGAGTAACTGTGTGAAGGAGTAACTGAAGGAGTAACTGTGTGAAGGAGTAACTGTGTGAAGGAGTAACTGAAGGAGTAACTGTGTGAAGGAGTAACTGTGTGAAGGAGTAACTGTGTGAAGGGAGTAACTGTGTGAAGGAGTAACCGTGTGAAGAGTAACTGTGTGAAGGGAGTAACCGTGTGAAGGGAGTAACCGTGTGAAGGAGTAACTGTGTGAAGGAGTAACTGTGTGAAGGAGTAACTGTGTGAAGGGAGTAACTGTGTGAAGGAGTAACTGTGTGAAGGGAGTAACTGTGTGAAGGGAGTAACTGTGTGAAGAGTAACTGTGTGAAGGAGTAACTGTGTGAAGGAGTAACCGTGTGAAGGAGTAACCGTGTGAAGGAGTAACCGTGTGAAGGAGTAACTGTGTGAAGGAGTAACTGTGTGAAGAGTAACTGTGTGAAGGAGTAACTGTGTGAAGAGTAACTGTGTGAAGGGAGTAACTGTGTGAAGGAGTAACTGTGTGAAGGAGTAACTGTGTGAAGAGTAACTGTGTGAAGGGAGTAACTGTGTGAAGGAGTAACCGTGTGAAGGAGTAACTGTGTGAAGGAGTAACTGTGTGAAGAGTAACTGTGTGAAGGAGTAACTGTGTGAAGGAGTAACCGTGTGAAGGAGTAACCGTGTGAAGGAGTAACTGTGTGAAGAGTAACTGTGTGAAGGGAGTAACTGTGTGAAGGAGTAACTGTGTGAAGGAGTAACTGTGTGAAGGAGTAACTGTGTGAAGGAGTAACTGAAGGAGTAACTGTGTGAAGGAGTAACTGTGTGAAGGAGTAACTGAAGGAGTAACTGTGTGAAGGAGTAACTGTGTGAAGGGAGTAACTGTGTGAAGGAGTAACTGTGTGAAGGAGTAACTGTGTGAAGAGTAACTGTGTGAAGGGAGTAACCGTGTGAAGGAGTAACCGTGTGAAGGAGTAACTGTGTGAAGGAGTAACTGAAGGAGTAACTGTGTGAAGGAGTAACTGTGTGAAGGGAGTAACTGTGTGAAGGAGTAACTGTGTGAAGGAGTAACTGTGTGAAGGAGTAACCGTGTGAAGGGAGTAACTGTGTGAAGGAGTAACCGTGTGAAGGAGTAACTGTGAAGGAGTAACTGTGTGAAGGAGTAACCGTGTGAAGAGTAACTGTGTGAAGAGTAACTGTGTGAAGGGAGTAACCGTGTGAAGGAGTAACTGTGTGAAGGAGTAACTGTGTGAAGGAGTAACTGTGTGAAGGGAGTAACTGTGTGAAGGAGTAACTGTGTGAAGGGAGTAACTGTGTGAAGGGAGTAACTGTGTGAAGAGTAACTGTGTGAAGGAGTAACTGTGTGAAGGAGTAACTGTGTGAAGGAGTAACCGTGTGAAGGAGTAACCGTGTGAAGGAGTAACTGTGTGAAGGAGTAACTGTGTGAAGAGTAACTGTGTGAAGGAGTAACTGTGTGAAGAGTAACTGTGTGAAGGGAGTAACTGTGTGAAGGAGTAACTGTGTGAAGGAGTAACTGTGTGAAGAGTAACTGTGTGAAGGGAGTAACTGTGTGAAGGAGTAACCGTGTGAAGGAGTAACCGTGTGAAGGAGTAACTGTGTGAAGGAGTAACTGTGTGAAGAGTAACTGTGTGAAGGGAGTAACCGTGTGAAGGAGTAACCGTGTGAAGGAGTAACTGTGTGAAGAGTAACTGTGTGAAGGGAGTAACTGTGTGAAGGAGTAACTGTGTGAAGGAGTAACTGTGTGAAGGAGTAACTGAAGGAGTAACTGTGTGAAGGAGTAACTGTGTGAAGGAGTAACTGAAGGAGTAACTGTGTGAAGGAGTAACTGTGTGAAGGAGTAACTGAAGGAGTAACTGTGTGAAGGAGTAACTGTGTGAAGGAGTAACTGTGTGAAGAGTAACTGTGTGAAGGGAGTAACCGTGTGAAGGAGTAACCGTGTGAAGGAGTAACTGTGTGAAGGAGTAACTGAAGGAGTAACTGTGTGAAGGAGTAACTGTGTGAAGGGAGTAACTGTGTGAAGGAGTAACTGTGTGAAGGAGTAACTGTGTGAAGGAGTAACCGTGTGAAGGGAGTAACTGTGTGAAGGAGTAACCGTGTGAAGGAGTAACTGTGTGAAGGAGTAACTGTGTGAAGAGTAACTGTGTGAAGGAGTAACTGTGTGAAGGAGTAACTGAAGGAGTAACTGTGTGAAGGAGTAACTGTGTGAAGGAGTAACTGTGTGAAGGAGTAACTGAAGGAGTAACTGTGTGAAGGAGTAACTGTGTGAAGGAGTAACTGTGTGAAGGAGTAACCGTGTGAAGGAGTAACTGTGTGAAGGAGTAACTGTGTGAAGGAGTAACTGTGTGAAGAGTAACTGTGTGAAGAGTAACTGTGTGAAGGAGTAACCGTGTGAAGGAGTAACTGAAGGAGTAACTGTGTGAAGGAGTAACTGTGTGAAGAGTAACTGTGTGAAGGAGTAACTGTGTGAAGGAGTAACTGAAGGAGTAACTGTGTGAAGAGTAACTGTGTGAAGAGTAACTGTGTGAAGGAGTAACTGTGTGAAGGAGTAACTGAAGGAGTAACTGTGTGAAGGAGTAACTGTGTGAAGGAGTAACCGTGTGAAGGGTAACTGTGTGAAGGAGTAACTGTGTGAAGGAGTAACTGTGTGAAGGAGTAACTGTGTGAAGGAGTAACCGTGTGAAGGAGTAACCGTGTGAAGAGTAACTGTGTGAAGAGTAACTGTGTGAAGGAGTAACTGTGTGAAGGAGTAACCGTGTGAAGGAGTAACCGTGTGAAGGAGTAACTGTGTGAAGGAGTAACTGTGTGAAGGAGTAACTGTGTGAAGGAGTAACTGAAGGATTAACTGAAGGAGTAACTGTGTGAAGGAGTAACTGTGTGAAGAGTAACTGTGTGAAGAGTAACTGTGTGAAGGAGTAACTGTGTGAAGGAGTAACTGAAGGAGTAACTGTGTGAAGGAGTAACTGTGTGAAGGAGTAACCGTGTGAAGGAGTAACTGTGTGAAGGAGTAACTGTGTGAAGGAGTAACTGTGTGAAGGAGTAACTGTGTGAAGGGAGTAACTGTGTGAAGGAGTAACTGTGTGAAGGAGTAACTGTGTGAAGAGTAACTGTGTGAAGGGAGTAACCGTGTGAAGGAGTAACCGTGTGAAGGAGTAACCGTGTGAAGGAGTAACCGTGTGAAGAGTAACTGTGTGAAGGGAGTAACTGTGTGAAGGAGTAACCGTGTGAAGGAGTAACTGTGTGAAGGAGTAACTGTGTGAAGGAGTAACTGTGTGAAGGAGTAACTGTGTGAAGAGTAACTGTGTGAAGGAGTAACCGTGTGAAGGAGTAACCGTGTGAAGGAGTAACTGTGTGAAGGAGTAACCGTGTGAAGGAGTAACCGTGTGAAGGAGTAACCGTGTGAAGGAGTAACCGTGTGAAGGAGTAACTGTGTGAAGAGTAACCGTGTGAAGGGAGTAACTGTGTGAAGAGTAACCGTGTGAAGGGAGTAACTGTGTGAAGGAGTAACTGTGTGAAGGAGTAACTGTGTGAAGGGAGTAACTGTGTGAAGGAGTAACTGTGTGAAGGGAGTAACTGTGTGAAGGAGTAACTGTGTGAAGGAGTAACTGTGTGAAGGAGTAACTGTGTGAAGAGTAACCGTGTGAAGGGAGTAACTGTGTGAAGAGTAACCGTGTGAAGGGAGTAACTGTGTGAAGGAGTAACTGTGTGAAGGAGTAACTGTGTGAAGGGAGTAACTGTGTGAAGGAGTAACTGTGTGAAGGAGTAACTGTGTGAAGGAGTAACTGAAGGAGTAACCGTGTGAAGGAGTAACCGTGTGAAGGGAGTAACTGTGTGAAGGAGTAACTGTGTGAAGGAGTAACTGTGTGAAGGAGTAACTGTGTGAAGGAGTAACTGTGTGAAGGAGTAACTGTGTGAAGGAGTAACTGTGTGAAGGAGTAACTGTGTGAAGGAGTAACTGTGTGAAGGAGTAACCGTGTGAAGGAGTAACTGAAGGAGTAACCGTGTGAAGGAGTAACTGTGTGAAGGGAGTAACTGTGTGAAGGAGTAACTGTGTGAAGGAGTAACTGTGTGAAGGAGTAACTGTGTGAAGGAGTAACCGTGTGAAGGAGTAACCGTGTGAAGGAGTAACCGTGTGAAGGAGTAACCGTGTGAAGGAGTAACCGTGTGAAGGAGTAACTGTGTGAAGGAGTAACTGTGTGAAGGAGTAACTGTGTGAAGGAGTAACTGTGTGAAGGAGTAACTGTGTGAAGGAGTAACTGTGTGAAGGAGTAACTGTGTGAAGGAGTAACTGTGTGAAGAGTAACCGTGTGAAGGGAGTAACTGTGTGAAGGAGTAACTGTGTGAAGGAGTAACTGTGTGAAGGGAGTAACTGTGTGAAGGGAGTAACTGTGTGAAGGAGTAACTGTGTGAAGGAGTAACTGAAGGAGTAACCGTGTGAAGGAGTAACTGTGTGAAGGAGTAACTGTGTGAAGGAGTAACTGTGTGAAGGAGTAACTGTGTGAAGGAGTAACTGTGTGAAGGAGTAACTGTGTGAAGGAGTAACTGTGTGAAGGAGTAACTGTGTGAAGGAGTAACTGTGTGAAGGAGTAACTGTGTGAAGGAGTAACTGTGTGAAGGAGTAACTGTGTGAAGGGAGTAACTGTGTGAAGGAGTAACTGTGTGAAGGAGTAACTGTGTGAAGAGTAACTGTGTGAAGGGAGTAACTGTGTGAAGGAGTAACCGTGTGAAGGAGTAACTGAAGGAGTAACCGTGTGAAGGAGTAACTGTGTGAAGGGAGTAACTGTGTGAAGGAGTAACTGTGTGAAGGAGTAACTGTGTGAAGGAGTAACCGTGTGAAGGAGTAACCGTGTGAAGGAGTAACTGTGTGAAGGGAGTAACTGTGTGAAGGGAGTAACTGTGTGAAGGAGTAACTGTGTGAAGAGTAACTGTGTGAAGGGAGTAACTGTGTGAAGGAGTAACTGTGTGAAGGAGTAACTGAAGGAGTAACTGTGTGAAGGAGTAACTGTGTGAAGAGTAACTGTGTGAAGAGTAACTGTGTGAAGGAGTAACCGTGTGAAGGAGTAACTGTGTGAAGGGAGTAACTGTGTGAAGGGAGTAACTGTGTGAAGGAGTAACTGTGTGAAGAGTAACTGTGTGAAGGAGTAACTGTGTGAAGGAGTAACTGTGTGAAGGAGTAACCGTGTGAAGGAGTAACTGAAGGAGTAACTGTGTGAAGGAGTAACTGTGTGAAGAGTAACTGTGTGAAGAGTAACTGTGTGAAGGGAGTAACTGTGTGAAGGAGTAACTGTGTGAAGGAGTAACTGTGTGAAGAGTAACTGTGTGAAGGGAGTAACTGTGTGAAGGAGTAACCGTGTGAAGGAGTAACTGAAGGAGTAACCGTGTGAAGGAGTAACTGAAGGAGTAACCGTGTGAAGGAGTAACTGTGTGAAGGAGTAACTGTGTGAAGAGTAACTGTGTGAAGGAGTAACTGTGTGAAGGAGTAACTGAAGGAGTAACCGTGTGAAGAGTAACTGTGTGAAGGAGTAACTGTGTGAAGGGAGTAACTGTGTGAAGGAGTAACTGTGTGAAGGAGTAACTGTGTGAAGGGAGTAACTGTGTGAAGGAGTAACCGTGTGAAGGAGTAACTGAAGGAGTAACCGTGTGAAGAGTAACTGTGTGAAGGAGTAACTGTGTGAAGGGAGTAACTGTGTGAAGGAGTAACTGTGTGAAGGAGTAACTGTGTGAAGGAGTAACTGTGTGAAGGAGTAACTGTGTGAAGAGTAACTGTGTGAAGGAGTAACTGTGTGAAGAGTAACCGTGTGAAGGGAGTAACTGTGTGAAGGAGTAACTGTGTGAAGAGTAACTGTGTGAAGGAGTAACTGTGTGAAGGAGTAACTGTGTGAAGGAGTAACTGTGTGAAGAGTAACCGTGTGAAGGGAGTAACTGTGTGAAGAGTAACTGTGTGAAGGAGTAACTGTGTGAAGGAGTAACTGTGTGAAGGAGTAACTGTGTGAAGAGTAACTGTGTGAAGGAGTAACTGTGTGAAGGAGTAACTGTGTGAAGAGTAACCGTGTGAAGGGAGTAACTGTGTGAAGGAGTAACTGTGTGAAGAGTAACTGTGTGAAGGAGTAACTGTGTGAAGGAGTAACTGTGTGAAGGAGTAACTGTGTGAAGAGTAACCGTGTGAAGGGAGTAACTGTGTGAAGGAGTAACTGTGTGAAGAGTAACTGTGTGAAGGAGTAACTGTGTGAAGGAGTAACTGTGTGAAGGAGTAACTGTGTGAAGAGTAACCGTGTGAAGGGAGTAACTGTGTGAAGGAGTAACCGTGTGAAGGAGTAACCGTGTGAAGGAGTAACTGTGTGAAGAGTAACTGTGTGAAGGAGTAACTGTGTGAAGGAGTAACCGTGTGAAGGAGTAACCGTGTGAAGGAGTAACCGTGTGAAGGAGTAACCGTGTGAAGGAGTAACTGTGTGAAGGAGTAACCGTGTGAAGGAGTAACTGTGTGAAGAGTAACTGTGTGAAGGAGTAACTGTGTGAAGGAGTAACCGTGTGAAGGAGTAACTGTGTGAAGGAGTAACCGTGTGAAGGAGTAACCGTGTGAAGGAGTAACTGTGTGAAGGAGTAACTGTGTGAAGGAGTAACTGTGAAGGAGTAACTGTGTGAAGGAGTAACTGTGTGAAGGAGTAACTGTGTGAAGGAGTAACTGTGTGAAGGAGTAACTGTGTGAAGGAGTAACTGTGTGAAGGAGTAACTGTGTGAAGGAGTAACTGTGTGAAGGAGTAACTGTGTGAAGGAGTAACCGTGTGAAGGAGTAACTGTGTGAAGGAGTAACCGTGTGAAGGAGTAACCGTGTGAAGGAGTAACTGAAGGAGTAACTGTGTGAAGGAGTAACTGTGTGAAGGAGTAACTGTGTGAAGGAGTAACTGTGTGAAGAGTAACTGTGTGAAGGAGTAACTGAAGGAGTAACTGAAGGAGTAACTGTGTGAAGGAGTAACTGAAGGAGTAACTGTGTGAAGAGTAACCGTGTGAAGGAGTAACTGTGTGAAGGAGTAACCGTGTGAAGAGTAACTGTGTGAAGGAGTAACTGTGTGAAGGAGTAACTGTGTGAAGGGAGTAACTGTGTGAAGGAGTAACTGTGTGAAGGAGTAACTGTGTGAAGGAGTAACTGAAGGAGTAACTGAAGGAGTAACTGTGTGAAGGAGTAACTGAAGGAGTAACTGAAGGAGTAACTGTCTTCGTGAAGTATTTATTACTTTCTTCCGTAGTTTTTCCGCCGCGTCGATCTCAGCTTTGATGCTTTTGTCAAACTTATTGAACAGCTTTGGTTTTTTCTTCTTCGCTGCAAAACAAAGACTTTTGTAAATCCCAGAAGAACCAAACGAGGCTTCGCTTTAGATTTACCTTTGTCTTTCTCCGGGAGCTTCTCTGCAGAACACATTCCAAACATTCATTATTCACAGTTTTAATTGAGTAACTTGTTACTGCAGTGAAATTAAGGCTTGAATCACAACAGGGAGTCACAGATTGAGAATAAACTCCTCCTGCAGCTCGTCGTGTTGTCCAGCAGAGGGAGACATTTGCCCTGTTATTTTGTACTGAGCCCAATCTTAACAGAGCCCATTTTCTCCAGTTTGACTTTACCCAAATCTAAAAGCTCCTAAAAAAATTAAAAAAAACAGACTAAATGATATAAACGCAGCAAAAAAAGTGAAGACGCAAGGAAAAATGTTCAATCAGTTTTGTTGGTCTTAGCTTTCAAATGAGGCGAGGGCGATGTGAGCATTAGAGCTGCAGGATTTTGAAAAGAAAAGAAAAAAAAAAGGTCTGTAATTTCCGGCTTTAACGATGCGACTAATTAGAGATTATTACGGTCTAACTGGATATTGCCTCCGGGTCGGCTTTACCCAAATCTAAAAGCTTCTCGACTGGAGCTCAACAGTAGAACGCCTCCTTTGTCGTGTTATTGTTTTTTTTTCCTCGCTCTTTAGTTGCTGCTTTGTTGAGCTTTTGTCACTTTTCTATCACGCTATTGTTGCGTTTCCGGTATGTTTTTGTTCCCCTTTGTTCGTGAAGCTTTTAGATGAAATGAGCCCCAGACTCGACCAACGAGAGGATAGTTAGTTCCTCACCCTCAGCCTCTGCAGCTGTGGCCTCCTCACTCGGTTCAGGAGACGCTTCTGTTTGCAGCTCCTTCTCTTCTGCTGGTTCTGAAATCACAGACACATGAACCACTTCCTGTGTTTGGAAACAGCTCCGGCACGAGGCCTTTAAGTCGTCCAGGTAAAGAGCAGTTTTAATATGGGAAGTTCCTCCAGTTCGTACCTTCCTCCTGGGTGAACTTGGAGCTGGTCAGATACTGCCCAGAGGTCACTGAAACACAAACACTTATTCATCTATTTAGGGTCACATTATATTTGGAACAACGATCTCACAAAGAAACGTGTCCAAACATCTGAGCCTCCTTTATTATTTCAAACAGTCGCCCACATTCCTTTCAATACCAGGTCTTTAACGATACTAAAATATGTGTCATCTAGAACCAGAAGATCTGCACATTTACAAAATCATCTCCAATGTCAAGAAATGTGGGAAAATCCGGAATAATTTGGGGAAAAATTGGGAGAAATTGTGTAAAAAATAAGGAAAAAATAGGGAAAATCGTTGAAACAAAGTCACTTCCTTTAATCTGGACCAACAGCATCAAAACGTTGAGACACATTTCTCACCCACTGCCTCCTGTGGCTCCGCCTCCTTCACCAGCTCTGGAAACACAGACGAGTTCAGACGATTTGTCAAAGTTCTACATCGACTTCATTCACAGTAAAAACACTGACCCCCAGTGGTGTCGATGAGAACTGCTTTCTCCTCTGAGACTGAAACAAAAAACATTATCATGTTTAAACCTCTTACCCCCCACTTTAACAGAGCAGATTTTCTCCAGTGTGGCTTTACCCAAATCTAAAAGCTTCTCTGGAGCTCACAGCCGATGGGTCGTGTTTTTTAAAGTATTTTTTTTTATCGTGTCATTTTTCGTTGCTTTCTTCCATTGCTTTTTCGTCTTTTTTATTTTCCTGTCGCTTTTTTATTGTGTTATTGTTGCTTTTCCGGCACATTTTGTATGGTCTTTATTTTGCTTTATCATCAGGTTTTTTTTGTCATTTTTTTGTAATTTTTCTATCGTGTTTTTCTCCTTCCTTTCTGACACTTTTTTTGTCGTGTTTTCGTTGCTTCTTTGTTGTTTTTTTTGTCGTCTCTTTTTCTGCTCCATCGTCACCTTTTAATCGTGTATTTGTGGCTCTTTTGTTGCTTTTTAAAATCATTTCTTTTCTGTATTTTCATCCTTGTTTCCGTCGCTGTTTTGTCTCTTTGTTCCAGAACCCTTCAGATTGGGGTAAAGCCAGACTGTTGGGGGTTAACAGATTATAACAGGTTAGTTTTACTCACGGTGAGAGAAATCTCCGTCTCGAGGATCGTCTGCAAAAACATGAATGAGTCAAATAAAGTTCATTAATAAAGTTCATTAATAAAGTTCATTAATAAAGTTCATTAATAAAGTTCATTATTAAAGTTATTCACCAACACTGACCTGGGACGAAGCTGTCGTCGGGCGGAGGCAAAGCGACGGCTTCTGAGAGAAAACACGGATAAACTCAGATCAACTTGGACTAAACCAGGACTAAACCAGGACTAAGTCCAGACTCACCTTGTATCTCAGACTCCACGTCGAACTCAGATTCAGCTGCTGAGAAACAAACGACACATTATTATTAACGAAGGATCCGACAGTCGTTATAGGAGATCATCTGGTTCATCTGGACTTTTCCACAGGAAACAAAAACCGTCCCAGAGTCCAGCGTCTTCTCTCTCAGGTCACATGACCGTCTCATTAAGGCGTCCGAAAGTGGAGACGAGATTCAGATCAACCGCATGTTTTTCACATTTCTTTCTCCACATTTTTAATACAGTTTTCAAATTTTTTCTTAAATGTTTTTTTTTTATTTGTATTATTCTCTACAACTTTTTTCAAAAACATTTCCCAAATTGTTCGGCATCGTTTCCCACATCTCTTTTTTATTATTATTACTATTTACATTTATTTTTCCTAAATGTTTCAAATGTTAAATTTGTTCCCACATTAGAACATTATAGTTTTTCTCCGGATTGGAAACTCACCGGGCTCGTCCTTCTGGTTCCGCTGGTCATGTGACTGCGTTGGCTCCTCCTCTTCTGGCGGCGGTGGTTTTGTTCGACCGGGCTCTGCAGCTTTGGGGAGAAAACATAACGATACATCGGCTCGTTACCATTCCTCTCATTGTTCCTGCCACAAGGGGGCGCTGTCCCGGACCGGTTACTCACACTTTATTTACTTGTACTTGATAATATCACAAAGAAGTATCTGTATCGTACTACAGTGAAGCTAAATATTTGTTCCTTTGTAAATATCTTTTCTTTTTGCATTTTCTTATTTATTTCGAGTTTTGTTTTTCATCATTTGTGTCAAACTGAAACATAACTCAGACTTTTACTCAAACGCAACAAATCTGTGAATGTTCAAATCTCTTAACGTCAGCGTTTCTACTTTGTCACATTTTTGTAAAACAAACAAAAAATATGAAATGTTGATCTTAAACCAAACTGGAAACAGCGGAAACTGTTCAGATAAAACTGCAGCTGAATGTGATTTAGTCTTTAGCAATATCTTCAAAGGACATTCAGATTTAATGCCAGTTTGATCAAATGTAATGCTTTTAAATGACCGGCAGAAACAAAGTGTTCCAGGACGATCTGTGCCCGTCTATCAAAATAAATAAATAAAATAATCAGCATAAAGGTCTAAAGAATTATGAGCTAAAAATCCGTTATTGGACTTTCCTCTAATGTCGTGTTCTCTCTTCTCCCGTCCAGGTAAATATAATCGTCTGAAACATGTTCACAAACGAACAAGGCACCGGTCTAACCCCCTGGTCAGTGTTAATTTTGACAACATATTTTAATTTAGTTTTAGTCTTTTGACGAAAATGTAATTCAATTTTAGTCGAGTTTTAGTCAAAAAAATATCTTAAATTTTAGTCGAGTTTTAGTCGACTAAATTTAAGACACATTTAGTCGACTTTGTATTAATAATATTCATTATAATCATATTTAATGGAGGTCCTGCTTCATGGAGCTGCTCCTCATGAACAAAGCTCAGAGCTGCTCCTTTGGCAGTGGATTTACATGATATGAGGCTCTTTCAGACGGTCAATAGAAGTTTGGATGATTTTAGTCTCTCCTTTCCATTTTTATTTAGTCTCATTTTAGTCGACTCAAATATCTGGACATTTTAGTCGCATGAAAAACGTTTAATTTAGTTTTAGTCCAATTTTAGTCGTCAGAAATATCACTTTGACTAAAATTAAGACTAAATATTTTAGTCGACGAAATTAACACTGCCCCTGGTCTCACTGCACAGTCCTGGTCCCGGTCCTGGTCCCGGTCCCGGTCCACTCACCTGTCGGCTCCTCAGGTGTGGTGGGCGTGGCTCCCTCTGCGCTCTTCAGTCCTGTCATTAAACCGACCAATCAGAATAAACCAAACGTCTGCAGCCGCAGTTTTGCAGATTGTAGAAGAAATGTCACAAAGGGCTGACACGGCCACCAGGGGGAGCCGTTTCCCCTGTACTGACCACTGACACAGAAGGAATGAAACTGCCGGGACCTCACTAAATACTAAAACCAGAAAACAATGTGTGGAAGATCTGCACAAGAAATGTGTGAAAAATGGAGAAAGATTTAGAGAAAAAAATTGAGAGAGAAAAAAAAAAAAATTGGGAAAACATTGAAAAAAGAAAGAAGAAAAAGGCCCAAAATCTGGGAAATAAGGAAACATTTTGTCAACAGAAATTGTGCAAAAATGGGGCAGAACATCGGGGAACAAGTGGGTGGAAGATAGGAACAAATGGCCAAAAGGAGTGAAAAAAAATGGAAAAATTAAGAAAAAAATTTGATAAAAATGTGAGAAATGGGGAAAACATTCGGCAACAAAATGAGAAAAATACAATATTTATTTGAGCTGAAATAAAGTCAGTTTAATCCGGGCTTGTAGTAAATCTGCTGTAATGAGAAACACTGCGTTTTCCACAGGTTATTGTGGATGAAAGCGGTGGTTCTGAAAACACTTCCTGAGTCGCTTTAAATTAGAGTCTTTGAGTCATAATTCCAATGTTTCTTTAATAATTATAATAGATAATTTCTTTTAGATTGAACGAATGCCATTATGTTTGGGTGGTTTTGGTTCGTCGTCCTGACGCTGAACCTCTGGATTAAAATAACGACGGCTCTGATTCAGTCAAACTCCAGCCGTGTTTTCAGACTCGGGTTTAAAAAGCACAACTTGAGAAATGAGAGAAAAGCTCAGACAGACGTGTGGGTCGTGGTTTACAGTCAGTGGTTCAAGCTTTACTGAAATCATTTTACACAATGTTTTACTTTGAAAGTCTCAGGTCATGTGACTCCAAACCGACAGCAGAAACACAGACATTTACATCGAGAGCCTGGTCGGTTTACTTTGCCCCAAACTCTGAAAAAACAAACAAAGCAGCTTTAAGTTTCACTGTTACTGCACTCGAGCTTCCCTTTATTCTTTTATTACCACACGTTTGCCCATCCGCCCCTCAGTGAAGCTCCTGCGAGTCCTCTTTAAATACACCCAAAAGGTTCTTCAAAAAGGACTTTATCAGTGAACTTCTCCAGCGTGAGATCAAGAAAGTCCTGACTTAAACTTTGACCAAGCGTTTGCTCATCAGCGACAGACATTTATTAATCACGCAGCAAATCAATCATTTATCTCCACTCATGGATCAGTCAGAGAAATACAAATAAATCCAGTTTTTATAATTATGAGACAATCACACAACACTTTACATAAACTTCCAAAACTCTGATCAGTTTTAAATGATCACTGTATCTGTTGGTTACTGTAATGTTTTAACACTGGGCTCCTGCAGATGGAAGTTAACATTCGCTAAATCTGCTACAAAGCAGCTTTTCTTAATGTGCAAATACTTTAATCTTGTGACAAACGAATTAACTAAACTAGAATAAAAAAATAAAATAAAAACTTTTCCAAAACGTTCACACAAAAAATAAAATCCAAACTATCAAACTTCCACTTTCCAAAAATACAGCGTCATCTCGGTCACAGCCTTTCGTGCTACACGTGGATACCAAACATGTGTGTATTTGTTGAGCGTGGGAAAGACCATGTTGGAGTCACTTCCTGGATAAATCTCAGAGAATAAACATCGGGAAGAGAGTTTGGGCTGATTTTACTCCGAGTTAAAACTGAGGTTCAGGAGGAAACTTCTGCACCTCGTTCTGCTCCCTCTCGTTACTGCTGCAACTGGTTCCTCTTCTTCATTTGCACTTTTAATCTGTAACTGGTTCCTCTTCTTCATTTGTACTTTTAATCTGTAACTGGTTCCTCTTCTTCATTTGTACTTTTAATCTGCTTTTGGAGCCATTATTTCAGTTGTGTTCTGAGTCCTAGTTGCGTTTGCTGTTTTCCATTTGGATGCAGTTTCTCCACTTGTTCTTGTCCTACAGACTTTATGACCATTTGTTCTTTTGTAAATGGTTTCTCTAAACTGACCGATCTTTTCCTTCACGGCTTCTCAAATGTTTCCTCATCAGCGTCTCCTTTTCCTGCCGGTGCCTCCATCCCTCCTGCTTTAAGCTTTAGTCTCTTCCATTTCACCTTTAGCAACGTCGTCCTCGGCCGAGGTCCGTTACTCGATCATCATCAGCTTCAGCCGTGGCCGGTTTCACCATAACTTTAGCCACGTGTTCTTCCTTTTCCTGCTCATTCTGCCCTGAAACCTCGGCCCTCGTCTGAACCGTCACCATTGGGGCATTTTCACTTTTAGCCTCTAGTGTTTGAACTGTCGATCCTTTAGCGAGAACGTTCTGAGCTTTCCCTAAAGTGGAGGCTTTAATGAGTGACTGTCCATGTTGAGGTTCCACCTTTGAGTCTGGTCTTTTCAGCCCGTCTTCAGGTTCAGCCACTGGTTTGTTCACGTTCAGTTTAACTGCAGCGGCTTTAGCGACGCCGTGTCCTAAAGGCGTCTCTCGTTCCCTCTCGGCGTTTTCGTGCTCAGACGGTTTGTATTTTGGTTTCTCTTTAGTCGCATCATCGGCTGCTTTAGTAACAGCTCTCTCTGCCTGACCCTCATCTTGTGATTTCACTGTTTGCTGTACATTTACCTGATTATCCGCCACTGCTTCTTTAGCGACTGCTTTGTCTGCTGGTTTGAAAACTGGTTTCACGTCCGTCTTTTTAACCATCGGTATTTTAGCCACGACTTCCTCTTTCTGTGAAGTGGCCACGGTCGTTTGCTTCACAGCTGGTTCCACTTTCTTCTGGATTTGTTCATTCTTCAGATTAACTTTTGTCGCATCGTGTTCCTTCAAAACTGACTCCAGTCCTGGCGTTTTTTTAACCACTGTGTCTTTCTGGGCCCGTCCTAGACCGGCCGTCTTCTTCTGGTCGTTCTCAGTTTGTAGTTTCTCCACTGGCTTCTGTTTGACCACGGTTTTAAAAGTTGGGCTATTCGCTACCTTCAGATTCAAAACTGGATCCGGTCCTGGTGTCTTTTTAACCACACCTTCTTTAGCGACTTCTCTCTGAGCCCGTCCTAAAACGACCGCCTTCTTTTGGTCGTCTTCAGTTTGTACTTTCATCGTTTGCTCTGGTCTGACCACGGTTTTAAAAGTAGGGCTATTGGCAACAACTTTCTCTTTCTGTAAAGTGGCCACAGCTGGTTCCACTTTCTTTTGGATTTGTTCATTCTTCAGGTTAAGTTTTGTTGCATTGTGTTCCTTCAAAACTGGCTCCAGTCCTGGTGACTTTCTAACCACAGCTTCTTTAGCGATTACTTTCTGAGCTTGTCCTAAAACGGCTGCTTTCATTTGGGATTTTTCATCTTGAAATGTCCCCTTTTGGTCAGTTTTAGCCACTGGCTCCTGTCCCGCAAACCTTTTAACCACAGCGTCTTTCTGGGCCTGTCCTAGACCGGCCGTCTCCTTTTGGTTGTTTTCAGTTTGTAATTTCACCGCTGGCTCTTGTCTGACCACGGTTTTAACAACTGGAATATTAGCCACTACTTTCTCTTTCTGTAAAGTGGTCACAGTCGTTTGCTTCACAGCTGGTTCTACTTTCTTTTGGATTTGTTCATTCTTCAGGTTAAGTTTTGTTGCATCGTGTTCCTTCTGAACTGACTCCTGTCCTGGTGACTTACTAACCACAGCCTCTTTAGAGACTTCTTTCTGGGCTCGTCCAAAAAGGACCTCTTTCTTTTGGTCGTTTTCTGTTTGTAGTTTCTCCACTGGCTCCTGTCGGACCACGGTTTTAAAAGTTGGGCTATTCGCCATTTTCAGATTCAAACCTGGCTCCGGTCCTGGCGTTTTTCTAACCACTGTTTCTTTAGCGACTTCTCTCTGAGCCGGTCCTAAAACGACCGTCTTCTTTTGGTCGTTTTCAGTTTGTACTTTCATCGTTTGCTCTTGTCTGACCACGTTTTTAAAAGTAGGGCTATTGGCAACAACTTTCTCTTTCTGTAAAGTGGCCACAGCTGGTTCTACTTTCTTTTGGATTTGTTCATTCTTCAGGTTAAGTTTTGTCGCATCGTGTTCCTTCAAAACCGTCTCCTGTCCTGGTGACTTTCTAACCACAGCTTCTTTAGCGATTACTTTCTGAGCTTGTCCTAAAACGGCTGCTTTCATTTGGGATTTTTCATCTTGAAATGTCCCCTTTTGTTCAGTTTGTAATTTCACCGCTGGCTCTTGTCTGACCACGGTTTTAACAACTGGAATAATAGCCACTACTTTCTCTTTCTGTAAAGTGGCCACAGTCGTTTGCTTCACAGCTGGTTCTACTTTCTTTTGGATTTGTTGATTCTTCAGGTTAAGTCTAGATACATTGTGTTCCTTCTGAACGGTCTCATGTCCTGGTGTTTTTCTAACTACAGCCTCTTTAGCGACTTCTCTCTGGGCTTGTCCTAAAACAGCTGCTTTCTTTGGCTCTTGAGCTTGTTGTAATTTCACCATTTGGTCGGTTTTAGCTTCAGCCACTGGTTTGACTGCGGTTTGAACGATTGGTTTATTAGTAACTACTTTCTCGTTCCGTGAAAGGGCCACAGTCACTTTGTGTCCTGGCATTTCTTTAACAACTGCTTCTTTAGAGACTTCTTTCTGAGCCTGTCCTAAAACGACCGTCTTCTTTTGGTCGTTTTCAGTTTGTAATTTCACTGGAATATTGGCCACTACTCTCTCTTTCTGCAAAATGGCCACAGTCGTTTGCTTCTGTGCTGGTTCTACTTTCTTTTGGATTTGTTGATTCTTCAGGTCAGGTTTTGTTGCATCGTGTTCCTTCAAAACTTGCTCCTGTCCTGACATTTTTCTAACTACAGCCTCTGTAGCGACTTCTTTCTGAGCTTGTTCTAATTTTGCCATTTGGTCATTTTTAGCTTCAGCCACTGGTTGGTTTTCATTCGGTTTCTTTGCCACTGGCTCCGGTCCTGGCGTCTCTTTAACAACTGCTTCTTTAGCGACTACTTTCTGAGCCCGTCCTAAAACGACAGTCTTCTTTTGGTCGTTTTCAGTTTGTAATGTAACCGCTGGCTCCTGTCGGACCACGTTTGGGCTTTTAGCAACAGATTCCTCTTTGTGTGAAAAGGAAACAGTCGTTTGCTTCACAGCTGGCAATACTTTTATTTGGTCTTTCCGCTGCATTGGTTCCGTTTTCAGGTTAAGCCTCGTCGCACCGTGTTCCTTCAGAACTGGCTCGTGTCCTGGAGTCTTTCTAACCTCTGCTTCTTTAGCCTCTTGTCCTAAAGCGGACGTCTTCTCTCGCTCGTTTTTAGCATCAGTCACTGTGTTCTTAACCACTCGCTCCTGTCTGACCGCAGTCACTTCCTTCTCAGCTTCTTCTTGCCGAATGTGTTCATTTTTCAGATTCAGAAGTGGCGTCTTCCGAACCTCTGCTTCTTTAGTGAGCACTGTCTCCGTTTGCCCTAAAACCGCCGCTTTCTTTTGTTGTAATTTCACCACTTGCCTCTTCTGTGCGCCGTCACCTTTAGCCTCTGGTTTCTCTGCCTGCCCTAAAACAGTCGCCTTCGTTTGATCGATTCTACCTTCTGATTTCTGTTCTTCCATCGTTGTAACCGTTTGCTGAACACTCTTATTTCCAGCTTTTGCTAAACTTTCCTGCACATGTTTTAGTTCTAATTTTAAATTCTCTGCCTTGACTTCGACCAACGGCTCGTCTTCAGCCTGTGCCGCCTTTTTCACTTCCTGTTCCATCTCTGCTTTTGCCAATTCCGTTTCCTTCTCTACTTTTCCTCTAGCGATTCCTTCTTCCTTCACATTCACAAGTCTTTTAAACTCTCCCTCTCCATCGATTTCCTTGACAACTTTCTCGTGAGTTTTGTGCGTCAACTCCTTTCCCCGTCCACCTTTAGCCTCGTCTTCTTTCCCTAAAGTCGGCACAACTCCTGCCTTTTCATCAACAGCATTATCCACTGATCCGCTCTCGATTTCCACCGCTTCCTGGGTCAGGCTTTTCCTCCCGACTCGCTCCTTTTCAGATTCGACTTTTTCTGTTTGCGCTTTCACTGCAAAGTCTTTGTCTGATTTAATTTCATCTTCAATCGTTCTCCCTTCAGACTCTTTAAGTTCAGTCGCCTGTTCTCTTTCAACTTTCCCTAATTTAGACCCCATTCTCGCCAAACCTTTGTCAGCTTTGTCCCGTTTTGCCGTTTCCTGGATCTCTCTCACATCCTTCCCAATATTCTCTCGGTTGATTTGCGATTTCTCTCTCTTGACCTCTTTATCGTTTTCTACTTTTGTGACATGAACTTGCTCTAATTTGATGATTTTCTCTTGTAGTTTCCGCTCCCGTTCGATCGTCTCTCTAGTCTCACCTCTTGCTTTTACTTCCACCTCCCTTTTCCCGTCTTCCTTTGCTCCTTTAGTCTGTTCCAGTCGCTCCAACTGCTTTCCAATCTTTCCCTTCGCTCCCTCTTCCACTTTAACCGCTTCAACTTGAACTCTCTCTTTCAGAAACGTCTCCCTTTTCAGTTTTCCAGCTCTCAACTTTGATGATTTCTCTTGTTTCGTTTCCTCGACTCCTCGGCGTTTCTCCAGTTCGACCATTTTGCGTCGCTCGCTCCGAATGACCACTTCTCGCTTCTCTTCTTTTACAAAACCATCTCTTCGTTTTTCCTTCTCCAGCAAAACTTCCTCCACTTCGTCATTTGGCAAAACCGTTCTTTCATCTCGATCCTTCCGCTCCGATTCCTTTCGTTTCCCCAACTCTTCAACGGCTTTGTCTTTGGCCGGTCTCTCGAATTCCACTTCCTCCACAGCCTTTTCCTCGTCCGACACTCGACCCGTCCCGTCTCTGGTCTGGAACCCCCTGGTCTGGAACCCCCTGGTCTCGTCTCCCGTCTGGAAACCCCTGGTCTCGTCTCCGGTCTGGAACCCCCTGGTCTCGTTTCCAGGTTCCTCTCCATGGTCTCGTTCCTCTTCTCGCAGAGCCTCCCTGAACGCCGACAGCACGATCTCAGCGACGCGCTTGACCTCGATGGAGCGATGGAAGTCCCGTAGCTCCTCCCTCAGCGCCGATCGTACCCGCCCGGCGAGCAGCGAGCGATCTGGGGCCGGGGGGAATCTCACGTTTAGGGTTTTTTCACGACTTCAAACTGGTTAGTGGGATTATGGAGCACAGCAGTCGAGCAGAGCAGTTACGGACCTCAGTGTGAGATCAAGGTCTGGTTCAACGTAACTACAGACACGTGCAGTGTGAGCGGAGCCTCAGTCTGAGCTTCTTCCTTTAGTCATTTGTCCGACACGTTAGACTTTAGATATTTGTGCCTCGTCGTGGAATCCAGGGACACAAGTCGGCCGATTCAGTTTCCCACAAATCAAGAAAGAAATGTGTGATTTGCAGAATCTTTTAGTGGAGATCCCGAAGAAGCCTCACCATGTTTTAGATAACACTGTTAGTATATTTAGAAGCGTGAAATCTCAGGTTGAAAAAGTCGTGGGGGCGTGTCATTGTGTGGGTGTGGCTTCATGATTATGCAGCGGGTCGGGCCACCTTTGCTAACGCTCTGAACAGCCGAATGCTAACGCTGAATGCTACTGCAGAGGTTCGTTTTCTGTGTGAAACCAGTGAACTTTTCTAGGCTGACTTTCCCAGTGCGACTGAAAAGAATGATTGTTTCTAATCAATGATGTCTTGCTTAGAGAGCAATTTAGCAATAGAAGTGTTGTTTTGACATTGTGAAGCCTCTCAGTTTTCTGTTACAGTGGAGTGGAAAAACACAGAGCCGATGTGCAGACGGGCTCCGAAAACAGACCCCATGCACACGTAAACAAAGAGATAACATGGGCCCAACCAAGGCCGGCTGGCAGACATGGGCCGATAAGTGGAAAGTGCCAGACTCGTACGATGGGAAACTGATGCGCTTAGTATAGGCTCATGAATATTATAATTTGAGGTGTGGTGTGAAGAAGTCTGTGTCCCCAGAGAGTTCAGTCTTCTCCGTGTGGGGTGCTGACAGATTGAGTGTTAGGGACCTGGGGAACAGACGCGTCTGTGTGAGGTGACCTGTGAATAAATCCTCGTGTCTTTAAGTTCCTGGTTTCATATTCATCTTTATCCTGGTTTGTTTATTAGGCTGATAGTGCAGTGTTGACGACTAACTTTCTAATCCCCCTTCCAGTGTGAATGCGCATTGTCCAACGGTGGAAATGGTAAATATGGAAAAGTAGAGACGACGTGTTAATCATATTTTATTGTGTACAAGGTGACCACCGCAAGGACAAAGAAAAGAGGTTTTCTTCACGACTCATGATGTCCTGGCTGTAAACATGCACAGCGCCCCCTGCTGACCATCACGTTCCCCGAGCCAACTCGCCTTCAGAGCCTGATTTAAGGCAGAAGGATGTGGCGCGGATTTGCATAACTTTAGCTGAGCAGAGGTTCCTTCAGACGGGTGAGTGAAGTTTGGTCTGGATGAGGCCATTGTTGTTCTTTCCCTCTGATCAGATGTGTGTGTTGGGATAATGTTGCTAGATGCTGTAGAGGCTTTATGGGAAGTGGATTTATACAAGAGACATTAATTTATATATTACCTGTTTGCAAACCTTTTTTTCTCTTTGATGGCACATTTTTCTTGCTTTTTGCCTTTTCTTCGGGTGTGGTTTATGCAAATGAGATGTAAATGAGCCCTAGTGTCACTTGAGCAGCCCAAACTTTAGAGGCCGATTTCTCTGGTTAGAAATATTCTGGGTCCTTCACTTTAAACTGTTTTGACGTCTCCAAATATGATGGAACCCGACGTGTGTCCCTGGGTCCCGTCACATATGATCCAGGAGGACAGGAAGTAAAGCCCAGGACAACACGGAGCTCGTCCAGAATGTGGTGTTAGGGTGATGTATGTTTTTATTCAGACCATGCAGCAAAGAGCAGTCCCACCACAGACTCCGTTAGTTCCGCCTTTAGCGAGTGGTTTACCTGAGTCGTTCCCTCGGGGCCGAGTCTCGTCTAACGGGGACAAAAGACAGAATGAGAACGAGTCGGGCGTCGACCGGAAACCTGAGACGCCTCCTCTGTTTCAGCCGCATTATCTCCATCCACTCATTCAGTCTGAAGACCATCAGGCCCCGCCCGAAACGCCACTGGAGACCGACTCCCCCCCCGACGAACCTCATGAGGCGAACGGCTGGAAAACATGTTTCAACGCCTAACCCGGAGACGCAGAGAGACCGAGGCTCGAGCCGATGTCCACATGTGGTCCATGCAGGACATGTGACTGATGTAGGAAGAACATCAGGTCAGTGTCCAATAAGGAAGTGAAGCTACAAACAGTCAAACCAAAGGAAATATAAATGTTAACGATGTTTTAGCCAAACTTAGGGCTGGGCCGTATCGTCATCGTGATATCATGTTTTGATATCGTTGTAATTTTTTATATCGTCATGGACACAATATAATTTATGTTACTCCATCAGAGCAGCATAAACGGTGACGGTAGAACACGGGGACACGCAATTGCGAGACAAATATACCGTAATAAAATATCACTGAATGAATCTTCCCAATAGGCGTGAGGCTGGGATTTTGAAGTAATTCGTACATTGTCAATTATATCGTCAAATATATCGCTATCGTGATATTTATTTTTTCATATCATGATATAGATTTTAGGCCATATCGCCCAGGCCTAGCTAAACTTGTGAATCATATGCTCTTTAAACGTTGGTCTCTTGTTCTCCATTGTGAGATCAATAAAGTCTAATGTTATGTTATTATCGCAGGTTCTAGAATGTGATGATGTCACAGTGGGGGCGGAGCCAGTTTTCCCTATTAACAGCATCACAAGTCGTATCTATAAAGAACATGTATGAATGACAGAAATGATCGTTAATATCAGTCAAAACAACAACCTTTAGAACGCTGTGCTGTGACCTGAAACCCGAGCCTCTCCCGGCAGCACAGAACTCGTTCCTCTCGCTGTGGCCATTCGCTCTCAGTTTCCTTCATTGCAGTTGGGGCAAAAAAATAAATAATCACGAATATATTCCCCGTATTGATCGAGCTCGATTTTCAATTCGATTTTTTATCAATTAAATACCTCTCGCTGATACGTAAAATTAAATACATCCTTTATTCAAACCTCAGCTCAAACTAAACAAACGTCTCATTAACCAAACTCCCGTCAAACTAATTATAAAGACGCCATTTTGATTACATGTCCATTAATTGCCCCGCCCCCATCGCAGTAAGAGTAACCCCCGCCTTTCGCCACAACGGGAGTCGTCTCAGTCTCGGATATTTGTCGTCTGTATTTATGCTGCTGAAGTATTTTATGAAGTATTTTATGAAGTATTTTATGAAGTATTTTATTGAGTATTTTATGAAGTATTTGCTCCGATATCCGATCCCAGAATTGCTGAGTTTCCGGTCGTTTCGCTTTAAACTTATTTCTGTCGGTTCAAAGTTTGTCCAGATCTTTCCCGTCTCCTGATTGGTTAATCCGCCTTCTCCTGTCCTGCTTCCTCATTGGTCCGTGCACTGTCCTCGGCCCTCTCTGATTGGCCCGCGTCTCCGCCCGCTCCCTCTGCTGTGATTGGCTCCTTGTCGCCGGGTAAACCTTTCGCCTCCGTCACTAAGTCAAACAGGAAGCTGAAGAACCCGAACAGCCAATCGGAGCCCTCGTCCGACAAGACGCCAATCACCTCCTCCAGGGACGACTCGGCGCTTTCCTCGCCGCCGCCATCTTTGTTCAGGCCTGACCCGGCGAGGGGAGGGAGGGACGCGAGGGGAGGAGGCGAGGAAGTGAGGAGAGGAAGTGAGGAGAGGAAGTGAGGAGAGGAAGTGAGGAAGTGAGGGAAGGAAGTGAGGAGAGGAAGTGAGGAGAGGAAGTGAGGAGAGGGAAGGACGCGAGGGAAGGAAATGCGGGGAGGAAGCGAGGGGAGAAGGTGAGGGTAGGAAGGAGGTGAGGAAAGGAGGGAAGGCGGAGAGGGGAGGACGCGAGGAGTAAAATGGAGGAAAGTAAAATAAAATGGAGAAGATGGTTTAACAAAAATGTGGAGAAAGAAAGAAAGAAAAGAGTGAGACACGAGTTCAACAGGAAGTAACATTTAGTGAAGGCGCTGCAGCTTTAACTCTGCTAGAGTCAAATCAGCCCAAACTCTGATGTTTATTCTCTGACTCGCTTTGAGCCGGAGGTTCATCCAGGAAGTGACTCCAACATCCTGGAACAGTTTAGAATTGATGTATATATATTTTTCTTTACATTTTTGACATTTTTAGAAACAGTTTGGAAAGTGTTGAAAAGGCGCTCCCTGGTCTTTCCCAAATACTGACATGTTTGGTATCCACGTGTAGCACGAGAGGCTGAGACCGAGATGGGAGACAGTCTGGATTTTAAATCTTTATAAGACGTTGAGAGAGTAACTCCAACATGGCCGTTTGGAAAGGGTTGGAAATGCGCTTAATTATTAAACTTTATTTTTCCGGGCTCATTATGCAGGCGCTCGTCATATTATTAGAATATCGTTAAAAAGTTCATTTATTTCTGTAATTCAACTTAAACTGTGAAACTAATACATGATATAGACTCAGACTCAGATTTGTAATGTGGGTTTTTTCAAGCTGAGCCATAATAATCAAAATAACAAATAAAGGCTGTATATATATATATATATATATATATATATATATATATATATACACATATATCTCACTTTGCATGTAATGAGTCTCATATTAGTCTCACAGTTTAAGTTGAACAGAAGTGAATGCAGTTTGTGATATTCTAATGATATGACGAGCACCTGTACATTTACAAAAACAACTATTAGTACAAATTAATAAAAGTAATAGAATAAAATAAAAGTGCAGACTTGTACATACATGTTTAGTATCTGCCAACGCGTCACAAAATAAAACCACACATTTAAAGGATTCTCTCGACCGGCAGCGTCTCATTTAGTCCCGTTTATTTTCCAATAACATTAAATAAAGACAAACGTTAAAAGAAAGATGAGGAACCGCAGTGAAGCAGATCAAGAATGAGGCGAATGACACATGTAATCACACATATGATCACGTGTGGTCACGTGTGGTCACGTGTGGTCACGTGTGGTCACGTGTTCTGCCGCACTTCCTGCTGCCGGGCAGAACTCACTCTCGCTTTCACAGAAACATTTGGACAAGATTCAAAAACTCAACGTAGAATTCTTCAAACTTTATCGTTTCATTTCAGTTTTAGTTTCGTTCAAGTTTAAACTCTTTGAACGGACTGACTGTAAACCACGACATGACGTTTATCAGAAACAATAAAGAATAAAGATTATAAAGAATATAAAGATTATAAAGAATAAAGAATATAAAGAATATAAAGAATATAAAGATTATAAAGAATCTGGAACTCACCGAGCAGAACTTTGGCGTCGTCCAGGTCGAAGTCTCCGTCTCCGTCGGAATCGTACGCCGAGAGTTTCCCTGAAAACAAAAACATCACAATAACGTTCAGAACCCGGAGCGCGAGGTCGTCACGGAAACGATAAACTGACTCCAGACACTAGAATAAAGAATGACTTAGAGAAATGGGGAAAATGCAAATACATGAACAGAAGTTTAGTTAAACACGTCGCCTCGTTTAAATCCACAAACCTTTACTTTAACCTTTAATCACTGAGACGCGTTCTTATAGTGTTTGCATTAATGGATCCGTTTTACTTTAGTCTTTTCTCCAGAGTGAGATCAATAAAGTCTGAGACGTTACAGATCAATAATATCTATGAATAAACTGATGTAAAAACATTAAACGAGGATCTCTGGACTTTCCTCGGATTTAGGCTTTAGTCACATTAAAGCAGAACTAAGTAACTCGTGCCCCTAGAGGCCGTCAGCGCCACTGCAGCTGTTGTACATGTTGTGTTTTTTCCTCATGAATCGTCCGTGAGAGTAAATCCTACGACAGGAAAGACAAAGGGACAGAGGGATCTCGTTCATCCAGTTACACAATGGAAATCTTTTATTTACTCAAACTTGGCTGTAAAAACTGTTTAAGTGGCGCTAGCCCGCAGTTAGCTTAGCCTGTTAGCTTCTTCAACATTATTCTATTGTGTATTGGTTGCTCCGGTCCGGTGGCAGTCAAGTTACAAATGTGGTTTTGTGGTCAGAGACACCAGGGGGCGATGAAAGACCCTCCAATCAGGATTTATTAAAGTAAACGAGTTACTTAGTTCTGCTTTAACACAAACACGTCACACAAAGAGATCAGATCAGTTACTTTATAAACTAAAACACAAACAGAGGATATTTCATTTATCAGGTGATTCAATCTCACAAAAGCTGTCATATCGCGATATTAGGTGATGCAATATCCGAATCGCAGGAAGCCACAAAACATCACAACATCACTAGAGTCTTCATCGGACTGAGGTCCACACATTGTTTTGCAAACGCCGCTAAAAACAAACAAAATGTGTAAAAAAACTTATTTTGAAACAATTTGCTGAAAAACGAGTTACTTACGATTTGTTTGTAACGTGGAACACATCGCGTTGAAATGGTTTAGTGAAATATTGCAATAATATCGTTATCGTGATATTTGTTACTTCAACATCGTTCAGCCCTAATTCAGTCACAGTTTGTCTTGATTAGCTGCCGTTAGCTTTAGCATACTGTTAGCCACGGCGTTTAGCGCTGGGATTAAAAACAGGTTTGCAGGTTCTTCCCGTCTGAGGTTTAGTGAAAGCTGTTCTTAAAACTGGTATCGGTTCAGTATCGGAGCCGATATCTGATGCCAGTATCGCCTCCGATATCTGATGCCAGTATCGGCTCCGATATCTGATGCCAGTATCGGCTCCGATATCTGATGCCAGTATCGGCTCCGATATCTGATGCCAGTATCGGCTCCGATATCTGATGCCAGTATCGGCGCCGATATCTGATGCCAGTATCGGCTCCGATATCTGATGCCAGTATCGGCTCCGATATCTGATGCCAGTATCGGCTCAGCGCATCCTGAAGAATAACGTCAACAAAACTGCAGGAGAAACTGAGTCTGTGGTCACTGTGACCCGAGCCATGTGACCCGAGCCGTGTGACCCGAGTCATGTGACCCGAGCCATGTGACCCGAGTCATGTGACCCGAGTCATGTGACCCGAGAGAGAGGGTGATAGACTTCTGGACAGTGTGTGTTTTCCGTTACAGAGACGTCAACATAAACCCGTTACCGTGGTTACCGCACCATGACGTCACGCAGCACATTTAAAGATGGCGGCGGGGGGAGTACCTTGTAAAACGTTAGTAAAGTTCAGCCGGAACTCCGTCGCTCGCGCTGCGTTTGAGGAAAGTGGAAAAGTCGGTTTGTTACAGATGTTTTAATAAAGTCAAACATCTGGATCAGAACGTGACGGAAACTGACCCAGGACGCGGTCGTAGTCCACCACGTCGAAGTAGACCACGGCCATGGAGCTCCAGAGCCCGAGCAGAGCCAGGACCAGGACCAGACCCACCCAGGACCGGCCCGGGTCAGAGGGGGCGGAGTCACAGGGGGCGGAGTCTGACGGGCGCCGGCCGTTCTTACCGAGCGCGGACTTCACTTCTGCAACAGAGACGACACAGATCATACCAGAACCTACAGATCATACCAGAACCTACAGATCATACCAGAACCTACAGATCATACCAGAACCTACAGATCATACCAGAACCTACAGATCATACCAGAACCTACAGATCATACCAGAACCTACAGACACAGATCATACCAGAAACTACTGATCATACCAGAACCTACAGACACAGATCATACCAGAACCTACAGACACAGATCATACCAGAACCTACAGATCATACCAGAACCTACAGATCATACCAGAACCTACAGATCATACCAGAACCTACAGATCATACCAGAACCTACAGATCATACCAGAACCTACAGACACAGATCATACCAGAAACTACTGATCATACCAGAACCTACAGACACAGATCATACCAGAACCTACAGACACAGATCATACCAGAACCTACAGATCATACCAGAACCTACAGATCATACCAGAACCTACAGATCATACCAGAACCTACAGATCATACCAGAACCTACAGATCATACCAGAACCTACAGATCATACCAGAACCTACAGACACAGATCATACCAGAACCTACAGATCATACCAGAAACTTGGGATTGAACTGAACTCAAAAGTCCCTAAATAAATCATTTAAACCGGGCTCTGAACATCAGGAGTCGTGGCCGTTTTTCTGAATCTAAAGTCGACTGAACGTTTCCTAAAGACGTTTAAGGCCCGAGTTTCACCAGAGTCGACGACGTGAACGTGACACGAATAGAGCTGGAATCCACAGAACAAATACTACCAACAAATACTACCAACACATACTACTAACAAATACTACTGACAAATACTACTGACAAATACTACTAACGAATACTACTGACACATACTACTGACACATACTACTAACAAATACTACTGACACATACTACTGACACATACTACTGACACATACTACTGACACATACTACTGACACATACTACTAACACATACTACTGACACATACTACCAACAAATACTACTAACGAATACTACTAACGAATACTACTGACAAATACTACTGACAAATACTACTAACAAATACTACTAACACATACTACTAACACATACTACCAACAAATACTACTAACGAATACTACCAACAAATACTACTGACAAATACTACTAACACATACTACTAACACATACTACTGACAAAGACTACTGACAAATACTACTGACAAATACTACTAACACATACTACTGACAAATACTACTAACAAATACTACCAACAAATACTACTAACAAATACTACTGACAAATACTACTGACAAATACTACTAACACATACTACTGACAAATACTACTAACAAATACTACCAACAAATACTACTAACACATACTACTGACAAATACTACCAACAAATACTACTATCACATACTACTGACAAATACTACTGACAAATACTACTGACAAATACTACTAACACATACTACTAACACATACTAACAACGAATACTACTAACAACACATACTACTAACAAATACTACTAACAAATACTACTAACAAATACTACTGACAAATACTACTGACAAATACTACTGACAAATACTACTAACAAATACTAACAACGAATACTACTAACAACACATACTACTAACAAATACTACTAACAAATACTACTAACAAATACTACTAACAAATACTACTAACACATACTACTAACAAATACTACTAACAAATACTACTAACAAATACTACTGACAAATACTACTGACAAATACTACTAACAAATACTACTAACAAATACTAACAAATACTACTAACAAATACTACTAACGAATACTACTAACACATACTACTAACAAATACTACTAACGAATACTACTAACAAATACTA
Organism: Proterorhinus semilunaris; assembly: GCA_021464625.1. Lineage (NCBI taxonomy): Eukaryota > Metazoa > Chordata > Actinopteri > Gobiiformes > Gobiidae > Proterorhinus > Proterorhinus semilunaris. The sequence continues at coordinate 1,169,050 of CM038362.1, read as the reverse complement.
CTGCAGCGCGACCAGTACTACTACAGAGAACAAATACTACTAACAAATACTACTAACAAATACTACTAACAAATACTACTGCAGCGCGACCAGTACTACTACAGAGAACAAATACTACTAACAAATACTACTAACAAATACTACTGCAGCGCGACCAGTACTACTACAGAGAACAAATACTACTAACAAATACTACTAACAAATACTACTGCAGCGCGACCAGTACTACTACAGAGAACAAATACTACTAACAAATACTACTAACAAATACTACTGCAGCGCGACCAGTACTACTACAGAGAACAAATACTACTAACAAATACTACTAACAAATACTACTAACAAATACTAACAAATACTACTAACAAATACTACTAACAAATACTACTAACAAATACTACTGACAAATACTACTGACAAATACTACTAACAAATACTACTAACAAATACTAACAAATACTACTAACAAATACTACTAACGAATACTACTAACACATACTACTAACAAATACTACTAACGAATACTACTAACAAATACTACTGCAGCGCGACCAGTACTACTACAGAGAACAAATACTACTAACAAATACTACTAACAAATACTACTAACGAATACTACTAACGAATACTACCAACACATACTACTAACAAATACTACTAACACATACTACTAACAAATACTACTAACACATACTACTAACAAATACTACCAACAAATACTACCATCACATACTACTAACACATACTACTAACAAATACTACTGACAAATACTACTAACACATACTACTAACACATACTACTAACACATACTACTAACACATACTACTAACACATACTACTAACACATACTACTAACACATACTACTAACACATACTACTAACACATACTACTAACACATACTACTAACAAATACTACTATCACATACTACTAACACATACTACTAACACATACTACTAACACATACTACTGACAAATACTACTAACACATACTACTAACACATACTACTAACACATACTACTGACAAATACTACTAACACATACTACTAACACATACTACTATCACATACTACTATCACATACTACTAACACATACTACTAACACATACTACTAACAAATACTACTATCACATACTACTAACACATACTACTAACACATACTACTAACACATACTACTAACACATACTACTAACACATACTACTAACACATACTACTAACACATACTACTAACACATACTACTAACACATACTACTAACACATACTACTAACACATACTACTAACACATACTACTAACAAATACTACTATCACATACTACTAACACATACTACTAACACATACTACTAACACATACTACTAACACATACTACTAACACATACTACTAACACATACTACTAACAAATACTACTATCACATACTACTAACACATACTACTAACACATACTACTGACAAATACTACTAACACATACTACTAACACATACTACTAACACATACTACTAACACATACTACTAACAAATACTACTAACAAATACTACTAACACATACTACTAACACATACTACTGACAAATACTACTAACACATACTACTGACAAAGACTACTGACAAATACTACTGACAAATACTACTAACACATACTACTGACAAATACTACTAACAAATACTACCAACAAATACTACTAACAAATACTACTGACAAATACTACTAACACATACTACTGACAAATACTACTAACAAATACTACCAACAAATACTACTAACACATACTACTGACAAATACTACTAACGAATACTACTGACACATACTACTAACACATACTACTAACACATACTACTGACAAATACTACTAACACATACTACTGACAAAGACTACTGACAAATACTACTGACAAATACTACTAACACATACTACTGACAAATACTACTAACAAATACTACCAACAAATACTACTAACAAATACTACTGACAAATACTACTAACACATACTACTGACAAATACTACTAACAAATACTACCAACAAATACTACTAACACATACTACTGACAAATACTACTAACGAATACTACTGACACATACTACTAACACATACTACTAACACATACTACTAACACATACTACTGACAAATACTACTGACAAATACTACTGACAAATACTACTAACACATACTACTAACACATACTAACAACGAATACTACTAACAAATACTACTAACAAATACTACTAACAAATACTACTAACAAATACTACTAACACATACTACTAACAAATACTACTAACAAATACTACTAACAAATACTAACAAATACTACTAACAAATACTACTAACGAATACTACTAACGAATACTACTAACACATACTACTAACAAATACTACTAACGAATACTACTAACAAATACTACTAACGAATACTACTAACGAATACTACTAACGAATACTACCAACACATACTACTAACAAATACTACTAACACATACTACTAACAAATACTACTAACACATACTACTAACACATACTACTAACAAATACTACTAACACATACTACTAACAAATACTACTAACACATACTACTAACACATACTACTAACAAATACTACTAACACATACTACTGACACATACTACTAACACATACTACTAACAAATACTACTAACAAATACTACTAACACATACTACTAACAAATACTACCAACAAATACTACTAACACATACTACTAACAAATACTACTAACAAATACTACTAACACATACTACTAACACATACTACTAACAAATACTACTAACACATACTACTAACAAATACTACTAACACATACTACTAACAAATACTACTAACACATACTACTAACAAATACTACCAACAAATACTACTATCACATACTACTGACACATACTACTAACACATACTACTAACAAATACTACTAACAAATACTACTAACGAATACTACTAACGAATACTACCAACACATACTACTAACACATACTACTAACACATACTACTAACACATACTACTAACAAATACTACTAACACATACTACTAACAAATACTACTAACACATACTACTAACAAATACTACCAACAAATACTACTAACACATACTACTAACAAATACTACTAACAAATACTACTAACACATACTACTGACACATACTACTAACACATACTACTAACAAATACTACTAACAAATACTACTAACAAATACTACTAACACATACTACTAACAAATACTACCAACAAATACTACTAACAAATACTACTAACACATACTACTAACAAATACTACTAACACATACTACTAACAAATACTACCAACAAATACTACTAACAAATACTACTAACAAATACTAACAAATACTACTAACAAATACTACTAACGAATACTACTAACACATACTACTAACAAATACTACTAACGAATACTACTAACAAATACTACTAACACATACTACTGACACATACTACTAACACATACTACTAACAAATACTACTAACAAATACTACTAACAAATACTACTAACACATACTACTAACAAATACTACCAACAAATACTACTAACAAATACTACTAACACATACTACTAACAAATACTACTAACACATACTACTAACAAATACTACCAACAAATACTACTAACAAATACTACTAACAAATACTAACAAATACTACTAACAAATACTACTAACGAATACTACTAACACATACTACTAACAAATACTACTAACGAATACTACTAACAAATACTACCAACAAATACTACTAACACATACTACTAACAAATACTACTAACAAATACTACTAACACATACTACTGACACATACTACTGACAAATACTACTGACAAATACTACTAACAAATACTACTAACAAATACTAACAAATACTACTAACAAATACTACTAACGAATACTACTAACACATACTACTAACAAATACTACTAACGAATACTACTAACAAATACTACTAACACATACTACTGACACATACTACTAACACATACTACTAACAAATACTACTAACAAATACTACTAACAAATACTACTAACACATACTACTAACAAATACTACCAACAAATACTACTAACAAATACTACTAACACATACTACTAACAAATACTACTAACACATACTACTAACAAATACTACCAACAAATACTACTAACAAATACTACTAACAAATACTAACAAATACTACTAACAAATACTACTAACGAATACTACTAACACATACTACTAACAAATACTACTAACACATACTAACAACGAATACTACTAACAAATACTACTAACAAATACTACTAACAAATACTACTAACAAATACTACTAACACATACTACTAACAAATACTACTAACAAATACTACTAACAAATACTACTAACAAATACTACTGACAAATACTACTAACAAATACTACTAACAAATACTAACAAATACTACTAACAAATACTACTAACGAATACTACTAACACATACTACTAACAAATACTACTCACGAATACTACTAACAAATACTACTAACGAATACTACTAACGAATACTACTAACGAATACTACCAACACATACTACTAACAAATACTACTAACACATACTACTAACAAATACTACTAACACATACTACTAACACATACTACTAACAAATACTACTAACACATACTACTAACAAATACTACTAACACATACTACTAACACATACTACTAACAAATACTACTAACACATACTACTAACAAATACTACTAACACATACTACTAACAAATACTACTAACACATACTACTAACACATACTACTGACACATACTACTAACACATACTACTAACAAATACTACTAACAAATACTACTAACACATACTACTAACAAATACTACCAACAAATACTACTAACACATACTACTAACAAATACTACTAACAAATACTACTAACACATACTACTAACACATACTACTAACAAATACTACTAACACATACTACTAACAAATACTACTAACACATACTACTAACACATACTACTAACAAATACTACCAACAAATACTACCAACAAATACTACTATCACATACTACTGACACATACTACTAACACATACTACTAACAAATACTACTAACGAATACTACTAACGAATACTACCAACACATACTACTAACAAATACTACTAACACATACTACTAACAAATACTACTAACACATACTACTAACACATACTACTAACAAATACTACTAACACATACTACTAACAAATACTACTAACACATACTACTAACAAATACTACCAACAAATACTACTAACACATACTACTAACAAATACTACTAACAAATACTACTAACACATACTACTGACACATACTACTAACACATACTACTAACAAATACTACTAACAAATACTACTAACAAATACTACTAACACATACTACTAACAAATACTACCAACAAATACTACTAACAAATACTACTAACACATACTACTAACAAATACTACTAACACATACTACTAACAAATACTACCAACAAATACTACTATCACATACTACTGACACATACTACTAACACATACTACTAACAAATACTACTAACAAATACTACTAACGAATACTACTAACGAATACTACCAACACATACTACTAACAAATACTACTAACACATACTACTAACAAATACTACTAACACATACTACTAACACATACTACTAACAAATACTACTAACACATACTACTAACAAATACTACTAACACATACTACTAACAAATACTACCAACACATACTACTAACAAATACTACTAACAAATACTACTAACACATACTACTAACAAATACTACTAACAAATACTACTGACACATACTACTAACAAATACTACTAACACATACTACTAACAAATACTACCAACACATACTACTAACACATACTACTAACAAATACTACCAACAAATACTACTAACACATACTACTAACAAATACTACTAACACATACTACTGACACATACTACTAACACATACTACTAACAAATACTACTAACAAATACTACTAACAAATACTACTAACACATACTACTAACAAATACTACCAACAAATACTACTAACAAATACTACTAACACATACTACTAACAAATACTACTAACACATACTACTAACAAATACTACCAACAAATACTACTAACACATACTACTAACAAATACTACTAACAAATACTACTAACACATACTACTGACACATACTACTAACACATACTACTAACACATACTACTAACAAATACTACTAACAAATACTACTAACACATACTACTAACAAATACTACCAACAAATACTACTAACATACTACTAACAAATACTACTAACAAATACTACTAACACATACTACTAACACATACTACTAACAAATACTACTAACACATACTACTAACAAATACTACTAACACATACTACTAACAAATACTACCAACAAATACTACTATCACATACTACTAACACATACTACTAACACATACTACTGACAAATACTACTAACACATACTACTAACACATACTACTAACACATACTACTAACACATACTACTAACACATACTACTAACACATACTACTAACACATACTACTAACAAATACTACTATCACATACTACTAACACATACTACTAACACATACTACTGACAAATACTACTAACACATACTACTAACACATACTACTAACACATACTACTAACACATACTACTAACAAATACTACTAACAAATACTACTAACACATACTACTAACACATACTACTGACAAATACTACTAACACATACTACTGACAAAGACTACTGACAAATACTACTGACAAATACTACTAACACATACTACTGACAAATACTACTAACAAATACTACCAACAAATACTACTAACAAATACTACTGACAAATACTACTAACACATACTACTGACAAATACTACTAACAAATACTACCAACAAATACTACTGACAAATACTACTGACAAATACTACTAACACATACTACTGACAAATACTACTAACAAATACTACCAACAAATACTACTAACACATACTACTAACACATACTACTAACACATACTACTGACAAAGACTACTGACAAATACTACTGACAAATACTACTAACACATACTACTGACAAATACTACTAACAAATACTACCAACAAATACTACTAACAAATACTACTGACAAATACTACTAACACATACTACTGACAAATACTACTAACAAATACTACCAACAAATACTACTAACACATACTACTGACAAATACTACTAACGAATACTACTGACACATACTACTAACACATACTACTAACACATACTACTATCACATACTACTGACAAATACTACTGACAAATACTACTGACAAATACTACTAACACATACTACTAACACATACTAACAACGAATACTACTAACAAATACTACTAACAAATACTACTAACAAATACTACTAACAAATACTACTAACACATACTACTAACAAATACTACTAACAAATACTACTAACAAATACTACTAACAAATACTACTGACAAATACTACTGACAAATACTACTAACAAATACTACTAACAAATACTAACAAATACTACTAACAAATACTACTAACGAATACTACTAACACATACTACTAACAAATACTACTAACGAATACTACTAACAAATACTACTGCAGCGCGACCAGTACTACTACAGAGAACAAATACTACTAACAAATACTACTAACAAATACTACTAACAAATACTACTGCAGCGCGACCAGTACTACTACAGAGAACAAATACTACTAACAAATACTACTGCAGCGCGACCAGTACTACTACAGAGAACAAATACTACTAACAAATACTACTGCAGCGCGACCAGTACTACTACAGAGAACAAATACTACTAACAAATACTACTAACAAATACTACTAACAAATACTACTGCAGCGCGACCAGTACTACTACAGAGAACAAATACTACTATTACATCACCTTAAAATTCATTACAGCTACGACCTGGAATCCACAGAACAAATACTACTAACGAATACTACTAACGAATACTACCAACACATACTACTAACAAATACTACTAACACATACTACTAACAAATACTACTAACACATACTACTAACAAATACTACTAACAAATACTACTAACACATACTACTAACAAATACTACTAACACATACTACTAACACATACTACTAACAAATACTACTAACACATACTACTAACACATACTACTAACACATACTACTAACACATACTACTGACACATACTACTAACACATACTACTAACAAATACTACTAACAAATACTACTAACACATACTACTAACAAATACTACCAACAAATACTACTATCACATACTACTAACACATACTACTAACAAATACTACTGCACAGAACAAATACTACTATCACATACTACTAACACATACTACTAACAAATACTACTAACAAATACTACTAACACATACTACTAACACATACTACTAACAAATACTACTAACACATACTACTAACACATACTACTAACAAATACTACTATCACATACTACTAACACATACTACTAACAAATACTACTAACAAATACTACTAACAAATACTACTAACAAATACTACTAACACATACTACTAACAAATACTACTATCACATACTACTAACACATACTACTAACAAATACTACTAACACATACTACTAACACATACTACTAACAAATACTACTAACACATACTACTATCACATACTACTAACACATACTACTAACACATACTACTAACAAATACTACTAACACATACTACTAACACATACTACCAACAAATACTACTAACACATACTACTAACACATACTACTAACAAATACTACTAACACATACTACTAACAAATACTACTAACACATACTACTAACAAATACTACTAACAAATACTACTAACAAATACTACTAACACATACTACTAACAAATACTACTAACACATACTACTAACACATACTACTAACACATACTACTAACACATACTACTAACACATACTACTAACACATACTACTAACACATACTACTAACAAATACTACTGCACAGAACAAATACTACTGCACAGAACAAATACTACTGCACAGAATAAATACTACCATTACTGCCACCGTCTGAACTAGGGCTGAAACATGCATCGATATCGAGACATGAACATTCAAGATATTAATATAAAATGTGTTATAAATAAATGTGTAAATGTGTCCTTGGGCAAGACACTTCACCCTCCTTGCCTCCAGTGTCTGCGCAGAGAGAGTGAATGGGTGAAGCCCCTTATGAGAGACCAACAGAACCATGAGGCCGTCCTTCTGTGGACCCACCACCTGCAGGGGGCGCTATAGGGGCCCCCACGACCCGGCAACAGACAAGTGGAAGAAGATGGATAGTCCATAAAGTTCAGCCCTAGTGTGTCCTACAGAAACCAGGGGAGGGAGGAGGTCAAGTCCAACGGCTCGATGATGAGAACGTTTGTGAAGGACCTACCCACTTCCATCGGAGGAACCGCAAACACCTCCATCGATAGAGAAACAAACACAAGAAGAGCTGAGCGTTTCAGGGGAACGTGGGGTGAACGTGGATCCTCTTTGGTCCGGACAGAGAAAAGGATCTGCAGAGTCTCCGAGTCCAGACTAGAATAGACCTGACCTTGTTAGAATTTAAAGAGACACACGCCGCGTTTCCACCGACGAGGAGCAAAAACCAGGAGATCATTATCGACCTTAGTCTGTGTCTCTGTGGAGAAACATCAGGAGCAATGGATGAGAACCTCTGTCATCGTGTTTTCATGTTCTGCATTCAAATGTCCAAAACTGCAGATCTCTAAAAACCTAAACTTTTTTAACCTCTTAACTGAGCACATTTTCTCCAGTTTGGCTTTACCCGAATCTGAAAGCTTCTTGGAAAAACAGAGACAAAAAACTAGGATGTAAACGCTGTTAAAAAACAAAAAATAAACAAAAAAAGCATCAATAAGTAACACAAAAAAAGAGAAAAAAATGTGACAAAAATTAGATGAAAAAAAACAGAAAAGGGAAAAAAGTGACAACACTGCAACAACGTGAGGAAAGAGATACGTTGTGTGGGTCTTAGCTTTCAAATGAGGTGTTACACTGGCCTGGCAAAGAGGAGAGAATGCATTCAGTTTAGGCGGGTGCTAAGAGGTTAAACTCCAAACTGTCCCACACAGGAAATGACAATATTTATCTCGGTCACAGCCTTTCTTGCTACACCTGGATACCAAACATGTATATATATATATATAAAAACCTGAATTTTCAAATTAAAAAAAACCTATTCCAAACTTTTCTGAAATTTTTCCAATCTTGTCAAAACAATAAATTTAAAAGAAAATGTTTAATTTTACAAACTTTTCCAAGTTTGTAAAATTAAACCCCCCTAAAACTGTTCCAAACTTTTCAGAAACAAAAAAATATCTCTAAATGTCGGAGTAAACATCGTAAGGAGAGTTTGTTTTTTACAGAGTTAAAACTCAGACGTCCATGTTTGAAAAGTGTTTCTCAATAAAAGTAAATACGTCTCTATTCCAGAGAATCAGTGAATAATTCACTTTAAAGCGTCACATCTTTAGTCCAGTTTATTTCTGAGCATCGTTCACCACAAAACCCACATCCTGATCAGCTTCCTCTGAACCTGCTGCGACTGTGTAGTTAAATAACAGTCATTTACAAATACATCACACGAACCAGGACAACACACATTCAAACATAAAGTAGAATCATGTCACATGTTAAACACCGGCTTTACTTTATTCAAACGCCATTTTAACCTCTTAACCCCCGCCTGAACTGAGCACATTTTCTCTTCATGAAAAAACCTCAAAATAGCAACGAAGACGAGACAAAAAGCTGAGCTCGTGATTCATCTAAAACATAACTAATGGTGATTCATCTAAAACATAACTAATGGTGATTCATCTAAAACATAATTAATGGTAATTCATCTTAAACATAATTAATGGTGATTCATCTAAAACATAACTAATGGTGATTCATCTAAAACATAACTAATGGTGATTCATCTAAAACATAACTAATGGTGATTCATCTAAAACATAATTAATGGTAATTCATCTTAAACATAATTAATGGTGATTCATCTAAAACATAACTAATGGTGATTCATCTAAAACATAACTAATGGTGATTCATCTAAAACATAACTAATGGTGATTCATCTAAAACATAACTAATGGCCTCATATGTTTGGACCACACTCTCCTGTATCTGAGCCACACTGACCTGAAACACAGAGCTCTTGTATGAGTTTCTTTTTACACGAGGAGGTTCTTTTATTATGTTTTTAAACAAAAGCCACAAAGAGGCTAAAGCTCTAATTATCTTATTTCAACTAAAGTGATTTTAAGTTTGTCCTGATTCTTTATGAACCTACAGGTTTGCAGATTCTGTCCACAATGTTCCTCACATAAGAAGCTCTGAACCGTCGGGCTTTTCCCACAACTGTGAAACTTATTTGTTCATGAAATGTGCAACAATAATCGAATGAGAGAAATCAAAGTGTTTCATGTTGGATAAGAATTAACATGTGATCATTAGAGAGAAATTAACCGTGATTAACCCGTTACCCGCCGTCCCTCCCGATCAGGGGTTCGTTAATACGATTAGGGTCAAGAACGGCAAACGCAACTCACACATAGTTTTTAGAAACTAGAAGGTCTTGGCTTTCAAATGAGGCATCACCCCGGCGTATAGGCTGTGAGATCCACAGTCAAGGCGGGGGTTAAGTGGTTAATTAATCGAAGTGCGATTAATCAGGATTTGAAACATTAATCGACCGACAGCCCTACAAAAGCGCGAGGAGAGAGATCCGTTAGATGCGTTTGTAGATTTGGGTAAAGCTGAACTGGACAAAATGCACTCTTCCCTTTTATGAAGCGTTTGAACAGACACAGGGGCCAGAGCTTCAGATCTGAAAGATCAGCTTTAATCATGTCTCGTTTTCTAAAGTAAAAAACTAAAAACCTCCCGGTGGTTCAGTCAAACGTCCGCAATTACACGAAGCATCGCGGGTTCTCGTAGCGAAAGCGTGACGTTTAGAGTTGGACGTCGGTGTCGGCGCTAAACCAGTGACGTGGGAAGTTTTTACTGGATTCTTTCATAACGTGCAGTTTCTCTCGTCACTTCGGCTCAGCTACAAAGTAATAATTGACTTTTATTCCGTCGCGATGTTGAGTTTCATCCAACAATGGCGCTGCAGTTCGCGGGGCTCCCCGTGGAGGCGGACCGCGGGAATTACAGCAAAGATCCAGGATGTTCGGTTTAAGAGTCGCAGCCGAATGAAAGAGTTCGTCCCGTAACGTGAGCCGTGTCTTTACGTGAGGCTTTAAACCTGCCATGGACTCCGAGTCCTGCTGAAACAGCTGACACTGCGGCGCCTCCCGAGCTACAGCTACACGCAGGAGACAAACATCTCACCTTTTCTCCCGTGACTTTTGGAGTTCCTTCTCTGCGTCATGTCTCCGTGTCCTCCGGGACCTGCGGATAAAGGTCTTATTTAGTCACAAAACGCCCGGGATTCTGCGTGAATGCTGTGGAAACGCTACGAGCCGCTGTTTGCTCTCACTGAGCCAAATCACGTCCTGGACTTCCGGACTGACGGCGCTCTGGGCCAATCAGGAGCCGGGATTCAGGGGGGAGGCGGGACCAGAGGCGGGTCTGACCAATGGGGAGGCTGAAAAACGGCCCTTTGCTTTTACTACGGGGCCGAATACAGATGTTTTTCTGTGTTTTAATGTAAAGGTTTGACCCTGATGTGGATGTAATGTAATCTAATGTAATGTAATCTAATGTAATGTAATCTAATGTAATGTAATCTAATCTAATCTAATCTAATCTAATCTAATGTAATGTAATCTAATGTAATGTAATGTAATCTAATGTAATGTAATGTAATGTAATCTAATGTAATGTAATGTAATCTAATGTAATGTAATCTAATGTAATCTAATGTAATGTAATGTAATGTAATCTAATGTAATGTAATCTAATGTAATCTAATGTAATGTAATGTAATGTAATGTAATCTAATGTAATGTAATGTAATGTAATGTAATGTAATCTAATGTAATCTAATCTAATCTAATCTAATCTAATCTAATGTAATGTAATGTAATGTAATGTAATCTAATGTAATGTAATCTAATGTAATCTAATGTAATGTAATGTAATGTAATCTAATGTAATGTAATCTAATGTAATGTAATGTAATGTAATGTAATCTAATGTAATGTAATGTAATGTAATGTAATGTAATCTAATGTAATGTAATGTAATCTAATGTAATGTAATCTAATGTAATCTAATGTAATGTAATGTAATGTAATGTAATGTAATCTAATGTAATGTAATCTAATGTAATGTAATGTAATGTAATCTAATGTAATGTAATGTAATGTAATCTAATGTAATGTAATGTAATGTAATGTAATGTAATGTAATGTAGCAGCTGAAGCCACTCAGGAGGCTTTTACTCAATAATACAAATCACAACATGTGCACATGTATAATGTCCAGTTTATTATTATTATTATTATTATTAAGACTTTATTAAGGACGCAAACACATGGTCAATAGAGTAGAAAATAAAGTACAGCACAACAGAGCTCTTCCTACAGGAGCTTCGATTACAGCGGTCTGACTCTGCACATGAATAAAACAATAATGAATAAAACAATAATGAATAAAACAATAATGAATAAAACAATAATGAATAAAACAATAATGAATAAAACAATAATGAATAAAATAATAATGAATAAAACAATAATGAATAAAACAATAATGAATAAAACAATAATGAATAAAACAATAATGAATAAAATAATAATGAATAAAACAATAATGAATAAAACAATAATGAATAAAATAATAATGAATAAAATAATAATGAATAAAACAATAATGAATAAAATAATAATGAATAAAATAATAATGAATAAAACAATAATGAATAAAATAATAATGAATAAAACAATAATGAATAAAACAATAATGAATAAAACAATAATGAATAAAATAATAATGAATAAAACAATAATGAATAAAACAATAATGAATAAAATAATAATGAATAAAATAATAATGAATAAAACAATAATGAATAAAATAATAATGAATAAAATAATAATGAATAAAACAATAATGAATAAAACAATAATGAATAAAACAATAATGAATAAAACAATAATGAATAAAATAATAATGAATAAAACAATAATGAATAAAACAATAATGAATAAAATAATAATGAATAAAACAATAATGAATAAAACAATAATGAATAAAACAATAATGAATAAAATAATAATGAATAAAACAATAATGAATAAAACAATAATGAATAAAACAATAATGAATAAAACAATAATGAATAAAATAATAATGAATAAAACAATAATGAATAAAATAATAATGAATAAAACAATAATGAATAAAACAATAATGAATAAAACAATAATGAATAACCGGGTCTCACATCACAGTTGACAAACATTTCACTTGAGCTCAAACGTCTCTGAACCTTCAGTAAAATTCTGAGAGGTTTAGGGCCATTGACCTTTAAGGCCATTGACCTTTAGGGTAATTGACCTTTAGGGCCATTGACCTTTAGGGCCTTTGACCTTTAGGGCCATTGACCTTTAGGGCCATTGACCTTTAGGGCCTTTGACCTTTAGGGCCATTGACCTTTAGGGCCATTGACCTTTAGGGCCATTAACCTTTAGGGCCTTTGACCTTTAGGGCCATTGACCTTTAGGGCCATTGACCTTTAGGGCCTTTGACCTTTAGGGCCATTAACCTTTAGGGCCTTTGACCTTTAGGGCCATTGACCTTTAGGGCCTTTGACCTTTAGGGCCTTTGACCTTTAGGGCCTTTGACCTTTAGGGCCATTGACCTTTAGGGCCTTTGACCTTTAGGGCCTTTGACCTTTAGGGCCATTGACCTTTAGGGCCTTTGACCTTTAGGGCCATTGACCTTTAGGGCCATTGACCTTTAGGGCCTTTGACCTTTAGGGCCTTTGACCTTTAGGGCCATTGACCTTTAGGGCCTTTGACCTTTAGGGCCTTTGACCTTTAGGGCCATTGGCCTTTAGGGCCATTGACCTTTAGGGCCTTTGACCTTTAGGGCCATTGACCTTTAGGGCCATTGACCTTTAGGGCCTTTGACCTTTAGGGCCATTGACCTTTAGGGCCATTGACCTTTAGGGCCTTTGACCTTTAGGGCCATTGACCTTTAAGGCCTTTGACCTTTAGGGCCATTGACCTTTAGGGCCATTGACCTTTAGGGCCATTGACCTTTAGGGCCTTTGACCTTTAGGGCCATTGACCTTTAGGGCCATTGACCTTTAGGGCCTTTGACCTTTAGGGCCATTGACCTTTAAGGCCTTTGACCTTTAGGGCCATTGACCTTTAGGGCCATTGACCTTTAGGGCCTTTGACCTTTAGGGCCATTGACCTTTAGGGCCTTTGACCTTTAGGGCCTTTGACCTTTAGGGCCATTGACCTTTAGGGCCTTTGACCTTTAGGGCCTTTGACCTTTAGGGCCATTGACCTTTAGGGCCTTTGACCTTTAGGGCCATTGACCTTTAAGGCCTTTGACCTTTAGGGCCATTGACCTTTAGGGCCATTGACCTTTAGGGCCTTTGACCTTTAAGGCCTTTGACCTTTAGGGCCATTGACCTTTAGGGCCTTTGACCTTTAGGGCCATTGACCTTTAGGGCCTTTGACCTTTAGGGCCATTGACCTTTAAGGCCTTTGACCTTTAGGGCCATTGACCTTTAAGGCCATTGACCTTTAGGGCCTTTGACCTTTAGGGCCATTAACCTTTAGGGCCATTGACCTTTAGGGCCTTTGACCTTTAGGGCCATTAACCTTTAGGGCCTTTGACCTTTAGGGCCTTTGACCTTTAGGGCCTTTAACCTTTAGGGCCATTAACCTTTAGGGCCTTTGACCTTTAGGGCCTTTGACCTTTAGGGCCATTAACCTTTAGGGCCATTGACCTTTAGGGCCTTTGACCTTTAGGGCCATTAACCTTTAGGGCCTTTGACCTTTAGGGCCTTTGACCTTTAGGGCCTTTGACCTTTAGGGCCATTAACCTTTAGGGCCATTGACCTTTAGGGCCATTGACCTTTAGGGCCTTTGACCTTTAAGGCCTTTGACCTTTAGGGCCATTGACCTTTAGGGCCATTGACCTTTAGGGCCTTTGACCTTTAAGGCCTTTGACCTTTAGGGCCATTGACCTTTAGGGCCATTGACCTTTAGGGCCTTTGACCTTTAGGGCCATTGACCTTTAGGGCCATTGACCTTTAGGGCCTTTGACCTTTAGGGCCATTGACCTTTAAGGCCTTTGACCTTTAGGGCCATTGACCTTTAGGGCCATTGACCTTTAGGGCCATTGACCTTTAGGGCCTTTGACCTTTAGGGCCATTGACCTTTAGGGCCATTGACCTTTAGGGCCTTTGACCTTTAGGGCCATTGACCTTTAGGGCCTTTGACCTTTAGGGCCATTGACCTTTAAGGCCTTTGACCTTTAGGGCCATTGACCTTTAGGGCCATTGACCTTTAGGGCCTTTGACCTTTAGGGCCATTGACCTTTAGGGCCTTTGACCTTTAGGGCCTTTGACCTTTAGGGCCATTGACCTTTAGGGCCTTTGACCTTTAGGGCCTTTGACCTTTAGGGCCATTGACCTTTAGGGCCTTTGACCTTTAGGGCCATTGACCTTTAAGGCCTTTGACCTTTAGGGCCTTTGACCTTTAGGGCCATTGACCTTTAGGGCCATTGACCTTTAGGGCCTTTGACCTTTAAGGCCTTTGACCTTTAGGGCCATTGACCTTTAGGGCCTTTGACCTTTAGGGCCATTGACCTTTAGGGCCATTAACCTTTAGGGCCATTGACCTTTAGGGCCTTTGACCTTTAGGGCCATTAACCTTTAGGGCCATTGACCTTTAGGGCCTTTGACCTTTAGGGCCTTTGACCTTTAGGGCCATTAACCTTTAGGGCCATTGACCTTTAGGGCCTTTGACCTTTAGGGCCATTGACCTTTAGGGCCTTTGACCTTTAGGGCCTTTGACCTTTAGGGCCATTGACCTTTAAGGCCATTGACCTTTAAGGCCTTTGACCTTTAGGGCCTTTGACCTTTAAGGCCTTTGACCTTTAGGGCCATTGACCTTTAGGGCCATTGACCTTTAGGGCCTTTGACCTTTAGGGCCTTTGACCTTTAGGGCCATTAACCTTTAGGGCCATTGACCTTTAGGGCCATTGACCTTTAGGGCCTTTGACCTTTAGGGCCATTGACCTTTAGGGCCATTGACCTTTAGGGCCTTTGACCTTTAGGGCCATTGACCTTTAAGGCCTTTGACCTTTAGGGCCATTAACCTTTAGGGCCTTTGACCTTTAGGGCCATTAACCTTTAGGGCCATTGACCTTTAGGGCCTTTGACCTTTAGGGCCATTAACCTTTAGGGCCATTGACCTTTAGGGCCATTGACCTTTAGGGCCTTTGACCTTTAGGGCCTTCGACCTTTAGGGCCATTAACCTTTAGGGCCATTGACCTTTAGGGCCATTGACCTTTAGGGCCTTTGACCTTTAGGGCCTTTGACCTTTAGGGCCATTGACCTTTAGGGCCATTGACCTTTAGGGCCTTTGACCTTTAGGGCCATTAACCTTTAGGGCCATTGACCTTTAGGGCCATTGACCTTTAGGGCCATTGACCTTTAGGGCCTTTGACCTTTAGGGCCATTGACCTTTAAGGCCTTTGAACTTTAGGGCCATTAACCTTTAGGGCCTTGACCTTTAGGGCCTTTGACCTTTAGGGCCTTTGACCTTTAGGGCCTTTGACCTTTAGGGCCTTGACCTTTAGCTGTTTATGGAGCGGATCATTACAGGGTTTGTGTTCTTCACTGAGTCAGGAACCTCTCCACAGACCGGCTCCACAGGTCGAGCAGGTGTACGGGGGCAGGCGTACGGGGGCAGGTGTACGGGGGCAGGTGTACGGGGGCAGGTGTACGGGGGCAGGTTTAAGGGGCAGGTGTACGGGGGCAGGTTTAAGGGGCAGGTGTACGGGGGCGGGTGTACGGGGGCAGGTTTAAGGGGCAGGTGTACGGGGGCAGGTTTAAGGGGCAGGTGTACGGGGGCAGGTGTACGGGGGCAGGTGGGGCAGGTGTACGGGGGCAGGTGTACGGGGCAGGTGTACGGGGGCAGGTGTACGGGGCAGGCGTACGGGGGCAGGTGTACGGGGGCAGGTGGGGCAGGTGTACGGGGCAGGTGAACGGGGCAGGTGTGTGGCTGAATGTAATGAGCGCTAAACACTCTCTGGAAACAGGATTCCTGTGAAGCTTCGCACATTCCTAGCACTGCCTGAAGCCTGGCTCCAAACACTTTCTAAAGTCTATCAAATGTTACGAGTCATGTGACAACAGGGCTGGGATCAAACGCTGAGATCAAACGCCTAGACCTATGATGGACAGCTCTGTGGGCGGGGCTTCCCGCCTTTATGCCCTTTTAAGGAACAGAGGGCTCATTACTATGAATGACTCATCGCTCTCTTGTGTCTTATATCTGTGGAAGCAACAGACACTTCCTTATTCCATCAATCACATGACAAAGTCTCAGACTGGAGCTGCTGTTTCGCCCACAGGGGGCGCTACCTCCTCTATGAACAGATCAAGTGAAACGTTCTCAAATCCTGTCTCCGTTTTCTTCAAGTGTGTCGGCTCTCAGTCGTTCAGGAACGTTCTATTGTAGTGGATATTTTCAAAGATGGTGGACGGGATGAGAGGGTTCAGAAGCTCCGCCCTAAAACAGTCATTGTCCAATCACAGCCCTTAGCGAGCTGGATCTGCTCCCATAGAAACTATTTGAGCAACTGTTGTTTGGCTTTTAAAGCTGATAAACCAGCTGGAGAAGCTCCGCCTGAGCGAATACACGCCCACCGTCCGTCTGTGGCTTTGAACATTCCATGAGCTGTACCTGTGTTCATGTGAACTATGACACTTTAATCCTTAACGACTACAATAAATCCTGTTTTTACCAGTTGTGTTTCTATGAGCAGTATTACTGTGATACAGAGCGAGAGAGAATCACTGCTCAGGCTTTAGTCGATCTAAGATACTAACCTTTAGGGACCGTCAACAAATGACTACACTAGCAACTCCATGGAAAAGCATGTTTGACTTCAGTAGACCCCGAACACCTTCAGAACATCAGGACTCCTCATGGGCCACTGTGATCCACGACTAACACTGTAAAGTGGTTTGGGGTCACGGGGTCAAAGGACCATGAAACTATTTCATACAAATATCACATTGTTGTTTCATGGAGTTTAGTCATTTGTTGACGGTCCCTAACCAGAGCGTCCTCTGAGCTCAGGCCTTCTGCAGAGCGTCTCTCACTAGAGCCTTTCCCGGTAGCTGGGGAATAAAGCGTCCACTGTGGGGCCGTTGGGACGTGGATTGTCCTCCCTGGTCTGGCCTGGGCTGGCTCTGGGACCTCAGACTGAGGGGACCTTCTGGTTCTCTCCTCTGGTGGAGCAGGTCATGTGATGCTGCTGTTGGACGTGTGCCATGGTTAAACAGGTTGGATCGGCCTCAGGGCAAACAGAGCTCATAGTTTTCATGATGAAACTATGAGCAGTCAGAGCCACAGTCTTCAGGTGAGGCTCAGGCCACACTGCACGAGCAGGGACCTCCTAAAGTCTTTTGTTTAGAAGAATCCTCTGAATACCGTGGTCTGGAGACGTCTGAGGAGGCTCTTCATCAGTGAGTACAAAGTGAGGGGGGGCTGAGGGCGGTGAAGCAGCTCGTCTGCTTAGGAACATTACTAACTTATTCTGAGCGTTCTGTAAAGACCAAAGCACAAGCGTCAGACCTGGACTCAATGTGGACCTTCTGTTTCTTCTCTTGTGATTCTGGACGTTTAGCCGTCCCGTCTTATCGCTCCATTTCCTCATTCAACCGGTTTCTGATTGTGTAACTTGTGCCGTTTATAAGAGGAAGCACTTGGAACGCAGTGATTTAAAGTGTTTGACCTGCTGACCCAGACCAGACCAGACCAGGCCAGACCAGACCAGACCAGACCCAGACCAGGCCAGGCCAGGCCAGACCAGACCAGACCCAGACCAGACCCAGACCAGACCAGACCAGACCAGACCAGGACTAACGAGGCCATAGACTGAGATCAGTCCACCGTCACTGCTCCCATGGACGGGACTCCTGTTCCAAAAGAGGAGGGAAACGGTGCCCCCGTGAGGCGGGCGGGGCAGTGACAGGCCTCCACAGAGCCCCAGGGCCTGTCAGTCATGTGACTTTATAAAGAAGCTTTTATTTCCCATTGTTTCCTCTGCAGGTGTAAGGGGGCAGGTGTACGGGGGCAGGTGAACGGGGCAGGTGTACGGGGGCAGGTGTACGGGGGCAGGTGGGGCAGGTGTACGGGGGCAGGTGTACGGGGGCAGGTGTACGGGGGCAGGTGTACGGGGGCAGGTGGGGCAGGTGTACGGGGGCAGGTGTACGGGGGCAGGTGGGGCAGGTGTACGGGGGCAGGTTTAAGGGGCAGGTGTACGGGGCAGGTGTACGGGGCAGGTGAACGGGGCAGGTGTGTGGCTGAATGTAATGAACGCTAAACACTCTCTGGAAACAGGATTCCTGTGAAGCTTCGCACATTCCTAGCACTGCCTGAAGCCTGGCTCCAAACACTTTCTAAAGTCTATCAAATGTTACGAGTCATGTGACAACAGGGCTGAGATCAAACGCTGAGATCAAACGCCTAGACCTATGATGGACAGCTCTGTGGGCGGGGCTTCCCGCCTTTATGCCCTTTTAAGGAACAGAGGGCTCATTACTATGAATGACTCATCGCTCTCTTGTGTCTTATATCTGTGGAAGCAACAGACACTTCCTTATTCCATCAATCACATGACAAAGTCTCAGACTGGAGCTGCTGTTTCGCCCACAGGGGGCGCTACCTCCTCTGAACAGATCAAGTGAAACGTTCTCAAATCCTGTCTCCGTTTTCTTCAAGTGTGTCGGCTCTCAGTCGTTCAGGAACGTTCTATTGTAGTGGATATTTTCAAAGATGGTGGACGGGATGAGAGGGTTCAGAAGCTCCGCCCTAAAACAGTCATTGTCCAATCACAGCCCTTAGCGAGCTGGATCTGCTCCCATAGAAACTATTTGAGCAACTGTTGTTTGGCTTTTAAAGCTGATAAACCAGCTGGAGAAGCTCCGCCTGAGCGAATACACGCCCACCGTCCGTCTGTGGCTTTGAACATTCCATGAGCTGTACCTGTGTTCATGTGAACTATGACACTTTAATCCTTAACGACTACAATAAATCCTGTTTTTACCAGTTGTGTTTCTATGAGCAGTATTACTGTGATACAGAGCGAGAGAGAATCACTGCTCAGGCTTTAGTCGATCTAAGATACTAACCTTTAGGGACCGTCAACAAATGACTACACTAGCAACTCCATGGAAAAGCATGTTTGACTTCAGTAGACCCCGAACACCTTCAGAACATCAGGACTCCTCATGGGCCACTGTGATCCACGACTAACACTGTAAAGTGGTTTGGGGTCACGGGGTCAAAGGACCATGAAACTATTTCATACAAATATCACATTGTTGTTTCATGGAGTTTAGTCATTTGTTGACGGTCCCTAACCAGAGCGTCCTCTGAGCTCAGGCCTTCTGCAGAGCGTCTCTCACTAGAGCCTTTCCCGGTAGCTGGGGAATAAAGCGTCCACTGTGGGGCCGTTGGGACGTGGATTGTCCTCCCTGGTCTGGCCTGGGCTGGGACCTCAGACTGAGGGGACCTTCTGGTTCTCTCCTCTGCTGGAGCAGGTCATGTGATGCTGCTGTTGGACGTGTGCCATGGTTAAACAGGTTGGATCGGCCTCAGGGGAAACAGAGCTCATAGTTTTCATGATGAAACTATGAGCAGTCAGAGCCACAGTCTTCAGGTGAGGCTCAGGCCACACTGCACGAGCAGGGACCTCCTAAAGTCTTTTGTTTAGAAGAATCCTCTGAATACCGTGGTCTGGAGACGTCTGAGGAGGCTCTTCATCAGTGAGTACAAAGTGAGGGGGGGCTGAGGGCGGTGAAGCAGCTCGTCTGCTTAGGAACGTTACTAACTGTAGTTATTCTGAGCGTTCTGTAAAGACCAAAGCACAAGCGTCAGACCTGGACTCAATGTGGACCTTCTGTTTCTTCTCTTGTGATTCTGGACGTTTAGCCGTCCCGTCTTATCGCTCCATTTCCTCATTCAACCGGTTTCTGATTGTGTAACTTGTGCCGTTTATAAGAGGAAGCACTTGGAACGCAGTGATTTAAAGTGTTTGACCTGCTGACCCAGACCAGACCAGACCAGGCCAGACCAGGCCAGACCAGACCAGACCAGACCAGGCCAGACCCAGACCAGGGGGCAGGTGTACGGGGCGGGTGTACGGGGGCAGGTGTAAGGGGGCAGGTGTACGGGGGCAGGTGTAAGGGGGGCGGGTGTACGGGGCAGGTGTAAGGGGGCGGGTGTATGGGGGCAGGTGTAAGGGGGCAGGTGTACGGGGGCGGGTGTACGGGGGCAGGTGTACGGGGGCGGGTGTACGGGGGCAGGTGTACGGGGGCAGGTGTAAGGGGCTGTGGGGGGGGGTCAAACATGTTTGTTTTGCCAGTTTTAGTGAAACACTCGTGTTGTGAGACTTTCACTGAAATCACTATTTGTCAAACTGCTGTTATGAAAGTTCTTCACATAGAACTTCAAACCTCTGCATACTTTATGAAGCTTCAGGTTAAAGCCCTGACACTTGTTTTTCATCATGAGGTCATTTTTACTTTGAGCGGCGAGAGAAAGAAAACAAGAGAAATGTGAGAAAACCGTCGTCACTGAATCTGAGGACCTCCAAAAATAACTCTTTCACATTTGGTTTGGTTCAAATGGAGAACATGTTCCTGGTGTGAAAGGCAGTGATGGAGTCGGTGTTTGGAGCTTTGGTGAATAGACCTGGACATCATCAGTTATGAAACATCTGATATGATTGATGACGATATGAGGCAGACAGCAGCTCAGTAATAAATGAGGAAGTCCTTTCAGAACTCCAGAGGACACGAGCAGCTCAGGCCTTTAACGGGAAAGTGGGGATTGACCTGAAATATTTCACCTCTGACTTAGACAAATGTTATTGTGAAAGTGTCTGTGCTGTTTCAGATCCACATGGAGCTCCTGACGCTGATACTGCTGACCCTGTGGACCCTGTGGACCACCACAGGAGGAGAGTGGAGCCCCCCAGGTAACTCCCTCTGGCCTGGTGTGAGGGGTGGTCCTCTGTTCAGTTACTGAAGTTCATCCTTGGTGTCTTCTCTGTCCCCAGTGTCCTCTCACGTGTCCTGTGTCTTCATGGAGACCTGTCTTCTGCCCTGCAGCTTCAAACCTGGAGATCTCGTGATTGAGTGGAATAAACATGAAGGCTTACTGACGGCTCATTATTTCAATCAAGGCAAAGACGAGCCTGAGAAACAGGACGCTCCCTTTAGGGGGCGCACTTCCTTGTTTCCAGAGCAGGTCTTTGTGGGAAACACCTCGATGCAGCTGTTGAAGGTCACGGTGGACGACGAGGGAATCTACCGCTGTTTCGTTTACGACAGAAGAACCGATGATGTCAAACAGGAGTTTATGAGTCTGAGAGTGGAAAGTAAGAAACAGGCATCAACATTATGTCCCTGAGCTGATGCAGGTCTGAGCTGATGTAGGTCTGAGCTGATGCAGGTCTGAGCTGATGTAGATCTGAGCTGATGTAGGTCTGAGCTGATGTAGGTCTGAGCTGATGTAGATCTGAGCTGATGCAGATCTGAGCTGATGCAGGTCTGAGCTGATGTAGATCTGAGCTGATGTAGATCTGAGCTGATGTAGGTCTGAGCTGATGTAGGTCTGAGCTGATGTAGGTCTGAGCTGATGTAGGTCTGAGCTGATGTAGGTCTGAGCTGATGTAGATCTGAGCTGATGTAGGTCTGAGCTGATGTAGGTCTGAGCTGATGTAGATCTGAGCTGATGTAGGTCTGAGCTGATGTTTGCAGGTCTGAGCTGATGTAGATCTGAGCTGATGTAGGTCTGAGCTGATGTAGGTCTGAGCTGATGTTTGCAGGTCTGAGCTGATGTAGATCTGAGCTGATGCAGGTCTGAGCTGATGTAGATCTGAGCTGATGTAGATCTGAGCTGATGTAGGTCTGAGCTGATGTAGATCTGAGCTGATGCAGGTCTGAGCTGATGCAGATCTGAGCTGATGTAGGTCTGAGCTGATGCAGGTCTGAGCTGATGTAGATCTGAGCTGATGTAGGTCTGAGCTGATGTAGATCTGAGCTGATGTAGATCTGAGGTGATGTAGGTCTGAGCTGATGTGGGTCTGAGCTGATGTAGGTCTGAGCTGATGTAGGTCTGAGCTGATGTTTGCAGGTCTGAGCTGATGTAGGTCTGAGCTGATGTAGGTCTGAGCTGATGTAGGTCTGAGCTGATGTAGGTCTGAGCTGATGTAGATCTGAGCTGATGTAGATCTGAGGTGATGTAGGTCTGAGCTGATGTAGATCTGAGGTGATGTAGGTCTGAGCTGATGTAGATCTGAGCTGATGTAGATCTGAGCTGATGTAGGTCTGAGCTGATGTAGGTCTGAGCTGATGCAGGTCTGAGCTGATGTTTGCAGGTCTGAGCTGATGTAGGTCTGAGCTGATGTAGATCTGAGCTGATGTAGGTCTGAGCTGATGTGAGTGTCTGAGCTGATGTAGGTCTGAGCTGATGTAGGTCTGAGCTGATGCAGGTCTGAGCTGATGTAGGTCTGAGCTGATGTAGGTCTGAGCTGATGTAGGTCTGAGCGGATGTAGGTCTGAGCTGATGTAGGTCTGAGCTGATGTAGGTCTGAGCGGATGTAGGTCTGAGCTGATGTAGGTCTGAGCTGATGTAGATCTGAGCTGATGTAGATCTGAGCTGATGTAGGTCTGAGCTGATGTAGGTCTGAGCTGATGTTTGCAGGTCTGAGCTGATGTAGGTCTGAGCTGATGTAGGTCTGAGCTGATGCAGGTCTGAGGTGATGTAGGTCTGAGCTGATGTAGATCTGAGCTGATGTAGGTCTGAGCTGATGTAGATCTGAGCTGATGTAGGTCTGAGCTGATGCAGGTCTGAGCTGATGTAGGTCTGAGCTGATGCAGGTCTGAGCTGATGTAGGTCTGAGCTGATGTTTGCAGGTCTGAGCTGATGTAGGTCTGAGCTGATGTAGGTCTGAGCTGATGTTTGCAGGTCTGAGCTGATGTAGGTCTGAGCTGATGTAGGTCTGAGCTGATGTAGGTCTGAGCTGATGCAGGTCTGAGCTGATGTAGATCTGAGCTGATGTAGGTCTGAGCTGATGTTTGCAGGTCTGAGCTGATGTAGGTCTGAGCTGATGTAGGTCTGAGCTGATGCAGGTCTGAGCTGATGTAGATCTGAGCTGATGTAGGTCTGAGCTGATGTAGGTCTGAGCTGATGTAGATCTGAGCTGATGTAGATCTGAGCTGATGTAGGTCTGAGCTGATGTAGGTCTGAGCTGATGCAGGTCTGAGCTGATGTAGGTCTGAGCTGATGTAGGTCTGAGCTTATGTAGATCTGAGCTGATGTAGGTCTGAGCTGATGTAGGTCTGAGCTGATGTAGATCTGAGCTGATGTAGGTCTGAGCTGATGTAGATCTGAGGTGATGTAGGTCTGAGCTGATGTAGATCTGAGCTGATGTAGGTCTGAGCTGATGTAGGTCTGAGCTGATGTAGATCTGAGCTGATGTAGGTCTGAGCTGATGTAGGTCTGAGCTGATGTAGGTCTGAGCTTATGTAGATCTGAGCTGATGTAGGTCTGAGCTGATGTAGGTCTGAGCTGATGTAGATCTGAGCTGATGTAGGTCTGAGCTGATGTAGGTCTGAGGTGATGTAGGTCTGAGCTGATGTAGATCTGAGCTGATGTAGGTCTGAGCTGATGTAGATCTGAGCTGATGTAGGTCTGAGCTGATGTGAGTGTCTGCTGTAGGTCCTGTGAAGGCCCTGTCCATGGAGCAGAAAGGAGATGTTCTGGTCTGCAGCTCTGAGGGCATCTACCCACAGCCCAACATCAGCTGGGCTCCTCCCTCTCAACACAAACCCCAGATTGAACAAATGCTGGACCGGCGTTTCTCCGTCACCAGCTCCCTCTCCCTGGACGTCCAGCCTCCTCAGCAGTACAGCTGTAACATCAGCACTGACCACAGCTGGAAGAGCGCCACCTACAGCCTGCAGCGTGAGTGTGCTCCTGTTCACTCTGTCAAGGCTCCTCTGTTTTAGGGGGCGGGGCCAGGAAAGGTGACGGGCGGGGCCAGGACAGGTGAGGGGGTGGGGCAATGACAGGTGAAGGGGCCGGGGCCAGGTGGCGGAGCAGCTTCAGACTGACCAGTGAGTCACAGCTCTGTGTGTCCTCAGCTCCATTGGACATGTCCTCAAACATCACCATCCCCTGTGTGGACTCCATGGTTCCAGAGAAGAGCCTGGTGTGGACCTTCAACTACATCCAGATCATCGTGAGCAGGACCGGGGCAGAGGTCACCTACACTGACCCCTGGAGGCCGTTTGTGGAGGGCGTGTCAGAGCGGGGCAGTCTGAGTCTGAAGGAGCTGGGTCAGGAGCAGGAGGGAGTGTACGTCTGTGAGCTCCACACGGACGACACCACCTACATCTCCAGGACTGTGCTCGGACACACAGCTCCAGGTGAGGCTCACTCACCGTGCTGCATGTTCAACTCACTTCCTGTTCCTCTTGTGTTGGGTTCAGTCAGTATTGATGGGACGACTGCTTCTTGTGCTGTTTGTTACTTGGTACAGACTGTTCCTATTCTGCCTGGACTTCTTCTCCTTCTTCTTCTCTGAGTTTGTTTGGAGCTACGAGCTCGTGTCCTGGGGGAGTTAGGTTTACCTGGAAACCAGAGATGAGTCTGGTGATCAAACACAAACAAACAGGAAGTGGAGTAAACCAATCAGTGAAGAGCGTCTGCTGTTAATGTGTTATTAGCTGATCTGAGTTCATATTCACACAGGTTTATGAATCTGGAAACTCACCGACTCTTTTACCAACGGCCGGAGAAAAGCTCTTTGTTTCTCTCGTTGGTAGATTGTTGTTGAGGGACTTCCTCGTCCTGTGATGACGCTGCCGTGAGTCCCAGACTGATCCCTCAGTTTAAAAATATAGAGGATCATTCTGGGCTCACCGGGCGAGAGTTTGGTCACGCCCACTGTAACTGTTTATTTGTTTATTTATATGGATCAGCTGAGAGCAACAAGCAGTCCGCTAGTCGTCCTGGGTCCAAACAGCATTTACATGTTCATACAAACATATGTATATGCATTATTTAAAAAATAATAATAATAATTACATACAGTGCCTTGCGAAAGTATTCGGCCCCTTGAACTTTGACCTTTTGCCACATTCCAGGCTTCAAACATAAAGATATAAAAAAAAAATTGTGAAGAACCAACAACAAGTGGGACACAATCATGAAGTGAAACGAAATTTATTGGATATTTCAAACATTTTTAACAAATAAAAAACTGAAAAATTGGGCGTGCAAAAGTATTCAGCCCCTTTACTTTCAGTGCAGCAAACTCTCTCCAGAAGTCCATTGAGGATCTCTGAAGGATCCAATGTTGACCTAAATGACTAATGATGATAAATAGAATCCACCTGTGTGAACAAGTCTCCGTATAAATGCACCTGCTCTGTGATCGTCTCAGAGGTCAGTTTAAAGCGCAGAGAGCATCATGAAGAACAAGGAACACACCAGGCAGGTCCCAGATACTGTTGTGGAGAAGTTTAAAGCCGGATTTGGATACAAAAAGATTTCCCAAGCTTTAAACATCCCAAGGAGCACTGTGCAAGCGATAATATTGAAATGGAAGGAGTATCAGACCACTGCAGATCTACAAAGACCCGGCCGTCCCTTCTTGTTTAGAACCGGAATTAGAATCAATCCTCCCAAGTGTCTCTTGGAGTTGGTGGTATTACAGCAATGTCTCATAAGGACCATACAGATGCGTGTTCCTCACCCATTGGTGGAGATGAAGCAGATGACTGAGATACTCTCAGGACGTCCTGCTGCTGAGGCCTACTAAGCCAACAAGCCTCTTGACTCAGTTTCACACCACAACACTTTTGGGATAGTCCTCAAAATACAACAGGACGTTCTGGCTCAGCTTTCTTCAACATAAAAGTCAGTATCCAGGTTTGTCTCAGGATTCCCCAGATATTCCATGGATTTTAGAGAGATCTTCTCAAGGCAAAATGCTCAGGGTCCTGGCATGGCAGCCATTTTGTAAACAGGGATACAAACTGGAGACATCGGCGTAAACATCACCTGCACCTGGGCCACCACGAGGAGACGCCCCACACCAGGAGTCAGAGGAGATGAAGCTCTGTGGTGATGTGAGTGCTGTCAGAGGTCAGCAGGAGGTCAAACAACTACATGGACGAGCTGGAGAAGTACTCCCACATGAATGATGATGTCATCACCAGCATCACCTCCTCCTGTGACAGTGAGGAGTCCAGTGACCAGGAGACGCTCGGTGGAGGAGGCTTCCTACCTCCAGAGCAAGAGGATAGAGATGGACCTGGAGCACATGGAGGCGTGTCACCCACTGCCCACGAAGAACGAGAGACCACCAGAGGTCATCAAGAGCTTCAAAATATATTGAACAGGCTAATGCTAACGGCTATAGAGAAAATACATTGAACAGGCTAATGCTAACGGCTATAGGAAAAATACATTGAACAGGCTAATGCTAACGGCTATAGGGAAAAATACATTGAACAGGCTAATGCTAATGGATATATGAAAAATACATTGAACAGGCTAATGCTAACGGCTATAGAGAAAATACATTGAACAGGCTAATGCTAACGGCTATAGGAAAAATACATTGAACAGGCTAATGCTAACGGCTATAGGAAAAATACATTGAACAGGCTAATGCTAACGGCTATAGGAAAAATACATTGAACAGGCTAATGCTAACGGCTATAGAGAAAATACATTGAACAGGCTAATGCTAACGGCTATAGAGAAAATACATTGAACAGGCTAATGCTAACGGCTATAGGAAAAATACATTGAACAGGCTAATGCTAACGGCTATAGGGAAAAATACATTGAACAGGCTAATGCTAATGGCTATATGAAAAATACATTGAACAGGCTAATGCTAACGGCTATAGAGAAAATACATTGAACAGGCTAATGCTAACGGCTATAGAGAAAATACATTGAACAGGCTAATGCTAACGGCTATAGGAAAAATACATTGAACAGGCTAATGCTAACGGCTATAGGGAAAAATACATTGAACAGGCTAATGCTAATGGCTATATGAAAAATACATTGAACAGGCTAATGCTAACGGCTATAGAGAAAATACATTGAACAGGCTAATGCTAACGGCTATAGGAAAAATACATTGAACAGGCTAATGCTAACGGCTATAGGAAAAATACATTGAACAGGCTAATGCTAACGGCTATAGGAAAAATACATTGAACAGGCTAATGCTAACGGCTATAGGAAAAATACATTGAACAGGCTAATGCTAACGGCTACAGGAAAAATACATTGAACAGGCTAATGCTAACGGCTATAGGAAAAATACATTGAACAGGCTAATACTAACGGCTATAGGAAAAATACATTGAACAGGCTAATGCTAACGGCTATATGAAAAATACATTGAACAGGCTAATGCTAACGGCTATAGGAAAAATACATTGAACAGGCTAATGCTAACGGCTATAGGAAAAATACATTGAACAGGCTAATGCTAACTGACAGAACTGTCGCGGCTTCTTTTTACTTCTGTGTTTTGTCCGGATCAGAAGAAGTTGATGTTTACGGGCTCTGTGTTCCAATTGGTTCAGCTGTTACCAAAGCAACTCTAGCCCCGCCCCCTCAGCCACTTTCCATTCTGAGACAAATCTGGCACGAGAAAAGAGTGTGTTTTTTAGAGCTGCTCCTGTAAATTACTGAGCTGAACAGCTGTAAAAACAATCAAATCTTAATTTCACGTTGAAACATTTTAACCTCATGTTTGAGGCGGTTTTGAGCTGAACTCTGCGTCCAATGAATGTGAAGGACTGAACTCCAGGTCACATGTGTCTGCAGAGGGACTCAGTGCTGCTGCTGTCGGGGCCTCAGTGTCTGCTGTCATCATCATCATCATCATCATCATCGTCGTCATCCTCATCGTCATCATGAAGAAGAAACATCAGGAGGTAAGAGACAGTTTTCACACAGTCCATCCTTCTGTTTTGATCGGCTCTATCCGGGGCCGGGTCACAGAGGCAGAAGTCTGAGCAGAGACGCCCAGACTTCCCTCTCCCCAGACACCTCCTCCAGCTGTTCTAGAGGGATCCTGAGGCGACACCAGCTCAGAGACATGGCCCTCCAGCGTGTCCTGGGGCTCCCATTTGTTTGTAAAATGACTCTGGGCAGTAATGTTTGGCTCAGGCTCAGGAGCTTCAGGCTTTGACCTGTTTTTATTGGTCACTGTGAATCGGCTCTTTTCAGAGTTCAGAGGTCAGACTCCATGAGGAACATGACACTAAACACGTGTGCTCTGAGAAGCTCTCATTGATACATTACTCACTCACGCTTATCATGAGGAAACGTGTTCTGTTATTCAGAATCAACATAATGAGCTCATGTTTATATTTATTAAGGCTTGTTTTAATGGAGTTTGTTTCCGCACTGGAGTTTCCCGGTTATTTGTGGTGAATATTCCAGTTTTGTCTTTGATCATATAAACTCAGTTTCCGATAATGAGAAACCCGGATTCTTCAACATTAACCGGGATAACGTGTAGACGCTATTTCCTGTTATTCACCTTATTCTGGAAGTTCCCGTTGGTGCCGCCATGAATCCACTTGTATTCGACGCGTGAAAATCAGATTCTACACAAACACAAAGGTGTTTTTGTGGCTGGGTTGCAGGTTCTAGAATGTGATGATGTCACCGGACCCAGCGGGGGGAGGAGCCAGTTTTTTCTTATTAACTAACATTACACTTTCACAAGTTGTAGCTCAAAAGAAAATGTATGAATTACAAAAATGATCTTTAATATCCGTCCATGATCTGATCCAAGACCAAAAATGTCCCCAAAAACTAAATAATTTTTCATCCATATAATAGTATTGGCCTTTAGAATGCCGTGATGTCACCTGCAACCCAGCAATTTCAGTATGAGAATCTGGATCCTTTATTTGATCATAAACTGGAGATTTCTCAGTTACAGAAAAACCATCTCACAGAATGTGTTTCTGTGAGATGCCACTGCAGCCGTTTCTGCTCGTCAGCTTCAGTGAACAGTTTAGAGGAGGCCGGATAGAAGGTTTATGCACAACTGCAGCTTCTGGAGGTCCTACACCGTGATGAACAGGAGGCTCCAGAGGCACCAGCAGCTTCAAATACCTGTTTGCTGCTTTGTAGCAGCTGTTCTCTTAATCTGATGTGTTTGTCTGGCAGAAACCGTCCTCATTGTGCCTTTATCTGCACAAACCCGTGTGTCTCTGAATCAGACACAAATCTCTGATGATGATCACGCTTCATCTTTCATGAAATATCGAAGGTTTTCAGACCAAGTCCAAGACATTCAACTATTTCACGCTTTTCATGAGCAGAGAGATCCTTTTTCTTTCCTTTATTGCTTGAAAATGTTGGTCTGCTTAATAATGTGGAACGTCCATTTTCAGTAGTTTTTCCCTTAACTGGACTTAACCTGAGAACTGATCATCACAGGGTCTGAGACTGAAGTCAGTGACTGATTTTATTTTATTTTTTTACTTTTTAGACACTGAAATACAATTTGCATAATAATTTGAGATGCGGTGTAGTGACAGAACGTTCCACAAACTGGAGCTGTTTGTCCAAACAGTGATGGGGAGAGGGTGTTTCTGTAACTGAGAAATCTCCTGTTGATCAATAAGGAGTGAAACCCATTGGATTCAGTTCTGAATGTAACTGTTTTTCATTTGTCTTTTTATTTTGAGGATTGTAACTGAAATTGTAACTCTGTATCTTCTGCCGCCTCTGGGCCTGGACTCTGTTAAAAACAGTTGTTTATCTCAATGGGACTTTTGTGGATGAATAAATCAAAGATCTCCCATAGTCCTCAGGTCCACCAGGCTTATTATGGAGAATCACTAAACACACTGTGTTGAGTGTCATGTGACTAAGAGTCACCCCTCCTGGAGCCCCCCCTTAACGTTGGGGGGGGTTTGACCTGAAGGATCCTGGAGCTCTGTTGTCGGGGGCTTGGTGCCCCTGGTAGGGTCTCCCAGGGCAAACAGGTCCTAGGTGACGGGTCAGACAAAGAGCGGTTCAGAAGCCCCTTATGAGAGACCAACAGGCCCGGTTAGAACCATGAGGCCGTCCTTCTGTGGACCCACCACCTGCAGGGGGCGCCATAGGGGCTGGTGCAATGGCTGACCCCATGACCCGGCAACAGACAAGTGGAAGAAGATGGATGGATGGACACAAGTCCATCAATTCACAGTTGCACTGAGGAAAAGGTTGGAAGGGCGCCCCCTTGTGTGAACTCAGGGGTCTGTAACCTTCAACAGAGCCCAGGCTTTAATAACAGTCTGATGATGAACAAGTGAATTAAAGTAAACATGACTCAAATCTCTGGAACTGGACAGACTGTAGAAATAGAAGTGGATCTGGATGATCCTTCACTGAGGAATGTCTCTCACTTTTACAGATATAAAAACTGTTTATGGGTTTAATTCATCGACTACAGACGATGACTCGAGAACCTTAATCTACGATTGTTTCATCAAAAGAGCCGCATGTGGTGAACTCGATTCTGACAAATGTTTGTTTTTTTCAGCCGAGAAACACAGAAGAAGAGATGTAAGTTCTTCCTCTGCCTCCTCTGTGCTCTTCCTCTGTCTCCTCTGTGCTCTTCCTCTGTGCTCTTCCTCTGTGCTCTTCCTCTGTCTCCTCTGAGCTCTTCCTCTGTGCTCTTCCTCTGTCTCCTCTGAGCTCTTCCTCTGTGCTCTTCCTCTGTCTCCTCTGAGCTCTTCCTCTGTGCTCTTCCTCTGTCTCCTCTGTGCTCTTCCTCTGTCTCTTCCTCTGTCTCCTCTGTGCTCTTCCTCTGAGCTCTTCCTCTGTCTCCTCTGTGCTCTTCCTCTGTCTCCTCTGTGCTCTTCCTCTGTCTCCTCTGTGCTCTTCCTCTGTCTCCTCTGTACTCTTCCTCTGTCTCCTCTGTGCTCTTCCTCTGAGCTCTTCCTCTGTCTCCTCTGTGCTCTTCCTCTGTCTCCTCTGTGCTCTTCCTCTGTCTCCTCTGTGCTCTTCCTCTGTGCACTTCCTCTGTCTCCTCTGTGCTCTTCCTCTGTCTCCTCTGTACTCTTCCTCTGTCTCCTCTGTGCTCTTCCTCTGTGCTCTTCCTCTGTCTCCTCTGAGCTCTTCCTCTGTGCTCTTCCTCTGTCTCCTCTGTGCTCTTCCTCTGTGCTCTTCCTCTGTCTCCTCTGTGCTCTTCCTCTGTGCTCTTCCTCTGTCTCTTCTGTGTACTTCCTCTGTCTCCTCTGAGCTCTTCCTCTGTCTCCTCTGTGCTCTTCCTCTGTGCACTTCCTCTGTCTCCTCTGTGCTCTTCCTCTGTCTCCTCTGTGCTCTTCATCTGTGCTCTTCCTCTGTGCACTTCCTCTGTCTCCTCTGTGCTCTTCCTCTGTCTCCTCTGTACTCTTCCTCTGTGCTCTTCCTCTGTGCACTTCCTCTGTCTCCTCTGTGCTCTTCCTCTGTCTCCTCTGTACTCTTCCTGTCTCCTCTGTGCTCTTCCTCTGTGCACTTCCTCTGTCTCCTCTGTGTTCTTCCTCTGTCTCCTCTGTGCACTTCCTCTGTCTCCTCTGTGCACTTCCTCTGTCTCCTCTGTGCTCTTCATCTGTGCTCTTCCTCTGTGCACTTCCTCTGTCTCCTCTGTGCTCTTCCTCTGTCTCCTCTGTGCTCTTCCTCTGTCTCCTCTGTACTCTTCCTCTGTGCTCTTCCTCTGTGCACTTCCTCTGTCTCCTCTGTACTCTTCCTGTCTCCTCTGTGCTCTTCCTCTGTGCACTTCCTCTGTCTCCTCTGTGTTCTTCCTCTGTCTCCTCTGTACTCTTCCTCTGTGCTCTTCCTCTGTCTCCTCTGTACTCTTCCTCTGTGCTCTTCCTCTGTGCACTTCCTCTGTCTCCTCTGTACTCTTCCTGTCTCCTCTGTGCTCTTCCTCTGTGCACTTCCTCTGTCTCCTCTGTGTTCTTCCTCTGTCTCCTCTGTACTCTTCCTCTGTCTCCTCTGTGCTCTTCCTCTGTGCTCTTCCTCTGTCTCCTCTGTGTTCTTCCTCTGTCTCCTCTGTACTCTTCCTCTGTGTTCTTCCTCTGTCTCCTCTGTGTTCTTCCTCTGTCTCCTCTGTGCTCTTCCTCTGAGCTCTTCCTCTGTGCTCTTCCTCTGTGCACTTCCTCTGTCTCCTCTGTACTCTTCCTGTCTCCTCTGTGCTCTTCCTCTGTGCACTTCCTCTGTCTCCTCTGTGCTCTTCCTCTGTCTCCTCTGTGCTCTTCCTCTGTGCTCTTCCTCTGTGCACTTCCTCTGTCTCCTCTGTGCTCTTCCTCTGTCTCCTCTGTGCTCTTCCTCTGTGCTCTTCCTCTGTGCTCTTCCTCTGTCTCCTCTGTGCTCTTCCTCTGTGCACTTCCTCTGTCTCCTCTGTGTTCTTCCTCTGTCTCCTCTGTACTCTTCCTCTGTCTCCTCTGTGCTCTTCCTCTGTGCTCTTCCTCTGTCTCCTCTGTGCTCTTCCTCTGTCTCCTCTGTGCTCTTCCTCTGTCTCCTCTGTGCTCTTCCTCTGTGCTCTTCCTCTGAGCTCTTCCTCTGTCTCCTCTGTGCTCTTCCTCTGAGCTCTTCCTCTGAGCTCTTCCTCTGTCTCCTCTGAGCTCTTCCTCTGTCTCCTCTGTACTCTTCCTCTGAGCTGTTCCTCTGTGCTCTTCCTCTGAGCTCTTCCTCTGTCTCCTCTGTACTCTTCCTGTCTCCTCTGTACTCTTCCTCTGTCTCCTCTGTGCACTTCCTCTGTGCTCTTCCTCTGTGCTCTTCCTCTGTGCTCTTCCTCTGTCTCCTCTGTGCTCTTCCTCTGTCTCCTCTGTGCTCTTCCTCTGTGCTCTTCCTCTGTGCTCTTCCTCTGTGCTCTTCCTCTGTGCTCTTCCTCTGTGCTCTTCCTCTGTGCTCTTCCTCTCTTATGTCATGTCTTCTGTTTTCACAGGCCACTTATTGAAACCAAAAGCGTTGGTGAAATAAACCTGGAGGAGACATTGAGATGTTTGTCAGAGGATGAACTTAATGAGTTCAAGCGTCTCCTGATGGACCAGAGTGAGAAGAACGAGCTCATTATTCTCAGATCTGAGCTGGAGACAGACCTCAGTAAAGCCCTGATTAAAGCTCACGGCGTCCACAGCATCAGCGTCACCAGGAGACTTCTACAGGAGCTGAAGAAGAACGATCTGCTGAAGAAACTGACCTATGATCCTGAAGGTCAGTCTCACTGAGCACAGCCGGACCAAACACACAAAACCAGAAAATCCCATAACATCACTCACTCTACAACATGAAAACACGTCTCAGACTGAGCTCCAGGCTTAAAGCTCAGCTCCTGCTTTGATCTGCAGA
Source organism: Proterorhinus semilunaris (assembly GCA_021464625.1). Taxonomy (NCBI): domain Eukaryota; kingdom Metazoa; phylum Chordata; class Actinopteri; order Gobiiformes; family Gobiidae; genus Proterorhinus; species Proterorhinus semilunaris. The sequence goes on along the minus strand of CM038362.1, from coordinate 1,133,291 downwards.
TGTTACACCTGAAACAGAGTCATGTTGTTGCTTCATGTTTGATCTTCACAGTATGGATGACAGAGATACTTATGAACCTAAAGTAATGATGTGACTGTGGTCGGTGCAAATAAATATACATTTAGAAACAATGACCAAAGTCCCTGGATCATCAAGACAAACACTCGAATGTTGAACAGTTTCTTTCCCACAGAGCTGTGATGAAGGAGAACCTTCTATGGGCTCTATTTAATTAGTCTAATTAAAATCGTTAAAAAAGAGGGAAAATGCAAACGTGGACCGATATGCAAGTAACAGGATCAGAAACGAGGGCTCCGGGAGCTCTAGTTTTGGGTGAGGCCCAGCGAGAGAAAATAATAAAAGATGGCTCAGTGGCGCCCCCTCAGAGCAGTTTACATTGTGCGAATGATAAAGTCTTGTACCCGGATTGCAACGGACCCAATACGGCGCGTGCACATTCCCGAGCTGGACCTCACCATGTGCAAACGCAGACACTATCGCCAAAAATGACCCACTGGCGCCCCCTCAAGGTTTTCTCTTGGGATGGTATGGAGTTGTGAAAATAATCAGACAGGCCTTCCCCGTCATGGGGATCTCAGTCAGAGCTTTCCGAAAATGCATAACATGTGGAGGTAAAAGTAACCACTCCACTTATACAGCCTGATCAAAGTGGCAGAACAGCGCCACCTGCTGGCTTAAGGTGGCTTGTAAGTGGCTTGTAAGTGGCCCGCCCGTCCTCCGTGACAATAGCCAGAGTTCTTCTGGCAGCATGTTGGCCTCCATCAGAGTTTCTCATGAAAATCGTCAATCTTCCCAAATACCCCTTTATTCACAAAGCCACACGTTTACACTCGTGTGTAGAGATACTTCCCCTCTGCCACAGAGAGAAGCTTTAATGTGAAAGTGTTTTGCTCCAAATTCAGCTTTTTTGGACGGTACAATCACAGGAAGTTCGGTTTGGCTGTTTCCTGTCCGTCTCCCTGTGCGTTCCTCCTACTAGATGGGCCTGATCAAATGTTTCACCCATCGAGTGCTGAACGGCTGAAGCATCCTCTCGAATGTTTGTCTCCAGGCGAGTTTGCTCTGATTATAAAATGATTCAATTCATCTTGGCTGAACTGTAAAGTCGTCCCTCTGTTTTCTGCAAAACATGAGCTCAGTGCTTTCATAATATTAATTCCCACCATCACCTTTTTATTATTTATTTGTATTTCATGTTTTTATTTTATTTTTTACTGGCCACCTACTGGGAAGAACATGAATCGGCGTAAATGCTCCCACCCTCATTAAAAACAAAGGAAGAACAGTTCATAAATATGCGCAACTACACAGAAAGACATGGGGGAAATGTCTAAAACAAACAAGACAATAGTGGGGCAAAAATGACCGGAAATGACCTCTCTCCTCCAGAGATTCGTCCCATTGTGACACAGAGTTATGGCTCAGTGATAGAGCACTGGTCTTTGGTGCAGGAGGTTGCCAGTTCAAACACAGCTTGGACACGTTTCTAAAGCTTTCTCTTTTCCCTATGGTCCCACACTCATTAAAAACGTGGAAAGGACAGTTTCAAAATATGCGAAGTAGGGAAACAATTGAGACAAAACTGGAGGACACGTCAAAAACGAATCAAGAACATAGAGGGGGAACATGACCTGAATGGAACTGTTTCCTCCAGGGGCGCGCTGGGACTTTCAGCCCGATCATTTAGACCAAAGTCGCCCACGTCAGAGCTTTACAGTGTGGAGTTATGGCTCAGTGATAGAGCGCTGGTCTTTGGTGCAGGGGGTTGCCAGATCAAACATGGCTCAGACACTTTTCCAATGCTTTTTCTTTTCACATATAAGCAAAATCACAATCTCATAGTTCAAGCACAGCGCTCAAAGGTCAAAGGGATACGTGCGCTGTCTCTCAGTATAAATAAATATGCATGAATACAGATGGTTTTACTACAGGTTTGGCAATATTTACTGAATCATTTTTAATCAAGGCAAATTCGCGTGCGCGCCCACAGATTTGAGTGGGTGATCCGGTCCTACAAATAGAAGTACAGAAGGACTTCTGTGGAAGTTTGCACCTCTGTCCAGGTGCTGTTTTGCCTGGTGGCTCTCCCTAGTACTGCAGGTCACTGGCCAGAGAAAGGATTTCAACTACACAGCGAGTGAAAAGCACCGCTGCAGCGAGCGTGAGGCCAGGGCCTCGAGGCTGAGGCCAGAGTGAGGCCGGGGAGGCCGGGGCCTTGAGGCTGAGGCCAGAGTGGGTCGAGTTAAGGTGCAAAACAGACCGGGTTGGGAGTGACGGCAAGAGCGGGTTTGGGGCGAGAGCGGGTTTGGGGCGAGAGCGGGTTTGGGGCGAGAGCGGGTTTGGGGCGAGAGCGGGTTTGAGGCGAGAGCGGGTTTGAGGCGAGAGCGGGTTTGGGGCGAGAGCGGGTTTGGGGCGAGAGCGGGTTTGGGGCGAGAGCGGGTTTGAGGCGAGAGCGGGTTTGGGGCGAGAGCGGGTTTGGGGCGAGAGCGGGTTTGAGGCGAGAGCGGGTTTGAGGCGAGAGCGGGTTTGAGGCGAGAGCGGGTTTGAGGCGAGTGCGGGTTTGGGGCGAGAGCGGGTTTGGGGCGAGAGCGGGTTTGGGGCGAGAGCGGGTTTGGGGCGAGAGCGGGTTTGGGGCGAGAGCGGGTTTGAGGCGAGAGCGGGTTTGGGGCGAGAGCGGGTTTGGGGCGAGAGCGGGTTTGGGGCGAGAGCGGGTTTGGGGCGAGAGCGGGTTTGGGGCGAGAGCGGGTTTGGGGCGAGAGCGGGTTTGGGGCGAGAGCGGGTTTGGGGCGAGAGCGGGTTTGAGGCGAGAGCGGGTGTTACAGACGTATGACTGAATGAAACAAGTAAAACTGTGACGCTTCTAGAGTGAACCCAAGAGCAGAACACAACAGGTAAGTAGTCATTTATTTTACAGGAAATGGTTTGACTGAAGGTAGTGGGTGAGGATCGCAGCAGGTCGGTGAGGGGCAGGTCGGTGAGGGGCAGGTCGGTGAGGGGCAGGTCGGTGAGGGGCAGGTCGGTGAGCGTAGAGGTCGGTGAGGGGCAGGTCGGTGAGGGGCAGGTCGATGAGCGGCAGGTCGGTGAGGGGCAGGTCGGTGAGGGGCAGGGCGGTGAGGGGCAGGTCGGTGAGGGGCAGGTCGGTGAGGGGCAGGTCGGTGAGGGGCAGGTCGGTGAGGGCAGGTCGATGAGGGGCAGGTCGGTGAGGGGCAGGTCGGTGAGGGCAGGTCGATGAGGGGCAGGTCGGTGAGGGGCAGGTCGGTGAGGGCAGGTCGGTGAGGGGCAGGGCGGTGAGGGGCAGGTCGGTGAGCGGCAGGGCGGTGAGGGGCAGGTCGGTGAGGGGCAGGTCGGTGAGCGGCAGGGCGGTGAGGGGCAGGGCGGTGAGGGGCAGGGCGGTGAGGGGCAGGTCGGTGAGGGGCAGGTCGGTGAGCGGCAGGTCGGTGAGGGGCAGGTCGGTGAGGGGCAGGTCGGTGAGGGGCAGGTCGGTGAGCGGCAGGTCGGTGAGGGGCAGGTCGATGAGGGGCAGGTCGATGAGGGGCAGGTCGGTGAGGGGCAGGTCGGTGAGGGGCAGGTCGGTGAGCGGCAGGTCGGTGAGGGGCAGGTCGATGAGGGGCAGGTCGGTGAGGGGCAGGTCGATGAGCGGCAGGTCGGTGAGGGGCAGGTCGGTGAGGGGCAGGTCGGTGAGGGGCAGGTCGGTGAGGGGCAGGTCGGTGAGGGGCAGGTCGGTGAGCGGCAGGTCGGTGAGGGGCAGGTCGATGAGCGGCAGGTCGATGAGGGGCAGGTCGGTGAGGGGCAGGTCGATGAGCGGCAGGTCGGTGAGGGGCAGGTCGGTGAGGGGCAGGTCGGTGAGGGGCAGGTCGGTGAGGGGCAGGTCGGTGAGGGGCAGGTCGGTGAGGGGCAGGTCGATGAGGGGCAGGTCGGTGAGGGGCAGGTCGATGAGGGGCAGGTCGGTGAGGGGCAGGTCGGTGAGGGGCAGATCGGTGAGGGGCAGGTCGATGAGGGGCAGGTCGGTGAGGGGCAGGTCGGTGAGGGGCAGATCGGTGAGGGGCAGGGCGGTGAGGGCAGGTCGGTGAGGGGCAGGTCGGTGAGGGGCAGGTCGGTGAGGGGCAGGTCGGTGAGGGGCAGGTCGGTGAGGGGCAGGTCGGTGAGGAGTAGCTGGAGAGCAGCTCCTCTTGTGTGGAGGTTGATGGTAGATTGCTGCCAGGTGAGCTCTGAAGATGCCACGCCCAGGTAGGAGGGAACGGACAGACACACAAGGGGAGGGGGGACACCAGGAGAGGCCGCCATGACAAAAATAAACTCCAGTCTTTGGTAGAAATGTCTCTGTAAACTCTTATATCTCCGTCGTGCTCCTGGTGCGTCTCCAGCTGGCGTTTGGCGTTAAACTTCCATCAGCTGATTGTTTGTTTGTATCGGAGCGAAGAACCGGAAGAGCTTCAAGTACGAGACTTTCCAGCCCTATAGGACTAAAGACATTCAAGAGCAACAACAGTTCATAAGACGTTATTATTATCTGATGATTTAAAATGAGAGTTCATCAGAAAGAAGCGTCTCATGAGTAACTGTGTCTGTGTTCAACAGAAATCCTTAACAGGTGTCATAACGACATGAAGTCAGAGCTGAGAGAGAGGTTTGAGTTCCTGTCTGAGGGACCGAGCTCCAGGAAACAGATGTTTAATGACGGCTACACTGAGCTCTTCATCACTGAGGGAGACTCCAGGAGGTCAGGCCAGGAGAAGACCGTCCTCTGTCAGGACATTTTCAAAGATCAGAGAGGAGAGCCAATCAGAGCGGTGCTGACGAAGGGCGTGGCCGGCGCGGGGAAGACGGTGCTGACTCAGAAGTTCAGTCTGGACTGGGCTGAAGGCAAAGAAAACCAGGACGTCCAGCTGCTGTTCCACTTCACCTTCAGAGAGCTCAATGACCTCAGAGGCTCAGAGTTCAGCCTGGTGGAGCTGCTGCATCACTGCTTCAGTCAAACCAAAGATCTCTTCAGCTTTAACGGTCTCCAGCTGCTCTTCATCTTCGACGGTCTGGACGAGTGCAGTCCTCCTCTGGACTTCAGCTGGACCCGGGTCCTGACGGATCCCACAGAGAGCGCCTCAGTGGAGGAGCTGCTGGTGAACCTCATCAGGGGGAACCTGCTTCCCTCCGCTCGCCTCTGGATAACCACACGCCCCGCGGCGGCCAATCAGATCCCTGCTGCGCGTGTCTCCATGGTGACAGAGGTGCGAGGCTTCACAGATGAACAGAAGGAGCAGTACTTCAGGAACAGGTTCACAGACGAGCAGCAGGCCACAGCTTTCATCTCCCACATCAAGAAGTCACGGAGCGTCTTCATCATGTGCCACCTCCCGGTCATCTGCTGGATCATCTCTGATTTTCTTCTCCATCTGATAAACAAAAAGACTGAAGATCTTCCAACAACCCTCACTGAGATGTACGTCCACTTCCTGGTGGTCCAAGTCAAAGTCATGAACAAAAAGTACGAAGGTCAAGAAGAGTCAGATGATCCCTGGACTAAGACCAGGGAGATGGTGAAGTCTCTGGGAAAACTGGCCTTTGAGAAGCTGCTGAACGGAAAGCTGATCTTCTCCCAGAGTGACCTGAAGAAGTGTGGGCTGAAAGCTGAGGAGATCGGTCAGTCTGGAGTCTTCACACAGGTGTTCAGAAAGCAGCCAGGCCAAGGCCTCAAAAAGGTCTACTGCTTCATCCATCTGAGTGTGCAGGAGTTCCTGGCTGCACTTCACGTCCATCAGACCTTCTACAGCTCTGGAGGGAACCTGCTGTCTCCATCATTCTGCTCTGAGAGCCCTGTGATCTTCTACCGCTTTGCTGTGGACCAGGCCTTACAGAGTCCAAACGGTCTTCTGGACCTGTTCCTGCGCTTCCTCCTGGGGCTGTCTCTGCCGACCAATCAGAAGCTGCTGGAGGGTCTGCTGACTGAAACAGGAAGTGACTGGACACATCAGATGACAGTATGGCACATCAAAGAGAAGCTGGATGAAAGAGGCGTGTCTGCAGAGAGGAGCCTGAACCTGCTGCACTGTCTGAACGAGCTGAACGACCACAGTCTGGTGGAGGAGATACAGAAGGTCATGAGAGAAGGACGTCTCTCTAGATACACGTCTCCTGCTGAGTGGTCCGCCCTGTCCTTCCTCCTGCTGTCCTCAGACTCAGACCTGGAGCACTTTGACCTCAGGAAATACCAGGCCTCAGAGGAGGGTCTCCTGGGTCTGCTGCCGGTCATCAAAGCCTCCACCAAAGTCACGTGAGTTTAACTCCTGTCCCTCAGCTGTGTCCTCTCTCTGTCCCCTCTCGGTCTCCTCTCTGTGGACATTGTCCGATAGGGTCAGTGATTGTCCCCTCTCTGTCCCATCTCTGTCTCCTCTCTGTCCTCTCTCTGTCCTGTGTGTGGACATTGTCCGATAGGGTCAGTGACTGTCTCCTCTGTCCTCAGGCTGAGCGGCTGTGGTCTGACCTCTCGCTGCTGGGGTCCTCTGGCCTCAGTGCTCAGCTCCTCCAGTCTCAAACATCTGGACCTCAGTACCAATGACCTCCAGGACTCAGGAGTGGAGCTGCTGTGTGAGGGACTGAAGAGCGCCCCCTGCAGGCTGGACACTCTCAGGTGAGTCTCAGAACAGTCCACTGTCCAACAGTGGAAACAGCAGCTCACACGAGTCACGGCGGTGCAGATGTTTCCTCAGTGTCAGTTTAGTCTAAGCCAGGACTAAACCAGGACTAAACCAGGACTAAACCGGGACTAAACCAGGACTACACCAGGACTACACCGGGACTAAACCAGGACTACACCAGGACTAAACCAGGACTAAACCAGGACTACACCAGGACTACACCGGGACTACACCAGGACTAAACCAGGACTAAACCAGGACTAAACCAGGACTAAACCAGGACTACACCAGGACTAAACCAGGACTAAACCGGGACTACACCAGGACTAAACCAGGACTAAACCGGGACTAAACCGGGACTAAACCAGGACTAGGTCTAGTTTAGTCTTTAACATCTTAGTTTTAATGTCAGAGTAAAAACAGACTAAACTATTTACGATGTTGGGAATAAACACAAAACTTTCTCCAACAACATCTGAACTTTAGTCGCTCCTACAGACTCCACCCTTTACAGGCTCAGACTCAACATTCAGAAGCTTTTTACACCAGGACTAAACCAGGACTTGGACTAAACCAGGACTAAACCAGGACTAAACCAGGACTTGGACTAAACCAGGACTAAACCAGGACTTTTACAAGTTCAGTTAAGGAACCAGCACCGAAAAGCAGGTTTCGTTGAAGTGGAATAAAAAAAAATAAAAAACTGTACCAAGTCCGGATTACAAGTGCAGTTTTTAAAATGAGCTTGACAAAAATATCTTCTTTAACTCCTCTTTCAAACCAACGTTCTTCTTTAGCTCAAATGTTGACCTCCCCGTCCTCAAAGGAGTGGTTGGAGGCTTTGAGGTGGACTGAGGGCCACTGGTGCTTTCTCTTCGGTGTTGATAAAGTCTCTTCTTTAAAACTTGTTGTAGAAACTAAACAAATTTTGTCAGAAAATGTCAGAAAAGCAACAATAACAAAATAGAAAAGTGACAAAACCGCCTCAACAACGTGAGTCAAAGGTTAAACCAGTTTGTTTCAAAGGAGGCGTTACACTGTCGCTCTCCAGTCCAGAAGCTTTTAGATTTGGGTAAAGCTGGAGACAATGCGCTGGGTTAAGGCGGGGGGTAAGAGGTTAATAATGAACTTATGGAAAAGATAAAAATCACAAAGTGCTGTGCAGACATGGGTGAATTAAAAACAATAACGGTTTTTCAAAATAAAGAATGGATGAAGAAAAAACGCTCCTAAATAATAAAGTCTGTAAATGCTTTTTAAAAGAGAGTCATGGAGGTGTAACCCAGGTAAAACATGGATCAAATAAATGAATCATATCTGGTCCGTATGAGCGTCTATGCGTCACTCATGACCTCACGTCTGTCACGTGACCGCGGCCGACCAATGGCGTCGCTGTAGCACTTCTTCCAAGCTGTGGGGCCGTTCAGGAGGGAGTGGGACGAGCAGCTGCCACAGCTCAGTCTCTTTAAGCGCATATTTTCACTGTGAAAATGCTTTCGTGTTCGGGGGCTCACTCGCTTGTTTTCCTCCTGTATAAATATCTGGGCACCGTGTTTGATTCCAAGCTGAAGTTTGACATAAACACTGATGTTATTGTGAAGAAAAGCCAACAGCGGATTCATCTTTTAAGGAAACTCAACTCTTTTAGTCTCAGCCCATTCTCTGTCATTTGATCCTTCTTTCATTGAGAGAACGCCCCGCCCATAATAGAGCAGCCGCCACTGGTGGGCGGAGTCTCTACTCACGCTGCCTTGTTGATGCCTCACACTTCTAAACTCTACAAGACAGCGAGTCAGTGACAATGGTGGACGAGCCAGGGCAATTGGAAGCATTATCAAACTGGAAATACCGTCACTACTTCTCCCTTATTTAAATACAAGGAGAGAATGTGTCTGTTAAATGTACATTATGTCCTGGGAATAAAACTCTGTCCTCGTCTGCCACAAGTAACTCCCGTCTAAAGAAGCACCTCGCATCGTCACTAAGATCATTTCACTACTTAACACTTTGTTGTCCCTTTGTTTATTCTTATGCAACTTTATATTTGTGAGCCTTAAATAATCCCACACTTTGTATTTCATCTAAATCTATTATTTATTATATTTTAAATTGTCAGGCATATGGGCAGTTTCAATCTGTTCACTTTAAATAAATAAATGATCAAATGTACTGTTGCTATTTTTCATTCAGTTACTGTAAACATCTTTGACACGATAATACGTCATATAAAAATATCTTCATAATTACTATGAGTAACTCATTACAATAATCAATACGAGACGAGATGAACGCGTGGATGATCAGTTTAAGATCTGATTTCTTCCTCACTTTAGAGATATTTCTCAGGTGATGAAACAGTTTTTGTTCAGCTGACGAGAGTGACCCTCAAAGACATGGACTGATCAAACACAAGCCCAAGGTTTGAGGCTGGTTTTAACGGACGAGCCCAGAGCACCAGGGGCGTTCTTCAGGAGGATCTTTTTATCAGCAGCAATGACCAGAGTTTATGTTTTGTTTGGATTTATCTGAAGGACATTTTCAAAACCACGAATCAACCGAGAAACAAAACCGGCCCCAGAACAGAGCCCTGAGGAACTCCACATGACAGGTTGGACACATTAGACATGACATTGTTGATAGAAACATTAAACGTTCTTCCATTTACATATGAAGCAAACCATTGGAAAACAGAAAAGCCCATCTCAGATTGAAGTCGATCAATCAATAAACCGTGATCGACCGTATCGAAAGCAGAGTCAAAAACAAACTGTAATGTCACTGTTTCAAAATGAACTTCACATAAAGTCCATTCAAATGTGCTGACAATAAATGAATGAATAGCACTTTATTTTCATGATACTTATTGTAAGTATATTGTGTCTGCTGGACTTAGTGACAGCGTGTCCAGGTCTGTGTGTGGATGGCTCAGCAGGTTAGACGTGCCCGCGCAGGAGTCACAGGTTCATATCTCTGTACAGACCGTCAGTAACACAAGTGTCAGTGGTGTTCAAAGTAAAGATGGTTTCCGTCAGTATCCGTCACCAACAGGAACACAATGGAACAGGTCATGTGATTAACGTTTCACAATAGTGTGATGTCATGGATTTTAACACATTCACATTGTTGTTTTTATCACATTTTATTTTAATCTACATTAAAGTCTTATAGTTTTAAAGTTTTTATAGCTCATTATTTATCTCAGTTCTATGTTTTATGTTTCATGTTTGTGAACCTGTTCAGTAACAACGGCAATAAAACAATTCTGATTGTGATGAAACAATTTCTATTGTTTGGTAAATGTATTTGAAGTACATTTTAAATACTCTTTATTCATCATTTTGGAGCAGGTTTGAATTGACTTTGTCTTTGGAATAAACTACAATTGCTGAAACTCCACACAGTAAAATGCACTAAAGTATAAGTGAAGTTGATATTAGTGCGTATTTGACCTTTGACCCAGTGGCTGTATGGGTGGTTAGCTTAGCGCCTTTGTTTCCATCCCGGTGGCTCCTATGATGCTTCAGGGTTATTTTATTTCAGGTCTTTTAGAGTTTCTGGTAGGTTTTCTGAATGGAACATAACCATGGATATGGTTCAAACAGTGAAAACCTAAAACACATTGGATCCTGGAGCTCCTACAGGCGCTATGCTAACACCCAAGCAGCCGCGGGGTCACTGAAAGGTCAAACACACACTAATATAAGCCTTTTCTTTTTACATAAAAGTCGCTTAGTGCACCTTTAATGGTGAGACAAAACAGCTCAGTCAAGTTCAACGACCTGTCCTTAAAAACATCTGAAGTGTTGAAACATCATCAGGACAGTTAGTGTGAAAATAGCACGTCTAAGTTTACTGATGTCATGTCCCCTCTGTGTCCTCTCTGTGTCCTCTGTCTGTCTCCTCTCTGTCCCCTCTCTGTCCTGTCTGTCTCCTCTCTGTCCTCTCTCTGTCTCCTCTCTGTCTCCTCTCTGTCTCCTCTCTGTCTCCTCTCTGTCCTCTCTCTGTCTCCTCTCTGTCTCCTCTCTGTCCTCTGTCTGTCTCCTCTCTGTCCCCTCTCTGTCCCCTCTCTGTCCTCTGTCTGTCTCCTCTCTGTCCTCTGTCTGTCTCCTCTCTGTCCTCTCTCTGTCCCCTCTCAGTCCCCTCTCAGTCTCCTCTCAGTCTCCTCTCTGTCCTCTCTCTGTCTCCTCTCTGTCTCCTCTCTGTCCTCTCTCTGTCCCCTCTCTGTCTCCTCTCTCAGTCTCCTCTCTGTCCTCTCTCAGTCTCCTCTCTGTCCTCTCTCTGTCCTCTCTCTGTCCTCTCTCTGTCTCCTCTCTCTGTCTCCTCTCTCTGTCTCCTCTCTCTGTCTCCTCTCTGTCCTCTCAGTCTCCTCTCTGTCCTCTCTCTGTCCTCTCTCTGTGTCCTCTCTCTGTCCTCTCTCTGTCTCCTCTCTCAGTCTCCTCTCTCTGTCCCCTCTCTCTGTGTCCCCTCTCTGTGTCCCCTCTCTCTGTGTCCTCTCTCTGTCTCCTCTCTGTCTCCTCTCTGTCCCCTCTCTGTCCCCTCTCTGTCCCCTCTCTGTCCTCTCTCTGTCCTCTCTCTGTCCCCTCTCTGTGTCCCCTCTGTCCCCTCTCTGTCCTCTCTCTGTCCCCTCTCTGTCCTCTCTCTGTCCTCTCTCTGTCCTCTCTCTGTCCCCTCTCTGTCCCCTCTCTGTCCTCTCTCTGTCCTCTCTGTCCTCTCTCTGTGTCCTCTCTCTGTCTCCTCTCTCAGTCTCCTCTCTGTCCTCTCTCAGTCTCCTCTCTGTCCTCTCTCTGTCCTCTCTCTGTCCTCTCTCTGTCTCCTCTCTGTCCCCTCTCTGTCCCCTCTCTGTCCTCTCTCTGTCCTCTCTCTGTCTCCTCTCTGTCCCCTCTCTGTCCTCTCTCTGTCTCCTCTCTCTGTCTCCTCTCTCAGTCTCCTCTCTGTCCTCTCTCAGTCTCCTCTCTGTCTCCTCTCTGTCCTCTCTGTCCTCTCTCTGTCTCCTCTCTGTCCCCTCTCTGTCCTCTCTCTGTCCTCTCTCTGTCCTCTCTCTGTCTCCTCTCTCTGTCTCCTCTCTCTGTCTCCTCTCTGTCTCCTCTCTCTGTCTCCTCTCTGTCCTCTCAGTCTCCTCTCTGTCCTCTCTCTGTGTCCTCTCTCTGTCCTCTCTGTCTCCTCTCTCAGTCTCCTCTCTCTGTCCCCTCTCTCTGTGTCCCCTCTCTGTGTCCCCTCTCTCTGTGTCCTCTCTCTGTCTCCTCTCTCTGTCTCCTCTCTCTGTCTCCTCTCTGTCTCCTCTCTGTCTCCTCTCTGTCCCCTCTCTGTCCTCTCTCTGTCCTCTCTCTGTCCCCTCTCTCTGTCCCCTCTCTCTGTCCCCTCTGTGTCCCCTCTCTGTCCCCTCTCTGTCCTCTCTCTGTCCTCTCTCTGTCCCCTCTCTGTCCCCTCTCTGTGTCCCCTCTGTCCCCTCTCTGTCCTCTCTCTGTCCCCTCTCTGTCCTCTCTCTGTCCTCTCTCTGTCCTCTCTCTGTCCCCTCTCTGTGTCCCCTCTCTGTGTCCCCTCTCTCTGTGTCCTCTCTCTGTCTCCTCTCTCTGTCTCCTCTCTCTGTCTCCTCTCTGTCTCCTCTCTGTCCCCTCTCTGTCCTCTCTCTGTCCTCTCTCTGTCCCCTCTCTCTGTCCCCTCTCTCTGTCCCCTCTGTGTCCCCTCTCTGTCCCCTCTCTGTCCTCTCTCTGTCCTCTCTCTGTCCCCTCTCTGTCCCCTCTCTGTGTCCCCTCTGTCCCCTCTGTCCTCTCTCTGTCCCCTCTCTGTCCCCTCTCTGTGTCCCCTCTGTCCCCTCTCTGTCCTCTCTCTGTCTCCTCTCTGTCCCCTCTCTGTGTCCCCTCTGTCCCCTCTCTGTCCTCTCTCTGTCCTCTCTCTGTGTCCTCTGTCCTCTCTCTGTCCCCTCTCTGTCCTCTCTGTGTCCCCTTTCTGTCCCCTCTCTGTCCCCTCTCTGTCCCCTCTCTGTCTCCTCTCTTTCCCCTCTGTGTCTCCTCTCTGTCCCCTCTCTGTCTCCTCTCTGTCTCCTCTCTGTCTCCTCTCTGTCTCCTCTCTGTCTCCTCTCAGTCTCCTCTCAGTCTCCTCTCTGTCTCCTCTCTGTCTCCTCTCTGTCTCCTCTCTGTCTCCTCTCTGTCTCCTCTCTGTCTCCTCTCTGTCTCCTCTCTGTCTCCTCTCAGTCTCCTCTCAGTCTCCTCTCAGTCTCCTCTCAGTCTCCTCTCAGTCTCCTCTCAGTCTCCTCTCTGTCCTCTCTCTGTCCCCTCTCTCTCTGTCCCCTCTCTGTCCCCTCTCTGTCCCCTCTCTGTCCCCTCTCTGTCCCCTCTGTGGCCCCTCTCTCTGTGTCCCCTCTCTCTGTGTCCCCTCTCTCTGTGTCCCCTCTCTGTCCCCTCTGTCCCCTCTCTGTCCCCTCTCTCTGTGTCCCCTCTCTCTGTGTCCCCTCTGTCCCCTCTCTGTCCCCTCTCTGTCCCCTCTCTCTGTCTCCTCTCTCTGTCTCCTCTCTCTGTCTCCTCTCTCTGTCTCCTCTCTCTGTCCCCTCTCTGTCCCCTCTCTGTCCCCTCTCTGTCCTCTCTCTGTCCCCTCTCTGTCCCCTCTCTGTCCCCTCTCTGTCTCCTCTCTGTCCCCTCTCTGTCCCCTCTCTGTCCGCTCTCTGTCCTCTCTCTCTGTCCTCTCTCTGTCCCCTCTCTGTCCCCTCTCTGTCCCCTCTCTGTCCTCTCTCTGTCTCCTCTCTGTCCTCTCTCTGTCCCCTCTCTGTCTCCTCTCTGTCTCCTCTCTGTGTCCTCTCTGTGTCCTCTCTGTGTCCTCTCTGTGTCCTCTCTGTGTCCTCTCTGTGTCCTCTCTGTGTCCTCTCTGTCCTCTGTCTGTCTCCTCTCTGTGTCTCCTCTCTGTGTCCCCTCTGTCTCCTCTCTGTCCTCTCTCTGTGTCCTCTCTGTGCCCTCTCTGTCCCCTCTCTGTCCCCTCTCTGTCCCCTCTCTGTCTCCTCTCTGTGTCCTCTCTGTCTCCTCTCTGTGTCCTCTCTGTGTCCTCTCTGTCCTCTCTCTGTCTCCTCTCTGTGTCCTCTCTGTGTCCTCTCTCTGTCCCCTCTCTGTCCTCTGTCTGTCTCCTCTCTGTCCTCTGTCTGTCTCCTCTCTGTCCTCTGTCTGTCTCCTCTCTGTCCTCTGTCTGTCTCCTCTCTGTCCTCTGTCTGTCTCCTCTCTGTCCTCTGTCTGTCTCCTCTCTGTCCTCTGTCTGTCTCCTCTCTGTCTCCTCTCTGTCCTCTGTCTGTCTCCTCTCTGTCCCCTCTCTGTCCTCTCTCAATCTCCTCTCTGTCCTCTCTCTGTCCTCTCTCTGTCCTCTCTCTGTCCTCTCTCTGTCCTCTCTGTCTGTCCTCTCTCTGTCCCGTGTGTGGACATTGTCCGATAGGGTCAGTGACTGTCTCCTCTGTCCTCAGGCTGTCCCACTGTGGTCTGACCTCTGACTGCTGTGGTCCTGATGGTCCTCTGGCCTCAGTGCTCAGCTCCTCCAGTCTCAAACATCTGGACCTCAGTACCAATGACCTCCAGGACTCAGGAGTGGAGCTGCTGTGTGAGGGACTGAAGAGCGCCCCCTGCAGGCTGGACACTCTCAGGTGAGTCTGTCTCACATTAGAGGGACCTCACTTCTCCAGGTGGAGAGCTGCTCAGAGTCAGTGAGAGGGTTTGTCTCATCATCTGTCCTGAAGACAAAGCTGCTCAGCCCTTGATGGTTATAGGAGATGTTTTACACAGTTCATAAAGGTGTAGAGAGTTGGAGTGTTTCAGAACCTGCTCCTGCAGAGAAACAGATCAGAGTCTCAGAGGGAATGAACGCGTCTGGAACAGGGTCATGTCTAGAACGTCTGAGGAAATACTGAGCCCAGGGTTCTTCACTTGGAGACTGTGCAGCAGGAAGGGCCTCCTGACCAACTGGAGGAGGGACCTCTCCATTAGAAACCAATGAACCAGCTTTAGTCTTATCCATTCAGGAGAGTGACCGGCTAATGCTGTGTCTTTAGGCTGTCTGGATGTATGGTCACCGAGAGGGGCGGGGCTTCTCTGGCCGCCGCTCTGAGCTCCGCCCCCTTCCACCTGACAGAGTTAGACCTGCGCTACAACCATCCAGGATCCTCCAGGGAGAAGCTGACTGCTCTACAGGCCTCACAGCGCCCCCTGCAGACGCTCCGGTGAGTCTACAGGCCTCACAGCGCCCCCTGCAGACGCTCAGGTGAGTCTACTGGCCTCACAGCGCCCCCTGCAGACGCTCAGGTGAGTCTACTGACCTCACAGCGCCCCCTGCAGACGCTCAGGTGAGTCTACTGACCTCACAGCGCCCCCTGCAGACGCTCAGGTGAGTCTACTGACCTCACAGCGCCCCCTGCAGACGCTCCGGTGAGTCTACAGGCCTCACAGCGCCCCCTGCAGACGCTCAGGTGAGTCTACTGACCTCACAGCGCCCCCTGCAGACGCTCCGGTGAGTCTACAGGCCTCACAGCGCCCCCTGCAGACGCTCAGGTGAGTCTACTGACCTCACAGCGCCCCCTGCAGACGCTCAGGTGAGTCTACTGACCTCACAGCGCCCCCTGCAGACGCTCAGGTGAGTCTACGGGCCTCACAGCGCCCCCTGCAGACGCTCAGGTGAGTCTACAGGCCTCACAGCGCCCCCTGCAGACGCTCAGGTGAGTCTACAGGCCTCACAGCGCCCCCTGCGGACGCTCAGGTGAGTCTACTGGCCTCACAGCGCCCCCTGCAGACGCTCAGGTGAGTCTACAGGCCTCACAGCGCCCCCTGCTGTAACGTGGCTTTGGTTCAAAGAGAAGCTCGTTACAGTGGAACCAATGAGGAGGCTCAGAGCGAGGCCTTCAGGGACAGGAGGAACTGAAGGAGAGCAGAGTTTCTCACAAACACCTGGAAAATCAGGACCAAACCATAACGGACGGTTCTCCAGCGACGAGAAGTTAGAGCAAAACTCTGAGGCTCAGAGACTCTGGTTCAGTTCAGTCTGGTCTTCTGTTCCAGGTTGGAGCCTTCTGGAGAGAAGTTCATGGTCCCGGGTCTGAGGAAATGTGAGTATGAAGATGATGTTCCAGAGTGTGGGTTATGAGGATGATGTTCCAGAGTGTGGGGGTTATGAGGATGATGTTCCAGAGTGTGGGGGTTATGAAGATGATGTTCCAGAGTGTGTGTGGGGTTATGAGGATGATGTTCCAGAGTGTGGGGGTTATGAGGATGATGTTCCAGAGTGTGGGGGTTATGAGGATGACGTTCCAGAGAGTGTGGGGTTATGAGGATGACGTTCCAGAGAGTGTGGGGGTTATGAGGATGACGTTCCAGAGAGTGTGGGGGTTATGAGGATGACGTTCCAGACTGTGGGGGTTATGAGGATGACGTTCCAGAGCGTGGGGGTTATGAGGATGACGTTCCAGAGCGTGGGGGTTATGAGGATGACGTTCCAGAGCGTGGGGGTTATGAGGATGACGTTCCAGAGCGTGGGGGTTATGAGGATGATGTTCCAGAGTGTGGGGGTTATGAGGATGACGTTCCAGAGCGTGGGGGTTATGAGGATGACGTTCCAGAGCGTGGGGGTTATGAGGATGACGTTCCAGAGCGTGGGGGTTATGAGGATGACGTTCCAGAGTGTGGGGGTTATGAGGATGACGTTCCAGAGTGTGGGGGTTATGAGGATGACGTTCCAGAGTGTGGGGGTTATGAGGATGACGTTCCAGAGTGTGGGGTTATGAGGATGACGTTCCAGAGTGTGTGTGGGGTTATGAGGATGACGTTCCAGAGTGTGTGTGGGGTTATGAGGATGACGTTCCAGAGTGTGTGTGGGGTTATGAGGATGACGTTCCAGAGTGTGTGTGGGGTTATGAGGATGACGTTCCAGAGTGTGTGGGTTATGAGGATGACGTTCCAGAGTGTGGGGGTTATGAGGATGACGTTCCAGAGTGTGGGGGTTATGAGGATGACGTTCCAGAGTGTGGGGTTATGAGGATGACGTTCCAGAGTGTGTGGGTTATGAGGATGACGTTCCAGAGTGTGTGGGTTATGAGGATGACGTTCCAGACTGTGGGGGTTATGAGGATGACGTTCCAGACTGTGGGGGTTATGAGGATGACGTTCCAGAGCGTGGGGGTTATGAGGATGACGTTCCAGAGCGTGGGGGTTATGAGGATGACGTTCCAGAGCGTGGGGGTTATGAGGATGACGTTCCAGAGCGTGGGGGTTATGAGGATGACGTTCCAGAGCGTGGGGGTTATGAGGATGACGTTCCAGAGCGTGGGGGTTATGAGGATGACGTTCCAGAGCGTGGGGGTTATGAGGATGACGTTCCAGAGCGTGGGGGTTATGAGGATGACGTTCCAGAGCGTGGGGGTTATGAGGATGACGTTCCAGAGCGTGGGGGTTATGAGGATGACGTTCCAGAGTGTGGGTTATGAGGATGACGTTCCAGAGCGTGGGGGTCATGAGGATGACGTTCCAGAGCGTGGGGGTCATGAGGATGACGTTCCAGAGCGTGGGGGTTATGAGGATGACGTTCCAGAGCGTGGGGGTTATGAGGATGACGTTCCAGAGTGTGGGGGGGGTTATGAGGATGACGTTCCAGAGCGTGGGGGTTATGAGGATGACGTTCCAGAGCGTGGGGGTTATGAGGATGACGTTCCAGAGCGTGGGGGTTATGAGGATGACGTTCCAGAGCGTGGGGGTTATGAGGATGACGTTCCAGAGCGTGGGGGTTATGAGGATGACGTTCCAGAGCGTGGGGGTTATGAGGATGACGTTCCAGAGCGTGGGGGTTATGAGGATGACGTTCCAGAGCGTGGGGGTTATGAGGATGATGTTCCAGAGTGTGGGGGGGGTTATGAGGATGATGTTCCAGAGTGTGGGGGGGGTTATGAGGATGATGTTCCAGAGCGTGGGGGTTATGAGGATGATGTTCCAGAGCGTGGGGGTTATGAGGATGACGTTCCAGAGCGTGGGGGTTATGAGGATGACGTTCCAGAGCGTGGGGGTTATGAGGATGATGTTCCAGAGTGTGGGGGGGGTTATGAGGATGATGTTCCAGAGTGTGGGGGGGGTTATGAGGATGACGTTCCAGAGCGTGGGGGTTATGAGGATGATGTTCCAGAGTGTGGGGGGGGTTATGAGGATGATGTTCCAGAGTGTGGGGGGGGTTATGAGGATGACGTTCCAGAGCGTGGGGGTTATGAGGATGACGTTCCAGAGCGTGGGGGTTATGAGGATGACGTTCCAGAGCGTGGGGGTTATGAGGATGACGTTCCAGAGCGTGGGGGTTATGAGGATGACGTTCCAGAGCGTGGGGGTTATGAGGATGACGTTCCAGAGCGTGGGGGTTATGAGGATTATGTTCCAGAGCGTGGGGGTTATGAGGATGATGTTCCAGAGCGTGGGGGTTATGAGGATGACGTTCCAGAGCGTGGGGGTTATGAGGATGACGTTCCAGAGCGTGGGGGTTATGAGGATGACGTTCCAGAGCGTGGGGGTTATGAGGATGACGTCCCAGAGTGTGGGGTTATGAGGATGACGTTCCAGAGCGTGGGGGTTATGAGGATGACGTTCCAGAGCGTGGGGGTTATGAGGATGACGTTCCAGAGCGTGGGGGTTATGAGGATGACGTTCCAGAGCGTGGGGGTTATGAGGATGACGTTCCAGAGCGTGGGGGTTATGAGGATGACGTTCCAGAGTGTGGGGGTTATGAGGATGACGTTCCAGAGTGTGGGGGTTATGAGGATGACGTTCCAGAGTGTGGGGGTTATGAGGATGACGTTCCAGAGTGTGGGGGTTATGAGGATGATGTCCCAGAGTGTGGGGGTTATGAGGATAATGTTCCAGAGTGTGGGGTTATGAGGATGATGTTCCAGAGAGTGTGGGGGTTATGAGGATGATGTTCCAGAGTGTGGGGGTTATGAGGATGATGTTCCAGAGCGTGGGGGTTATGAGGATTATGTTCCAGAGTGTGGGGTTATGAGGATGATGTTACAGAGCGTGGGGGTTATGAGGATGACGTTCCAGAGCGTGGGGGTTATGAGGATGACGTTCCAGAGCGTGGGGGTTATGAGGATGACGTTCCAGAGTGTGGGGGTTATGAGGATGATGTTACAGAGCGTGGGGGTTATGAGGATGATGTTCCAGAGCGTGGGGGTTATGAGGATTATGTTCTAGAGTGTGGGGGTTATGAGGATGATGTTCCAGAGCGTGGGGGTTATGAGGATGACGTTCCAGAGCGTGGGGGTTATGAGGATGACGTTCCAGAGTGTGGGTTATGAGGATGACGTTCCAGAGTGTGGGGGTTATGAGGATGACGTTCCAGAGCGTGGGGGTTATGAGGATGACGTTCCAGAGTGTGGGGGTTATGAGGATGACGTTCCAGAGCGTGGGGGTTATGAGGATGATGTTCCAGAGTGTGGGGGTTATGAGGATGACGTTCCAGAGCGTGGGGGTTATGAGGATGACGTTCCAGAGCGTGGGGGTTATGAGGATGACGTTCCAGAGCGTGGGGGTTATGAGGATGACGTTCCAGAGCGTGGGTTATGAGGATGACGTTCCAGAGCGTGGGGGTTATGAGGATGACGTTCCAGAGCGTGGGGGTTATGAGGATGACGTTCCAGAGCGTGGGGGTTATGAGGATGATGTTCCAGAGTGTGGGGGTTATGAGGATGATGTTCCAGAGTGTGGGGGGGGTTATGAGGATGACGTTCCAGAGCGTGGGGGTTATGAGGATGACGTTCCAGAGTGTGGGGGTTATGAGGATGACGTTCCAGAGTGTGGGGGTTATGAGGATGACGTTCCAGAGTGTGGGGGTTATGAGGATGACGTTCCGGAGTGTGGGGTTATGAGGATGATGTTCCGGAGTGTGGGGTTATGAGGATGATGTTCCAGTGTGTGGGGTTATGAGGATGACGTTCCAGAGTGTGGGGGTTATGAGGATGATGTTCCAGAGTGTGGGGTTATGAGGATGACGTTCCAGAGTGTGGGGGTTATGAGGATGACGTTCCGGAGTGTGAGTTATGAGGATGATGTTCCGGAGTGTGAGTTATGAGGATGATGTTCCAGAGTGTGGGGGTTATGAGGATGATGTTCCGGAGTGTGGGGGTTATGAGGATGATGTTCCGGAGTGTGGGGGTTATGAGGATGACGTTCCAGAGTGTGGGGGTTATGAGGATGATGTTCCAGAGTGTGTGGGTTATGAGGATGATGTTCCAGAGTGTGTGGGTTATGAGGATGACGTTCCAGAGTGTGGGGGTTATGAGGATGATGTTCCAGAGTGTGGGGGGTTATGAGGATGACGTTCCAGAGTGTGTGGGTTATGAGGATGACGTTCCAGAGTGTGTGGGTTATGAGGATGATGTTCCAGAGTGTGTGGGGGTTATGAGGATGATGTTCCAGAGTGTGGGGGTTATGAGGATGATGTTCCAGAGTGTGGGGGTTATGAGGATGACGTTCCAGAGTGTGTGGGTTATGAGGATGACGTTCCAGAGTGTGTGGGTTATGAGGATGACGTTCCAGAGTGTGTGGGTTATGAGGATGACGTTCCAGAGTGTGGGGGTTATGAGGATGATGTTCCAGAGTGTGGGGGTTATGAGGATGACGTTCCAGAGTGTGTGGGTTATGAGGATGACGTTCCAGAGTGTGTGGGTTATGAGGATGACGTTCCAGAGTGTGTGGGTTATGAGGATGACGTTCCAGAGTGTGTGGGTTATGAGGATGACGTTCCAGAGTGTGGGGGTTATGAGGATGACGTTCCAGAGTGTGTGGGTCATGAGGATGACGTTCCAGAGTGTGTGGGTTATGAGGATGATGTTCCAGAGTGTGGGGGTTATGAGGATGATGTTCCAGAGTGTGGGGGTTATGAGGATGACGTTCCAGAGTGTGTGGGTTATGAGGATGACGTTCCAGAGTGTGGGGGTTATGAGGATGATGTTCCAGAGTGTGGGGGTTATGAGGATGACGTTCCAGAGTGTGTGGGTTATGAGGATGACGTTCCAGAGTGTGTGGGTTATGAGGATGACGTTCCAGAGTGTGGGGGTTATGAGGATGATGTTCCAGAGTGTGGGGGTTATGAGGATGATGTTCCAGAGTGTGGGGGTTATGAGGATGACGTTCCAGAGTGTGGGGGTTATGAGGATGACGTTCCAGAGTGTGGGGTTATGAGGATGACGTTCCAGAGTGTGGGGGTTATGAGGATGATGTTCCAGAGTGTGGGGGGTTATGAGGATGATGTTCCAGAGTGTGGGGGTTATGAGGATGATGTTCCAGAGTGTGGGGGGTTATGAGGATGATGTTCCAGTGTAATGTGTGTTACAGGGGCCTGTGAGTTCTCTCTGGATCGTAACACGGTGAACAAACGTCTCCTTCTGTCTGAGGACCTTCAGTCTGTGACTCGTGTGGAGGTTCAGTCGTATCCATATCACATCGACAGGTTCACACTCTGGTCTCAGGTCCTGAGCTCCTCCGGCCTGAGGGGGCGCTGTTACTGGGAGGTCGACTGGAGCCTGAGGGAGAGGGGGGTTGTTATAGCAGTGAGTTACAGAGGAATCAGACGAGGAGGAGGATGGGGGAGTGAGTTTGGATACGACGATCTATCCTGGAGTCTGGAGATCTATGGAGGAGACTGCTTTGTCCGTCACAACAACACCATGACATTCCTCCCAGATAAAGTGGGCGTGTCCTCAGGGAGAGTGGGCGTGTTCCTGGACTGGGAGGGCGGAGCTTTGTCCTTCTATGACGTCACTGATGGAAGACACGCCCACATCTACACCTTCAGCTCCGCCTTCACTGAGGAGCTGTTTCCTGGGTTTGGACTGGAGGGTCCAGGTAGCTCTGTGACTGTGGTGGATCTGACCAATCAGAGACCACCTCAGCACGACCTCTGACCTCAGCACGACCTCTGACCTCAGCCCGACCTCTGACCTCAGCACCGTCATTAAAACATCACCGTTAATAACATGTTTATCACGAGGGGAGTTCAGAAGTACTCGGATACTGCAGTATAAAGTACTCGGATACTGCAGTATAAAGTACTCTGAATATTCTGGGTTTAAAGGTCTTCTTAAAAACAGCTTTGATATTTTAGGTTTTATCCTTTAACCTCTTAACCTGAACCGACCACATTTTCTCCAGTTCGGCTTTACCCAAATCTAAAAACTAAAAAGTGATAAAGGCGACGCAACAGGAAAAAGAAGTGTGTAAATCATGTTCTTAGCTTTCAGATTTGGGTAAAGCTGGAGACCATAATAATCCTGTGGGGCTTTGATGGAAGCGCTGACGCCGTAGAAGAAGAAACTGTGGATGGAGTGTCTGTCTGTGACCAGGTTTGTTTTGTGTGAGCGCGATGGAACCAGAAGATCCTCGTCTGGACCAGTGTTTCGAACAACTGTCTCCAACTAAACTCAGACCAAACTGAGATCTTTGTTTTTGTCCCACAGACACAAAGACAAAGTGTCTTCAGTCTCCTCGAGTCTCTCTAAAACCAAAACATCAGGTTAGAAATCTCGGAGGAATCATGGACTCAGACCTGAACTTAAACATCAAAGCAATGACATCATCAGCTTTTTACCATCTGAAGAACATGAAGATCAGAGGAATAGTGTCAGAACCAGACTTGGAGACACTCATCCATGCGTTTGTCTCCAGCAGGTTAGACGACTGTAACGGCTGCTCACTGGCCTTTCTAAACGAGCTGTTAGAGCTGCAGAACATCCAGAACCAGGAAATACCACCATATTAGTCCAGTGCTCCGGTCTCTGCACTGGCTTCCTGTCACTCAGAGAATAGAATTTAAAACAGCTCTGCTTGTGTACAAGTCTTTTCATGGTTTAGCACCAAAGTCCATCTCTGACATGTTAGAGCCGTATGAACCATCTCGGGCCCTGAGAACTTCAGGGAGGGGTCTCCTGGTGGTTCCCAGAGTCAGGACTAAACACGCTGAGGCTAAAGCTAAAATCTGGAACAGTCTTCATGAGGATGTGAGACAGGCCTCAACTCTGACAATGTTCAAATCCAGGCTGAAAACAGCTCTTTTTACCCGAGCAGATGAAAACTGAAAGTATTTTATCTGCACTCTGGCCTTTTACTGTCATTGATTAACTTCATGTTGATGTTTTATTGATTTGATCTGTTTTCTTGTAATTTTCTGCAACTGTGAAGCTTTGAATGGCCTTGTGTGTGAATTGTGCTCTACAAATAAACTTGCCTTCCTTATTGGACACTCTAAAACTGTTGCCGTGCCAACCGTGTTAATTCAATGGGAAATTAGTCAAACTGAACTTTACCTCCATCTATGTCACTTCCTGTCAGCAGGTTGAACATACAAATAAAAATAACATTTCTTATGATAATTATGCAGCTGATATTATCGTAGTCATATTTTCAAAAGCATTAAAACCTCTCATATTCACTTTAATGAAAATGAACAGATTGTCATTTCAAACCAAACTGTCTCGTAAAAACCTTGAAAGCACTAAACCTAATTTTTAATATTTCTGATGATGATGTTTCACCTTGAGGAGGTTGAGTTCCCTCAGAACCTGTTGGTCTCGGTCCGAACGTAACAACGCACTAAGTTCCGACGACAGGTCTCCCTGAGGACCAGAGGAGAGTTAGGGAGGAGAGAGCGGAGAGGGAGGAGAGAGAGGAGAGGGAGGAGAGAGCGGAGAGGGAGGAGAGAGGGGAGAGGGAGGAGAGAGAGGAGAGTTAGGGAGGAGAGAGGGGAGAGGGAGGAGAGAGGGGAGAGGGAGGAGAGAGAGGAGAGAGGGGAGAGGGAGGAGAGAGAGGAGAGTTAGGGAGGAGAGAGAGGAGAGTTAGGGAGGAGAGAGGGGAGAGGGAGGAGAGAGAGGAGAGTTAGGGAGGAGAGAGAGGAGAGTTAGGGAGGAGAGAGGGGAGAGGGAGGAGAGAGAGGAGAGTTAGGGAGGAGAGAGAGGAGAGGGAGGAGAGAGAGGAGAGAGGGGAGAGGGAGGAGAGAGAGGTAACTGTGTGAAGGAGTAACTGAAGGAGTAACTGAAGGAGTAACTGTGTGAAGGAGTAACTGTGTGAAGGCAGTAACTGTGTGAAGGAGTAACTGTGTGAAGGAGTAACCGTGTGAAGGAGTAACTGTGTGAAGGAGTAACCGTGTGAAGGAGTAACCGTGTGAAGGAGTAACTGTGTGAAGGAGTAACCGTGTGAAGGAGTAACTGTGTGAAGGAGTAACTGTGTGAAGGAGTAACCGTGTGAAGGAGTAACTGTGTGAAGGAGTAACTGTGTGAAGGAGTAACTGTGTGAAGGAGTAACTGTGTGAAGGAGTAACTGTGTGAAGGAGTAACCGTGTGAAGGAGTAACTGTGTGAAGGAGTAACTGTGTGAAGGAGTAACCGTGTGAAGGAGTAACCGTGTGAAGGAGTAACCGTGT
Organism: Proterorhinus semilunaris; assembly: GCA_021464625.1. Taxonomy (NCBI): domain Eukaryota; kingdom Metazoa; phylum Chordata; class Actinopteri; order Gobiiformes; family Gobiidae; genus Proterorhinus; species Proterorhinus semilunaris. The sequence goes on along the minus strand of CM038362.1, from coordinate 1,109,233 downwards.
GAAGGAGTAACTGTGTGAAGGAGTAACCGTGTGAAGGAGTAACTGTGTGAAGGAGTAACTGTGTGAAGGAGTAACCGTGTGAAGGAGTAACTGTGTGAAGGAGTAACTGAAGGAGTAACTGTGTGAAGGAGTAACTGTGTGAAGGAGTAACTGTGTGAAGGAGTAACCGTGTGAAGGAGTAACTGTGTGAAGGAGTAACCGTGTGAAGGAGTAACTGAAGGAGTAACTGTGTGAAGGAGTAACTGTGTGAAGGAGTAACTGAAGGAGTAACTGTGTGAAGGAGTAACTGTGTGAAGGAGTAACTGAAGGAGTAACTGTGTGAAGGAGTAACTGTGTGAAGGAGTAACTGAAGGAGTAACTGAAGGAGTAACCGTGTGAAGGAGTAACTGTGTGAAGGAGTAACCGTGTGAAGGAGTAACTGAAGGAGTAACTGTCTTCGTGAAGTATTTATTACTTTCTTCCGTAGTTTTTCCGCCGCGTCGATCTCAGCTTTGATGCTTTTGTCAAACTTATTGAACAGCTTTGGTTTTTTCTTCTTCGCTGCAAAACAAAGACTTTTGTAAATCCCAGAAGAACCAAACGAGGCTTCGCTTTAGATTTACCTTTGTCTTTCTCCGGGAGCTTCTCTGCAGAACACATTCCAAACATTCATTATTCACAGTTTTAATTGAGTAACTTGTTACTGCAGTGAAATTAAGGCTTGAATCACAACAGGGAGTCACAGATTGAGAATAAACTCCTCCTGCAGCTCGTCGTGTTGTCCAGCAGAGGGAGACATTTGCCCTGTTATTTTGTACTGAGCTCAATCTTAACAGAGCCCATTTTCTCCAGTTTGACTTTACCCAAATCTAAAAGCTCCTAAAAAAATTTAAAAAACCAGACTAAATGATAAAAACGCAGCAAAAAAAGTGTAGACGCAAGGAAAAATCTTCAATCAGTTTTGTTGGTCTTAGCTTTCAAATGAGGCGAGGGCGATGTGAGCATTAGAGCTGCAGGATTTTGAAAAGAAAAGGTCTGTAATTTCCGGCTTTAACGATGCGACTAATTAGAGATTATTACGGTCTAACTGGATATTGCCTCCGGGTCGGCTTTACCCAAATCTAAAAGCTTCTCGACTGGAGCTCAACAGTAGAACGCCTCATTTGTCGTGTTATTGTTTTTTTTCCTCGCTCTTTAGTTGCTGCTTTGTTGAGCTTTTGTCACTTTTCTATCACGCTATTGTTGCGTTTCCGGTATGTTTTTGTTCCCCTTTGTTCGTGAAGCTTTTAGATGAAATGAGCCCCAGACTCGACCAACGAGAGGATAGTTAGTTCCTCACCCTCAGCCTCTGCAGCTGTGGCCTCCTCACTCGGTTCAGGAGACGCTTCTGTTTTCAGCTCCTTCTCTTCTGCTGGTTCTGAAATCACAGACACATGAACCACTTCCTGTGTTTGGAAACAGCTCCGGCACGAGGCCTTTAAGTCGTCCAGGTAAAGAGCAGTTTAGTATGGGAAGCTCCTCCAGTTCGTACCTTCCTCCTGGGTGAACTTGGAGCTGGTCAGATACTGCCCTGAGGTCACTGAAACACAAACACTTATTCATCTATTTAGGGTCACATTATATTTGGAACAACGATATCACAAAGAAACGTGTCCAAAACATCAGAGCCTCCTTTATTATTTCAAACAGTCGCCCACATTTCTTTCAATACCAGGTCTTTAACGATATTAAAATACGTGTCATCTAGAACCAGAAGATCTGCACATTTACAAAATCATCTCCAATGTCAAGAAATGTGGGAAAATCCGGAATAATTTGGGGGAAAATTGGGAGAAATTGTGTAAAAAATAAGGAAAAAATAGGGAAAATAGTTGAAACAAAGTCACTTCCTTTAATCTGGACCAACAGCATCAAAACGTTGAGACATATTTCTCACCCACTGCCTCCTGTGGCTCCGCCTCCTTCACCAGCTCTGGAAACACAGACGAGTTCAGACGATTTGTCAAAGTTCTACATCGACTTCATTCACAGTAAAAACACTGACCCCCAGTGGTGTCGATGAGAACTGCTTTCTCCTCCGAGACTGAAAACAGAAACAAAACCTCTTACCCCCCACTTTACCAGAGCACATTTTCTCCAGTTCGGCTTTACCCAAATCTAAAAGCTTCTCTGGAGCTCACAGCCGATGGGTCGTGTTTTTGAAAGTTTTTGTTTTTAATCGTGTTTTTGTCATTTTTCGTTGCTTTCGTCCATTGCTTTTTCATCTTTTTTATTGTGTTATTGTTGCTTTTCCGGCACATTTTGTATGGTCTTTATTTTGCTTTATCATCAGCTTTTTTTGTCGTTCTTTCATTGTTTTTTTCTCCTTCCTTTTTGACACTGTCGCATTTTTGTCGTCTCTTTTGTTGCTTTTTAAAATAATTTATTTGCTGTATTTTCATCCTCGGTTCCGTCGCTGTTTTGTCTCTTTGTTCCAGAACCCTTCAGATTGGGGTAAAGCCAGACTGGTGGAGTTAACAGATTAGTTTTACTCACGGTGGGAGAAATCTCCGTCTCGAGGATCGTCTGCAAAAACATGAATGAGTCAAATAAAGTTCATTAATAAAGTTCATTATTAAAGTTCATTAATAAAGTTCATTATTAAAGTTCATTAATAAAGTTCATTATTAAAGTTCATTAATAAAGTTCATTATTAAAGTTCATTAATAAAGTTCATTATTAAAGTTCATTAATAAAGTTCATTATTAAAGTTCATTATTAAAGTTCATTAATAAAGTTCATTATTAAAGTTCATTAATAAAGTTCATTAATAAAGTTCATTATTAAAGTTCATTAATAAAGTTCATTATTAAAGTTCATTAATAAAGTTCGTTATTAAAGTTCATTAATAAAGTTCATTATTAAAGTTCATTATTAAAGTTCATTATTAAAGTTCATTAATAAAGTTCATTATTAAAGTTCATTATTAAAGTTCATTATTAAAGTTCATTAATAAAGTTCATTATTAAAGTTCATTAATAAAGTTCATTATTAAAGTTCATTAATAAAGTTCATTATTAAAGTTCATTATTAAAGTTCATTAATAAAGTTCATTATTAAAGTTCATTAATAAAGTTCATTAATAAAGTTCATTATTAAAGTTCATTAATAAAGTTCATTATTAAAGTTCATTAATAAAGTTCATTATTAAAGTTCGTTATTCACCAACACTGACCTGGGACGAAGCTGTCGTCGGGCGGAGGCAAAGCGACGGCTTCTGAGAGAAAACACGGATAAACTCAGATCAACTTGGACTAAACCAGGACTAAGCCCAGACTCACCTTGTATCTCAGACTCCACGTCGAACTCAGATTCAGCTGCTGAGAAACAAACGACACAACATTATTAACTAACGAAGGATCCGACAGTCGTTATAGGAGATCATCTGGATCATCTGGACTTTTCCACAGGAAACAAAAACCGTCCCAGAGTCCAGGGTCTTCTCTCTCAGGTCACATGACCGTCTCATTAAGGCGTCCGAAAGTGGAGACGAGATTCAGATCAACCGCATGTTTTTCACATTTCTTTCTCCACATTTTTAATACATTTTTCCAATTTTATCTTTAATGTTTTTTTTTTATTATTTGTATTATTCTCTACAACTTTTTTCAGATTTTTTCAAAAACATTTCCCAAATTTTTCGGCGTCGTTTCCCACATCTCTTTTTTTAATTATTATTACTATTGACATTTATTTATTTATTTTTCCTAAATGTTTCAAATGTTAAATTTGTTCCCACATTAGAACAATATAGTTTTTCTCCGGATTGGAAACTCACCGGGCTCGTCCTTCTGGTTCCGCTGGTCATGTGACTGCGTTGGCTCCTCCTCTTTTGGCGGCGGTGGTTTTGTTCGACCGGGCTCTGCAGCTTTGGGGAGAAAACATAACGATACATCGGCTCGTTACCATTCCTCTCATTGTTCCTGCCACAAGGAGGCGCTGTCCCGGACCGGTTACTCACACTTTATTTACTTTTACTTGATAATATCACAAAGAAGTATCTGTATCTTCCTGCAGTGAAGCTAAATATTTGTTCCTTTGTGAATATTTTTTCTTTTTTCTTTTTCTTATTTATTTCGTGTTTTGTTTTTCATCATTTGTGTCAAACTGAAACATAACTCAGACTTTTACTCAAACGCAACAAATCTGTGAATGTTCAAATCTCTTAACGTCAGCGTTTCTACTTCGTCACATTTGTGTAAATCAAACAAAAAATATGAAATGTTGATCTTAAACCAAACTGGAAACAATGAGAACAGTTCAGATAAAACTGCAGCTGAATGTGATTTAGTCTTTAGCAATATCTTCAAAGGACATTCAGATTTAATGCCAGTTTGACCCAATGTAATGCTTTTAAATGACCTGCAGAAACAAAGTGTTCCAGGACGATCTGTGCTCCTCTATAAAAATAAATAAATAAAATAATCAGCATAAAGGTCTAAAGAATTATGAGCTAAAAATCCGTTATTGGACTTTCCACTAATGTCGTGTTCTCTCTTCTCCCGTCCAGGTAAATATAACATGTTCACAAACGAACAAGGCACCGGTCTAACCCCCTGGTCAGTGTTAATTTTGACAACATATTTTAATTTAGTTTTAGTCTTTTGACGAAAATGTAATTCAATTTTAGTTTTAGTCAAAAAAATATCTTAAATTTTAGTCGAGTTTTAGTCGACTAAATTTAAGACACATTTAGTCGACTTTGTATTAATAATATTCATTATAATCATATTTAATGGAGGTCCTGCTTCATGGAGCTGCTCCTCATGAACAAAGCTCAGAGCTGTTCCTTTGGCCGTGAAGTCACATGATGAGGCTCTTTCAGACGGTCAATAGAAGTTTGGATGATTTTAGTCTCTCCTTTCCATTTTTATTTAGTCTCATTTTAGTCGAATAAAATATCTGGACATTTTAGTCATAGGTTTAGTCTCATGAAAAACGTTTAATTTAGTTTTAGTCCAATTTTAGTCGTCAGAAAAATCACTTTGACTAAAATTAAGACTAAATATTTTAGTCGACGAAATTAACACTGCCCTTGGTCTCACTGCACAGTCCTGGTCCCGGTCCTGGTACTGGTCCTGGTCCTGGTCCACTCACCTGTCGGCTCCTCAGGTGTGGTGGGCGTGGCTCTCTCTGCGCTCTTCAGTCCTGTCATTAAACCGACCAATCAGAATAAACCAAACGTCTGCAGCCGCAGTTTTGCAGATTGTAGAAGAAATGTCACAAAGGGCTGACACGGCCACCAGGGGGAGCCGTTTCCCCTGTACCGACCACTGACACAGAAGGAATGAAACTGCCGGGACCTCACTAAACACTAAAACCAGAAAACAATGTGTGGAAGATCTGCACAAGAAATGTGAGAAAAATGGAGAAAGATTTAGAGGAAAAATTGAGAGAGAAAAAAAAAATAAAATTGGGAAAACATTGAAAAAAGAAAGAAGAAAAAGGCCCAAAATCTGGGAAATAAGGAAACATTTTGTCAACAGAAATTGTGCAAAAATGGGGCAGAACAAGTGGGTGGAAAATAGGAACAAATTGCCAAAAGGAGTGAAAAAAAAATGGAAAAATTAAGAAAAAAATTTGATAAAAATGTGAGAAATGGGGAAAACATTCGGCAACAAAATGAGAAAAATACAATATTTATTTGAGCTGAAATAAAGTCAGTTTAATCCGGGCTTGTAGTAAATCTGCTGTAATGAGAAACACTGCGTTTTCCACAGGTCATTGTGGATGAAAGCGGTGGTTCTGAAAACACTTCCTGAGTCGCTTTAAATTAGAGTCTTTGAGTCATAATTCCAATGTTTCTTTAATAATAATTATAATAGATAATGTCTTTTACATTGAACGAATGCCATTATGTTCGGGTGGTTTCTGGTTCGTCGTCCTGACGCTGAACCTCTGGATTAAAATAACGACGGCTCGGATTCAGTCGAACTCCAGCCGTGTTTTCAGACTCGGGTTTAAAAAGCAGAACTTGAGAAATGAGAGAAAAGCTCAGACAGACGTGTGTGTCGTGGTTTACAGTCAGTGGTTCAAGCTTTACTGAAATCATTTTACACAATGTTTTACTTTGAAAGTCTCAGGTCATGTGACTCCAAACCGACAGCAGAAACACAGACATTTACATCGAGAGCCTGGTCGGTTTACTTTGCCCCAAACTCTGAAAAACAAACAAAGCAGCTTTAAGTTTCACTGTTACTGCACTCGAGCTTCCCTTTATTCTTTTATTACCACACGTTTGCCCATCCGCCCCTCAGTGAAGCTCCTGCGAGTCCTCTTTAAATACACCCAAAAGGTTCTTCAAAAAGGACTTTATCAGTGAACTTCTCCAGCGTGAGATCCAGAAAGTCCTGACTTAAACTTTGACCAAGCGTTTGCTCATCAGCGACAGACATTTATTAATCACGCAGCAAATCAATCATTTATCTCCACTCATGGATCAGTCAGAGAAATACAAATAAATCCAGTTTTTATAATTATGAGACAATCACACAACACTTTACATAAACTTCCAAAACTCTGATCAGTTTTAAATGATCACTGTATCTGTTGGTTACTGTAATGTTTTAACACTGGGCTCCTGCAGAAGTTAACATTCGCTAAATCTGCTACAAAGCAGCTTTTCTTCATGTGCAAAAACTTTAATCTTGTGACAAACGAATTAACTAAACTAGAATAAAAAAATAAAATAAAAACTTTTCCAAAACATTCACACAAAAAATAAAATCCAAACTATCAAACTTCCACTTTCCAAAAATACAGCGTCATCTCGGTCACAGCCTTTCGTGCTACACGTGGATACCAAACGTGTGAGTATTTGTTGAGCGTGGGGAAGACCATGTTGGAGTCACTTCCTGGATAAGTCTCAGAGAATAAACATCGGGAAGAGAGTTTGGGCTGATTTTACTCTGAGTTAAAACTGAACTGTGAGCTGTAACTGGTTCCTCTTCTTCATTTGTACTTTTAATCTGCTTTTGGAGCCATTATTTGCGTTTGCTGTTTTCCATTTTGATGCAGTTTCTCCACTTGTTCTTGTCCTACAGACTTTATGACCATTTGTTCTTTTTCAAATGGTTTCTCTAAACTGACCGACTTTTCCTTCACGGCTTCTCAAATGTTTCCTCATCAGCGTCTCCTTTTCCTGTCGGTGCCTCCATTCCCTCCTGCTTTAAGCTTTAGTCTCTTCCATTTCACCTTTAGCGACGTCGTCCTCGGCCGAGTTCATCATCAGCTTCAGCCGTGGCCGGTTTCACCATAACTTTAGCCACGTGTTCTTCCTTTTCCTGCTCATTCTGCCCTGAAACCTCGGCCCTCGTCTGAACCGTCACCGTTTGGCTTTTAGGGGCATTTTCACTTTTAGCCACTAGTGTTTGAACCGTCGATCCTTTAGCGAGAACGTTCTGAGCTTTCCCTAAAGTGGAGGCTTTAATGAGTGACTGTCCATGTTGAGGTTCCACCCTTGAGTCTGGTCTTTTCAGCCCGTCTTCAGGTTTGTTCACGTTCCGTTTAACTGCAGCGGCTTTAGCGACGCCGTGTCCTAAAGCAGCGGCTTTAGCGACGGCGTGTCCTAAAGGCTTCTCTCGTTCCCTCTCGGCGTTTTCGTGCTCAGACGGTTTGTATTTTGGTTTCTCTTTAGTCGCATCATCGGCTGCTTTAGTAACAACTCTCTCTGCCCGACCCTCATCTTGTGATTTCATGGTTTGCTGTACATTTACCTGATTATCCGCCACTGCTTCTTTAGCGACTGCTTTGTCTGCTGGTTTGAAAACTGGTTTCACGTCCGTCTTTTTAACCATCGGTATTTTAGCCACGACTTCCTCTTTCTGTGAAGTGGCCACAGTCGTTTGCTTCACAGCTGGTTCTACTTTCTTCTGGATTTGTTCATTCTTCAGGTTTAGTTTTGTCGCATCGTGTTCCTTCAAAACTGACTCCAGTCCTGGCAGTTTTTTAACCACTGTGCTCTGGGCCCGTCCTAGACCGGCCGTCTTCTTCTGGTCGTTCTCAGTTTGTAGTTTCTCCCCCGGCTTCTGTTTGACCACGGTTTTAAAAGTTGGGCTATTCGCTACCTTCAGATTCAAAACTGGATCCGGTCCTGGCGTCTTTCTAATCACAGCTTCTTTAGCGACTTCTCTCTGAGCCTGTCCTAAAACGACCGTCTTCTTCTGGTCGTTTTCAGTTTGTAATTTCATCGTTTGCTCTGGTCTGACCACGGTTTTAAAAGTAGGGCTATTGGCAACAACTTTCTCTTTCTGTAAAGTGACCACAGCTGGTTCCACTTTCTTTTGGATTTGTTCATTCTTCAGGTTAAGTTTGGTTGCATCGTGTTCCTTCAAAACTGGCTCCTGTCCTGGTGACTTTCTAACCACAGCTTCTTTAGCGACTACTTTCTGAGCTTGTCCTAAAACGGCTGCTTTCATTTGGGATTTTTCATCTTGAAATGTCCCCTTTTGGTCAGTTTGTAATTTCACCGCTGGCTCTCGTCTGACCACGGTTTTAACAACTGGAATATTAGCCACTACTTTCTCTTTCTGTAAAGTGGCCACAGTCGTTTGCTTCACAGCTGGTTCCACTTTCTTTTGGATTTGTTCATTCTGCAGGTTAAGTCTAGATACATTGTGTTCCTTCTGAACTGGCTCCGGTCCTGGTGTTTTTCTAACCACAGCCTCTTTAGCGACTTCTCTCTGGGCTTGTCCTAAAACAGCTGCTTTCTTTGGCTCTTGAGCTTGTTGTAATTTCACCATTTGGTCGGTTTTAGCTTCAGCCACTGGTTTGACTGCGGTTTGAACGATTGGTTTATTAGTAACTACTTTCTCGTTCCGTGAAAGGGCCACAGTCACTTTGTGTCCTGGCATTTCTTTAACAACTGCTTCTTTAGCGACTACTTTCTGAGCCTGTCCTAAAACGACCGTCTTCTTTTGGTTGTTTTCAGTTTGTAATTTCACTGGAATATTGGCCACTACTCTCTCTTTCTGTAAAGTGGCCACAGTCGTTTGCTTCTGTGCTGGTTCTATTTTCTTTTGGATTTGTTGATTCTTCAGGTCAGGTTTTGTTGCATCGTGTTCCTTCAAAACTTGCTCCTGTCCTGACATTTTTCTAACTACAGCCTCTGTAGCGACTTCTTTCTGAGCTTGTTCTAATTTTGCCATTTGGCAATTTTTAGCTTCAGCCACTGGTTGGTTTTCATTCGGTTTCTTTGCCACTGGCTCCGGTCCTGGCGTCTTTCTAACCACTGCTTCTTTAGCGACTACTTTCTGAGCCCGTCCTAAAACGACAGTCTTCTTTTGGTCGTTTTCAGTTTGTAATGTAACCGCTGGCTCCTGTCGGACCACGATTCTAACGACCGGGCTTTTAGCGACAGACTCCTCTTTGTGTGAAAAGGAAACAGTCGTTTGCTTCACAGCTGGCAATACTTTTATTTGGTCTTTCCGCTGCATTGGTTCCGTTTTCAGGTTAAGCCTCGTCGCACCGTGTTCCTTCAGAACTGGCTCGTGTCCTGGAGTCTTTCTAACCTCTGCTTCTTTAGCCTCTTGTCCTAAAGCGGACGTCTTCTCTCGCTCGTTTTTAGCATCAGCCACTGTGTTCTTAACCACTCGCTCCTGTCTGACCGCAGTCACTTCCTTCTCAGCTTCCTCTTGCCGAATGTGTTCATTTTTCAGATTCAGAAGTGGCGTCTTCCGAACCTCTGCTTCTTTAGTGAGCACTGTCTCCGTTTGCCCTAAAACCGCCGCTTTCTTTTGTTGTAATTTCACCACTTGCCTCTTCTGTGCGTCGTCACCTTTAGCCTCTGGTTTCTCTGCCTGCCCTAAAACAGTCGCCTTCGTTTGACCGATTCTACCTTCTGATTTCTGTTCTCCCATCGTTGTAACCGTTTGCTGAACACTCTTATTTCCAGCTTTTGCTAAACTTTCCTGCACGTGTTTTAGTTCTAATTTTAAATTCTCTGCCTTGACTTCGACCAACGGCTCGTCTTCAGCCTGTGCCGCCTTTTTCACTTCCTGTTCCATCTCTGCTTTTGCCAATTCCGTTTCCTTCTCTACTTTTCCTCTAGCGATTCCTTCTTCCTTCACATTCACAAGTCTTTTAAACTCTTCCTCTCCATCAATTTCCTTGACAACTTTCTCGTGAGTTTTGTCCGTCAACTCCTTTGCCCGTCCACCTTTAGCCTCGTCTTCTTTCCCTAAAGTCGGCACAACTCCTGCCTTTTCATCAACAGCATTATCCACTGATCCGCTCTCGATTCCCGCCGCTTCCTGGGTCAGGCTTTTCCTCCCGACTCGCTCCTTTTCAGATTCGACTTTTTCCGTTTGCGCTTTCACTGAAAAGTCTTTGTCTGATTTAATTTCATCTTCAATCGTCCTCCCTTCAGACTCTTTAAGTTGAGTCGCCTGTTCTCTTTCAACGTTCCCTAATTTAGACCCCGTTCTCGCCAAACTCTTGTCAGCTTTGTCCCGTTTTGCCGTTTCCTGGATCTCTCTCACATCCTTCCCAATATTCTCTCGGTTGATTTGTGATTTCTCTCTCTTGACCTCTTTATCGTGTTCTACTTTTGTGACACGAACTTGCTCCAATTTGATGATTTTCTCTTGTAGTTTCCGCTCCCGTTCGATCGTCTCTTTAGTCTCACCTCTTGCTTTTACTTCCACCTCCCTTTTCCCGTCTTCCTTTGCTCCTTTAGTCTGTTCCAGTCGCTCCAACTGCTTTCCAATCTTTCCCTTCGCTTCCTGTTAGGGCAAATTATAGTTTAAACATTTTTTGACTAAATTGAGATAATTGCCTTATTAAAGTCATATTTTATGTTAACAAATTATTTAGCACGTTGTGTAGTGGTAGTGGGCGGGTCAAAGGAAACTAGGTCACAGGTAATCAGGTCAAGTAAGGGAGACAGGTGTGGGGGGAAAACAGACTAGTTTGGAGGGTGACCGACACGGTCTTTGACCGCACGCACACACGACGCAGTTTTTGGACTTTGATACATAAGAAAATAAAAGATTGGAAATTAAATGGACACTGGCAACGTGAGTTTTTGTTATTGAAAGTATTTTTTGTGCGAGTCAAACGGCGGACACCCTAAAGATGGCTGCGTTATTGTTTTATAGCTAAAGTTAAAATCAGCCATAACAAAGTCAAAGACCTTCGGATGCTCCGGAATCCTGGCCTGCAGCGTGGAGAAGACCAGGACGCCAAGCGCCGCAGACTGCACGTTCGTCTTGAATGAATCAAAGGCACCGCGCTGCTGAGGGCGCATGCAGATGCCCGCGTGCGAGTAAACGGAGCTGAGCAGCTCAGCGCTTCGAAATGTGACAACGCAATGAATGAGGAGAAGTGTGGATCATTAAAGTAAACGAATACGAAGTTGGAACAATATATCAGACGTTACTTGTAAAATGAGTGACGATAAGAGGAAACAAGGAAACGAGGACGAGGGGGCGTGTAGTAACGCTCCTATCGATGACAACGGCAAAGAAACTGTTGAAAGTAAAAAGAATGATCCCAAAACCACTAAAAATGAACTGAAAAAGCTCAGTGCCAGCCGGAGAGGAAGGCTGGGAATATGTACAAGACGAATGAACGAAATAAAAGCCCTTCTTTACGATCCACAAAATGTACATTGTGTCGCAGACGGTTTTGTTCAATTTAAAGTGGCATTAAACGAGTTCAAGGCATGTCATGAATCAGTACAAACATTGTTACCTCCAGAAATACAAGAAAACGAAACAATAGACTGGTATGTGCCTAAGATGGACAATTTCAATGCATTTGTGGAAGAGGTTGAAACCTGGATAAAAACTCCTGATCCACAAGTGCTGGTTCAAACAGAGGACAGTGCATCAAACCTTTCACTCAAACCTAGACAGAGCTCAAAATCAAATCTGTCACTCAAATCTAAAGTGAGCTCAAAGTCTGGGAAATCAAAAAGCACCAGTGTGACATCAGGAGAACGCTTGAGAATAGCCTCTGAGAAAGCTGCCATGGAAGCTCGCATGGCTATGATGAATGAAAGGCACGCAATAGAAGCTGAAAGAGCACAAATAAATGCCAAATTGGAGAAAATGGAGCTTCAGGCCGAAATAGCGGCATCTGATGCAAAATTAAGGGTCTTGGACAACTATGAGCGTTCTGAAATTGTATCAACACTGAGTGAAAACAAATATGTGTCAAATCTAAACCTCCAAGAACACAATGAATCGATGTGTCATTCAGAGACTTACTCTTTTAGGTACCCAGATATGGGGACAATCCCAAAAACCCCTCTACAACGTTTTTTGAGTAGGCCACCTGATGTCATGACATCCACGGCGCCTGTTCTGGCGCCATCTGGTGGTCCAGAACCTGTTATAGCTGCTCCTGCTAGGGCGCCATCTGGTGGTCTAGAACCTGTTATAGCCGCTCCTGTTAGAGCTCCATCTGGTGGCCAAAAGCCAACAGCACCTGTAACAGCCCCACCTGAAAATCACAGTGACTCTGAAAGTGACACAAGCACCGACTCCGAGTCATCAGACTCACCACTCTCCAAAGAGTTGCTTACTTTTATCCAGAAACAAAATGATATTACTAATCTTCTGGTGCAGCAACAGCAACAATCCTCCCTTCCGTCCCGACAAATACCTGTGTTTGATGGCAATCCTTTGCAATTTCAGACTTTTATGAGAGCATTCAAACATGGTATTGAAAATAAAACGAACAACAATGATGATAGACTCTATTATTTGGAACAATACACGAGTGGGGACGCAAGAGCGCTTGTAAGAAGCTGTTTTCACATGAACATAAACGAGGGCTATAAAGAGGCACAAAAACTTTTGAAGACCCACTTTGGAGATGAAATCAAAATGGCGGCTGCCTACATTGAAAAGGCTCTCAACTGGAACAGTATCAAATCTGATGATGGAAAAGCATTGCATGCATATGCGCTTTATTTGAGAGGATGTTGCAATACAATGGGTCAATTACAGGGAATGCATGAACTAAATTTGCCTTCTAACCTAAAACTGATTCTGTCCAAACTGCCATATAAGCTTAAAGAAAAATGGAGAACAACGGCATATGAGATCTTGGCGAAGAATAAACAAAGAGCAGGGTTTTCTGATCTGGTGTCCTTTATTGAGACACAAGCCAGTATTCTACAAGACCCCCTCTTTGGTGACATTCAGGAAGTCCCCAGAAAAGCATATGCAAAATCTACAGTGGTGATGGACTCCAAATCTCAGCAACGGCTACAGAAAAATAAAAGCAGCAGTTTTGTCATGTCCATAAACAACAGTAAAACGATGTGCTGTATTTGTGGATGGGCAGATCACTCTCTCGATCAGTGCAAAAAACTGAAAATCCAGCCACATGAAATTAAGGTGCAGCTGCTTAGAGACAATGGCATCTGCTTTGGCTGTCTAAACAAAGGGCATTTGAGTAAAGATTGTACTCGGAGAATGACTTGTGAATACTGTCAAAGGAAACACCCAAGTGTGCTACATATACACAGGACACCAGACAGTGACGGACAGTTCAAATCTAAAAACCTGCAACAAAAACAATCAATCAGCGGCACATTATCCCAAATGGAAAGGGGCCAAAGTTGCAATACTGGGGCTGGAAGTGATTGTAAATTGTCAATAGTTCCTGTCCAAGTGAAAGCGACAAAAGGAGACAAAACTATTTCGACATATGCTTTCCTTGATCCCGGAAGCACAGCAACATTTTGCACGGAAAACATTATGAGAAAACTCAATATAAATGGGAAAAAGACAAAGGTGTTGTTACAAACAATGGGACAAAGAAAACCAGTGAACAGTTATGAAATAAGTGGTTTACAAGTTGGTGATTTGAGTGGAAACAACTTTATTGAACTGGAAAAGACATACACTCAAACAAAGATTCCAGTGACAAAGGCAAACATATTTACACAAACTGACATTGACAAATGGCCTTACTTGGAAGAAATACGGATGAAAGAAATTGATGCGGATGTGGAACTCCTGATTGGAATAGATGTGCCTAAGGCAATGGAACCCTGGCAGATAATAAACAGTCAAGGTAATGGACCCTACGCTGTACGAACTCTACTTGGATGGGTGGTGAATGGCCCACTCAATTCTACGGCCGTGGACCAACATGGTAGACCAGTGGCATCTGTAAACCGCATTTCTATTGAAAAGCTTGAAACCTTGCTAAAGCAGCAATACAGTTACGACTTTCCTGAAAAGGAATATGAAGAAAGGCCTCAAATGTCAATGGAGGATACAACATTTCTGAATATGATGTCAAAAGAAGCCACACTAAAGAACAATCACTATTACTTACCACTACCACTTCGTAACAAAGATGTTGTCATGCCCAATAACTATCATCTTGCTGAACAAAGGGCCCAATATCTTGTCAAAAAGTTTAAGAACAACCCTAACTTTGCAGAAGAATACAGATCATTCATGGAGGACATAATAACAAAAGGTTATGCTGAAAAGGTGCCCTCGAAGGAATTGCATATCAAAAAGGTATGGTACATACCTCACCATGGTGTGTACCACAGACGCAAGAAAACACTTAGAGTTGTGTTTGATTGTACCTCCTCGTTCCAGGGCACTTCACTCAATAAAGTGCTGCTTCAGGGACCGGATCTGGCTAATTCTCTGATTGGGGTACTGCTCAGATTCCGTCAAGACCAGTTTGCAGTTATGGCAGATATTGAAGGAATGTTTCATCAGGTGAGGATGAACGAAGAAGACTCAAACCTTCTAAGATTTCTGTGGTGGCCAAATGGAGATGTGACCCAACCTCTAGAACAATACAGAATGAAAGTTCATTTATTTGGTGCCATCTCCTCACCAAGCTGTGCTAACTTTGCACTGAAAAGGACAGCAGATGACAATAAAAACTCTTTCACACCAGCTGCAGTTGATACAATCAAATCGAACTTCTACGTCGATGATTGTCTTAAATCTGTTTCTACAGAGGGAGCTGCCATACATCTGGTGAAAGAGTTGAGTGAGCTGTGTGCTATGGATGGGTTTAAACTGACTAAATGGGTCAGTAACAGCCGAGCGGTTCTATCCAGCATCCCGGAAGAAAACAAAGCAAAACAGATCAAAGAACTTGACCTGGACAGAGACAAACTGCCAGTTGAAAGAGCGCTGGGCATGGTGTGGAACATAGAAAATGACACATTTGGATTTCAGATAGCAGTCAAAACTAAAGTGCTAACAAGGAGAGCCATGCTCTCCACCGTCAGTTCTGTGTATGACCCTTTAGGCCTGGTAGCTCCTTTTGTGCTGAAAGCCAAACTTATTCTACAGACTCTCTGTCAAGCGAAATGTGGTTGGGACGCAATCATTCCCAATGAACTTGCACAACTGTATGAAAAGTGGCTCTCTGAATTGGAACAACTAAAGCAGTTCCAGGTGAGCAGATGCCTGATACCAAAAGGTTTTGGCAGAATAAGTACAGCACAGCTACATCATTTCTCTGATGCAAGCGAGCAAGGCTATGGCACGGCCAGCTACCTGAGATTCACCAACAGCTCAGGAGATGTCCATGTAGCGTTGGTTATGGGAAAGTCAAGAGTTACACCTCTCAAGAAAATGACTATCCCCAGACTAGAACTTACAGCCGCCACTCTTGCCGTTCGTGTGGATTGCATGTTAAAATCAGAGCTTACGCTTGATTTAGAAGAATCTATCTTCTGGACAGACAGTCAAAAATACATCCGGAATCAATCACGAAGATTTCAAACCTTTGTAGCTAATCGAGTTGCCGTAATCCAAGCTCTGTCCTCAATCACTCAATGGAGATATGTGGATTCAAGGCACAATCCAGCAGATGATGCCTCGCGTGGTTTGTGCATAGAGGCCTTTCTGAAAACGGAAAGATGGACTAATGGACCTGGTTTCCTGACGCAGTATGAAACACAATGGCCACCAATCCCAGAGGCAATGCAGTATCCTGTATCAAATGAGGATCCTGAGGTCAAGAAGGACGTCTTTGTGAACACTGTCAACATAATTGAAAAGAGTCCCACTAGCAGATTAATGGAATATTTCTCAGATTGGAGTAAACTCAAAAGGAGTGTGGCATGGATGCTGAAGTTTAAGGGACTACTTCTGAAAAGGACAAAAGGATGAACAAATGAGTAAACATGAAAAGAGGTTGACAGTAAAAGACGTTGAAGACGCAGAAAAGTGTATTCTGGCACATGAACAAAGACAACACTACAAACAAGAAATTAACCTCATTAAACAAAAAAAGTACTGTCAAAAGAGCAGTCCAATATTCAAGATGGACCCTTTTCTGGATGAAGCTGGTCTGCTGAGAGTCGGGGGCAGAATGAATAAGCTGGCCATGCCCACAGAAATCAAGAATCCAATTATTATTTCTAAAAAGTCCCACATCTGTAAAATGATTCTTAGACATATTCATGCGCAGATCGGTCATACTGGACGAAATCACATGTTGTCAAAGTTGCATCAAAAGTTTTGGATGTCCTCTGCTAATGCTACAGCACGCAACGTTATAAGGAACTGTGTCTACTGTCGGAAGATGCAGTCGGTTGCTGGAGAACAGAAGATGGCAGATCTTCCAAAAGACAGAGTGTTGCCTGACATGCCGCCATTCAGCACAGTTGGAATGGACTATTTCGGACCATTTGGAATAAAACGTGGCCGAACAACTGTGAAAAGGTGTAATATTTACATGCTTAAACACTCGTGCAATACATTTGGAAGTAGCTAGTAGTCTGGACACAAGCTCATGCATAAATGCAATCAGAAGATTCATATGTCGCAGAGGAACTGTGGTGAGCATCAGATCAGACCAAGGCACAAATCTAGTGAGTGCAGACAAGGAACTTAAAAGGTCACTGGAAGAGTTAAATCATGACAAGATCAGTGAAACACTTCTATACGAAGGCATAAAATGGATATTCAACCCGGCAGCCAGCGCCCATCACGGGGGTGTATGGGAGAGACTAATAAGAAGTTTGAAAAGGATCCTGTGCTCCATCACAAAAGAACAAACAATGGATGATGACGCCCTGCAAACAGTACTCTGCGAAGTAGAAGCAATAATGAATGACAGACCCATCACAACAATATCCAATGATAAAAACGACGTGGAACCACTCACGCCAAACCATCCCCTGCTGTTAAAGACGAAACCTATCATGCCCCCAGGATTGTTCAACAAAGATGACATTTACTTGAGGAGACGATGGAGGCAGGTCCAATATTTAGCGGATCTGTTCTGGAGAAGATGGGTCAGAGAATATCTCCCAATTATGCAACAAAGAAACAAGTGGAACAAAGTGAAAAGAAATTTACAACCAGGAGATCTTGTAGTCATAGTTGATAACACCGCTCCCAGGAACTCATGGATCTTAGGTCGAATCCTACAAACACAACCTGGAAGTAAAGGACTGGTGCGCAGTGCCCTCATCAAAACGAAAACAGGTACCCTGCAACGACCTGTAAACAAACTGTGTCTGGTGCTGGAAAATGAAGATTAAAGAAGATTTAAGAAGATTAAAGGACTACACCTGCATTAATACCAAACTAACTTCACAACCTAACCTTGACCTTTACCTGACGACTATACACCCACTAGTGATAGCCAGGATAAGCATTTGTTACATTGTAATTGCCATACCAGCAATTAGGGGCTGGAGATGTTAGGGCAAATTATAGTTTAAACATTTTTTGACTAAATTGAGATAATTGCCTTATTAAAGTCATATTTTATGTTAACAAATTATTTAGCACGTTGTGTAGTGGTAGTGGGCGGGTCAAAGGAAACTAGGTCACAGGTAATCAGGTCAAGTAAGGGAGACAGGTGTGGGGGGAAAACAGACTAGTTTGGAGGGTGACCGACACGGTCTTTGACCGCACGCACACACGACGCAGTTTTTGGACTTTGATACATAAGAAAATAAAAGATTGGAAATTAAATGGAAACTGGCAACGTGAGTTTTTGTTATTGAAAGTATTTTTTGTGCGAGTCAAACGGCGGACACCCTAAAGATGGCTGCGTTATTGTTTTATAGCTAAAGTTAAAATCAGCCATAACACTTCCTCTTCCACTTTAACCGCTTCAACTTGAACTCTCTCTTTCAGAAACGTCTCCCTTTTCAGTTTTCCAGCTCTCAACTTTGATGATTTCTCTTGTTCCGTTTCCTCGACTCCTCGGCGTTTCTCCAGTTCGACCATTTTGCGTCGCTCGCTCCGAATTACCACTTCTCGCTTCTCTTCTTTTACAAAACCATCTCTTCGTTTTTCCTTCTCCAGCAAAACTTCCTCCACTTCATCATTTGGCAAAACCGTTCTTTCATCTCGATCCTTCCGCTCCGATTCCTTTCGTTTCCCCAACTCTTCAACGGCTTTGTCTTTGGCCGGTCTCTCGAATTCCACTTCCTCCACAGCCTTTTCCTCGTCCGACACTCGATCCATCCCGTCTCCGGTCTGGAACCCCCTGGTCTGGAACCCCCTGGTCTGGAATCCCCTGGTCTGGAACCCCCTGGTCTCGTCTCCGGTCTGGTTCACCCTGGTCTCGTCTCCGGTCTGGAACCCCCTGGTCTCGTTTCCAGGTTCCTCTCCATGGTCTCGTTCCTCTTCTCGCAGAGCCTCCCTGAACGCCGACAGCACGATCTCAGCGACGCGCTTGACCTCGATGGAGCGATGGAAGTCCCGTAGCTCCTCCCTCAGCGCCGATCGTACCCGCACGGCGAGCAGCGAGCGACCTGGGGCCGGGGGGAATCTCACGTTTAGGGTTTTTTCACGACTTCAAACTGGTTAGTGGGATTATGGAGCACAGCAGTCGAGCAGAGCAGTTACGGACCTCAGTGTGAGATCAAGGTCTGGTTCAACGTAACTACAGACACGTGCAGTGTGAGCGGAGCTTCAGTCTGAGCTTCTTCCTTTAGTCATTTGTCCGACACGTTAGACTTTAGATATTTGTGCCTCGTCGTGGAATCCAGGGACACAAGTCGGCCGATTCAGTTTCTCACAAATCAAGAAAGAAATGTGTGATTTTTGCTTTTTTGCAGAATCTTTTAGTGGAGATCCTGAAGTAGCCTCACCATGTTTTAGATAACACCATTAGTATATTTAGAAGCGTGAAATCTCAGGTTGAAAAAGTCGTGGGGGCGTGTCATTGTGTGGGTGTGGCTTCATGATTATGCAGCGGGCCGGGCCACTGTTGCTAACGCTCTGAACAGCCGAATGCTAACGCTGAATGCTACTGCAGAGGTTCGTTTTCTGTGTGAAACCAGTGAACTTTTCTAGGCCGACTTTCCCAGTGCGACTGATGATGCCCTGGCTGTAAACATGCACAGCGCCCCCTGCTGACCATTACGTTCCCCGAGCCAACTCGCCTTCAGAGCCTGATTTAAGGCAGAAGGATGTGGCGCGGATTTGCATAACTTTAGCTGAGCAGAGGTTCCTTCAGACGGGTGAGTGAAGTTTGGTCTGGATGAGGCCATTGTTGTTCTTTCCCTCTGATCAGATGTGTGTGTTGGGATAATGTTGATAGATGCTGTAGAGGCTTTATGGGAAGTGGATTTATATAAGAGACATTTATTTATATATTACCTGTTTGCAAACCTTTTTTTCTCTTTGATGGCACATTTTTCTTGCTTTTTGCCTTTTCTTTGGGTGTGGCTTATGCAAATGAGATGTAAATGAGATGTAAATGAGCCCTATTGTCACTCGAGCAGAGAGAGGCGAGAACAGCCCAAACTTTAGAGGCCGATTTCTCTGGTTAGAAATATTCTGGGTCCTTAACTTTAAACTGTTTTGACGTCTCCAAATATGATGGAACCCGACGTGTGTCCCTGGTTCCCGTCACATATGATCCAGGAGGACAGGAAGTAAAGCCCAGGAGAACACGGAGCTCGTCCAGAATGTGGTGTTAGGGTGATGTATGTTTTTATTCAGACCATGCAGCAAAGAGCAGTCCCACCACAGACTCCGTTAGTTCCGCCTTTAGCGAGTGGTTTACCTGAGTCGTTCCCTCGGGGCCGAGTCTCGTCTAACGGGGACAAAAGGCAGAATGAGAACGAGTCGGGCGTCGACCGGAAACCTGAGACGCCTCCTCTGTTTCAGCCGCATTATCTCCATCCACTCATTCAGTCTGAAGACCATCAGGCCCCGCCCGAAACGCCACTGGAGACCGACTCCCCCCCCGACGAACCTCATGAGGCGAACGGCTGGAAAACATGTTTCAACGCCTAACCCGGAGACGCAGAGAGACCGAGGCTCGAGCCGATGTCCACATGTGGTCCATGCAGGACATGTGACTGATGTAGGAAGAACATCAGGTCAGTGTCCAATAAGGAAGTGAAGCTACAGTCAAACCAAAGGAAATATAAATGTTAACGATGTTTTAGCTAAACTTAGGGCTGGGCCACATCGTATCGTTATCGCGATATAATGTTTTGATATCGTTGTAATTTTTTATATCGTCGTGGACACAATATAATTTATGTTACTCCATCAGAGCCGCATAAACGGTGACGGTAGAACACGGGGACACGCAATTGCGAGACAAATATACCGTAATAAAATATCCCTGAATGAATCTTCCCAATAGGCGTGAGGCTGGGATTTTGAAGTAATTCGTACATTGTCAATTATATCGTCAAATATATCGCTATCGTGATATTTATTTTTTCATATCATGATATAGATTTTAGGCCATATCGCCCAGGCCTAGCTAAACTTGTGAATCATATGCTCTTTAAACGTTGGTCTCTTGTTCTCCATTGTGAGATCAATAAAGTCTAATGTTATGTTATTATCGCTGGGTTGCAGGTTCTAGAATGTGATGATGTCACAGTGGGGGCGGAGCCAGTTTTCCCTATTGACAGCATCACAAGTCGTATCTATAAAGAACATGAATGAATGACAGAAATGATCGTTAATATCAGTCAAAACAACAACCTTTAGAACGCTGTGCTGTGACCTGAAACCCGAGCCTCTCCCGGCAGCACAGAACTCGTTCCTCTCGCTGAGGCCATTCGCTCTCAGTTTCCTTCATTGCAGTTGGAACAAAAAAATAAATAATCACGAATATATTCCCCGTATTGATCGAGCTCGATTTTCGATTCGATTTTTTATCAATTAAATACCTCTCGCTGATTCGTAAAATTAAATACATCCTTTATTCAAACCTCAGCTCAAACTAAACAAACGTCTCATTAACCAAACTCCCGTCAAACTAATTATAAAGACGCCATTTTGATTACATTTCCATTAATTGCCCCGCCCCCATCGCAGTTAGAGTAACCCCCGCCTTTCACCACAACGGGAGTCGTCTCAGTCTCGGATATTTGTCGTCTGTATTTATGCTGCAGATAATGAAGTATTTGATGAAGTATTTTATGAAGTATTTGATTGAGTATTTGATGAAGTATTTGATGAAGTATTTGATGAAGTATTTGATTGAGTATTTTATGAAGTATTTTATGAAGTATTTTATGAAGTATTTGCTCCGATATCCGATCCCAGAATCGCTGAGTTTCCGGTCGTTTCGCTTTAAACTTATTTCCGTCGGTTCAAAGTTTGTCCAGATCTTTTCCCGTCTCCTGATTGGTTAATCCGCCTTCTCCTGTCCTGCTTCCTCATTGGTCCGTGCACTGTCCTCGGCCCTCTCTGATTGGCCCGCGTCTCCGCCCGCTCCCTCTGCTGTGATTGGCTCCTTGTCGCCGGGTAAACCTTTCGCCTCCGTCACTAAGTCAAACAGGAAGCTGAAGAACCCGAACAGCCAATCGGAGCCCTCGTCCGACAAGACGCCAATCACCTCCTCCAGGGACGACTCGGCGCTTTCCTCGCCGCCGCCATCTTTGTTCAGGCCTGACCCGGCGAGACGAGGGAGGGACGCGAGGGGAGGGAGGAGGCGAGGAAGTGAGGGGAGGAAGCGAGGGGAGGAAGCGAGGAAGTGAGGGGAGGAAGTGAGGAGAGGAAGTGAGGAGAGGAAGTGAGGAAGTGAGGGAAGGAAGTGAGGAGAGGAAGTGAGGAAGTGAGGGGAGGAAGTGAGGAGAGGAGGAGAGGGGAGGAAGTGACGGGAGGAAGGAGGGGAGGAAGTGAGGAGAGGAAGTGAGGAAGTGAGGAGAGGAGGAGAGGGGAGGAAGTGACGGGAGGAAGGAGGGGAGGAAGTGAGGGGAGGAAGTGAGGGGAGGAGGAGGAGAGGAAGTGAGGAAGTGAGGGGAGGAGAGGACGCGAGGGGAGGAGGAGAGGGGAGGGAAGCGAGGAGTAAAATGGAGGAAAGTAAAATAAAAACGGAGAAGATGGTTTAACAAAAATGTGGAGAAAGAAAGAAAGAAAAGAGTGAGACACGAGTTCAACAGGAAGTAACATTTAGTGAAGGCGCTGCAGCTTTAACTCTGCTAGAGTCAAATCAGCCCAAACTCTGATGTTTATTCTCTGACTCGCTTTGAGCCGGAGGTTCATCCAGGAAGTGACTCCAACATCCTGGAACAGTTTAGAATTGATTTATTTTTTAGATTTTTTTTTGTAATATTTTGAATATTTTTGACTTTTTAGAAACGGTTTGGAAAGTGTTGAAAAAAGGCACTCCCTGGTCTTTCCCAAATACTGACATGTTTGGTATCCACGTGTAGCACGAGAGGCTGAGACCGAGAAGGGAGACAGTCTGGATTTTAAATCTTTATAAGACGTTGAGAGAGTAACTCCAACATGGCCGTTTGGAAAGGGTTGAAAATGCGCTTAATTATTAAACTTTATTTTTCCGGGCTCATTAAGCAGGCGCTCGTCATATTATTAGAATATCGTTAAAAAGTTTATTTATTTCTGTAATTCAACTTAAACTGTGAAACTAATACATGGACTCATTATCAGATTTGTAATGTGGGTTTTTTCAAGCTGAGCCATAATAATCAAAATAACAAATAAAGGCTGTATTTATATATATATATATATATATATATATCTTACTTTGCATGTAATGAGTCTCATATTAGTCTCACAGTTTAAGTTAAACAGAAGTGAATGCAGTTTTCCTGATATTCTAATGATATGACGAGCACCTGTACATTTACAAAAACAACTATTAGTACAAATTAATAAAAGTAATAGAATAAAATAAAAGTGCAGACTTGTAAATACATGTTTAGTATCTGCTAACGCGTCACAAAATAAAACCACACATTTAAAGGATTCTCTCGACCGGCAGCGTCTCACTTTATCCCGTTTATTTTCCAATAACTTTAAATAAAGACAAACGTTAAAAGAAAGATGAGGAAACGCAGTGAAGCAGATCAAGAATGAGGCGAATGACCACGTGGTCACACGTGACCACACGTGTGACCACGTGTGATCACGTGTGAGCCGCACTTCCTGTTGCCGGGCAGAACTCACTCTCGCTTTCACAAAAACATTTGGACAAGATTCAAAAACCTCCACATAGAATTCTTCAAACTTTATCGTTTCATTTCAGTTTTGTTAAAGTTTAAACTCTTTGAACGGACTGACTGTAAACCACGACATGACGTTTATCAGAAACAATAAAGAATAAAGATTATAAAGAATTTGGAACTCACCGAGCAGAACTTTGGCGTCGTCCAGGTCGAAGTCTCCGTCTCCGTCGGAATCGTACGCCGAGAGTTTCCCTGAAAACAAAAACATCACAATAACGTTCAGAACCCGGAGCGCGAGGTCGCCACGGAAACGATAAACTGACTCCAGACACTAGAATAAAGAATGACTTAGAGAAATGGGGAAAATGCAAATACATGAACAGAAGTTTAGTTAAACACGTCGCCTCGTTTAAATCCACAAACCTTTACTTTAACCTTTAATCACGTGTTTCAGATTCTAATGGATCCGTTTATTTTAGTCTGTGAAAAAAGTGGATGTTCTTTTCTCCAGAGTGAGATCAATAAAGTCTGAGACGTTACAGATCAATTATATCTATGAATAAACTGACGTAAAAACATTAAAACTTTCCTCGGATTTAGGCTTTAGTCACATTAAAGCAGGACTAAGTAACTCGTGCCCCTAGAGGCCGTCAGCGCCACTGCAGCTGTTGTACATGTTGTGTTTTTTCCTCATGAATCGTCCGTGAGAGTAAATCCTACGACAGGAAAGACAAAGGGACAGAGGGATCTCGTTCATCCAGTTACACAATGGAGATCTTTTTATTTACTCAGACTTGGCTGTAAATACTGTTTAAGTGGCGCTAGCCCGCAGTTAGCTTAGCCTGTTAGCCTGTTAGCTTCGCTCGTTAGCCTGTTAGCTTCTTCTCCATGATTCTATTGTGTATTGGTTGCTCCGGTCCAGTGGCAGTCAAGTTGCAATTGCGGTTTTCTGGACAGAGACACCAGGGGGCGATGAAAGACCCTCCAATCATCCCATTAACACTCGTATCACCCCCAGAGGGACGGGGAGGATTTATCAAAGTAAACAAGTTACTTAGTTCTGCTTTAACACAAACACCTCACATAAAGAGATCAGATCAGTTACTTTATAAACTAAAACACAAACAGAGGATATTTCATTTATCAGGTGATTCAATCTCACAAAAACTGTCATATCGCGATATTAGGTGATGCAATATCCGAATCGCAGGAAGCCACAAAACATCACAACATCACTAGAGTCTTCATCGGACTGAGGTCCACACATTGTTTTGCAAACGCATAAAAAAAAAAAAAATGTGTAAAGAAAAACTTATTTTGAAACAATTTGCTGAAAAACGAGTTACTTACGATTTGTTTGTAACGTGGAACACATCGTGTTGAAATGGTTTAGTGAAATATTGCAATAATATCGTTATCGTGATATTGTTACTTCAACATCGTTCAGCCCTAATTCAGTCACAGTTTGTCTTGATTAGCTGCCGTTAGCTTTAGCATACTGTTAGCCACGGCGTTTAGCGCTGGGATTAAAAACAGGTTTGCAGGTTCTTCCCGTCTGAGGTTTAGTGAAGTTGTTCTTAAAACTGGTATCGGTTCAGTATCGGAGCCGATATCTGATGCCAGTATCGGCGCCGATATCTGATGCCAGTATCGGCTCCGATATCTGATGCCAGTATCGGCGCCGATATCTGATGCCAGTATCGGCTCCGATATCTGATGCCAGTATCGGCTCCGATATCTGCTGCCAGTATCGGCGCCGATATCTGATGCCAGTATCGGCTCCGATATCTGATGCCAGTATCGGCTCCGATATCTGATGCCAGTATCGGCTCCGATATCTGATGCCAGTATCGGAGCCGATATCTGATGCCAGTATCGGCTCCGATATCTGATGCCAGTATCGGAGCCGATATCTGATGCCAGTATCGGCTCCGATATCTGATGCCAGTATCGGCTCCGATATCTGATGCCAGTATCGGCTCCGATATCTGATGCCAGTATCGGCTCCGATATCTGATGCCAGTATCGGCTCCGATATCTGATGCCAGTATCGGCTCAGCGCATCCTGAAGAATAACGTCAACAAAACTGCAGGAGAAACTGAGTCTGTGGTCACTGTGTAAATGTTACTTTGAAATAACATAACTTTCCAATAAAAGGGAATTCTAAACATCAAATATAATCTTGGAAAAATAAAGATATAATAAGGAAGAAAATTTGTTTTTCTCTGCTCTTTCGTCGCCTGTTCAGGAGAATTCTCTTCGTGACAAAGTGATGTAATAACGTCATCGTCGTTATGGAGAAAGTCCCACAAATACTGGGATGTTTATTTTTGTCGACGTCAGCCCTGAGTCACGTGACCCGAGTCATGTGACCCGAGCCGCGTGACCCGAGCCACGTGACCCGAGCCGCGTGACCCGAGCCGCGTGACCCGAGCCACGTGACCCGAGCCGCGTGACCCGAGCCGCGTGACCCGAGCCGCGTGACCCGAGCCGCGTGACCCGAGCCGCGTGACCCGAGCCACGTGACCCGAGCCACGTGACCCGAGCCACGTGACCCGAGCCGCGTGACCCGAGCCGCGTGACCCGAGCCGCGTGACCCGAGCCGCGTGACCCGAGCCGCGTGACCCGAGCCGCGTGACCCGAATCATGTGACCCGAGAGAGAGGGTGATAGACTTCTGGACAGCGTTTGTTTCCCGTTACAGAGACGTCAACATAAACCCGTTACCGTGGTTACCGCACCATGACGTCACGCAGCACATTTAAAGATGGCGGCGGGGGGAGTACCTTGTAAAACGTTAGTAAAGTTCAGCCGGAACTCCGTCGCTCGCGCTGCGTTTGAGGAAAGTGGAGAAGTCGGTTTGTTACAGATGTTTTAATAAAGTCAAACATCTGGATCAGAACGTGACGGAAACTGACCCAGGACGCGGTCGTAGTCCACCACGTCGAAGTAGACCACGGCCATGGAGCTCCAGAGCCCGAGCAGAGCCAGGACCAGGACCAGACCCACCCAGGACCGGCCCGGGTCAGAGGGGGCGGAGTCACAGGGGGCGGAGTCTGACGGGCGCCGGCCGTTCTTACCGAGCGCGGACTTCACTTCTGCAACAGAGACGACACAGATCATACCAGAACCTACAGATCATACCAGAACCCACAGATCATACCAGAACCTACAGATCATACCAGAACCTACAGACACAGATCATACCAGAACCTACAGATCAAACCAGAACCTACAGATCATACCAGAACCCACAGATCATACCAGAACCTACAGATCATACCAGAACCTACAGATCATACCAGAAACTACAGATCATACCAGAAACTACAGACACAGATCATACCAGAACCTACAGATCATACCAGAACCTACAGATCATACCAGAACCTACAGATCATACCAGAACCCACAGATCATACCAGAACCCACAGACCATACCAGAACCTACAGATCATACCAGAACCCACAGATCATACCAGAACCTACAGATCATACCAGAACCCACAGATCATACCAGAAACTACAGATCATACCAGAACCTACAGACACAGATCATACCAGAAACTACAGATCATACCAGAACCCACAGATCATACCAGAACCTACAGATCATACCAGAACCTACAGACACAGATCATACCAGAACCTACTGACACAGATCATACCAGAACCTACTGATCATACCAGAACCTACAGATCATACCAGAACCTACAGATCATACCAGAACCTACAGATCATACCAGAACCTACAGATCATACCAGAACCTACAGATCATACCAGAACCTACAGATCATACCAGAACCTAGACACAGATCATACCAGAACCTAGACACAGATCATACCAGAACCCACAGATCATACCAGAACCTACAGATCATACCAGAACCTACAGACACAGATCATACCAGAACCTACAGACCATACCAGAACCTACAGACACAGATCATACCAGAACCTACAGATCATACCAGAACCTACAGATCATACCAGAACCTACAGATCATACCAGAACCTACAGATCATACCAGAACCTACAGATCATACCAGAACCTAGACACAGATCATACCAGAACCTAGACACAGATCATACCAGAACCCACAGATCATACCAGAACCTACAGATCATACCAGAACCTACAGACACAGATCATACCAGAACCTACAGACCATACCAGAACCTACAGACACAGATCATACCAGAACCTACAGATCATACCAGAACCTACAGATCATACCAGAACCTACAGATCATACCAGAACCTACTGACACAGATCATACCAGAACCCACAGACACAGATCATACCAGAACCCACAGACACAGATCATACCAGAACCTACAGACACAGATCATACCAGAACCTACTGACACAGATCATACCAGAACCTACTGACACAGATCATACCAGAAACTACAGATCATACCAGAACCTACAGATCATACCAGAACCTACAGATCATACCAGAACCTACAGATCATACCAGAAACTTGGGATTGAACTGAACTCAAAAGTCCCTAAATAAATCATTTAAACCGGGCTCTGAACATCAGGAGTCGTGGCCGTTTTTCTGAATCTAAAGTCGACTGAACGTTTCCTAAAGACGTTTAAGGCCCGAGTTTCACCAGAGTCGACGACGTGACAGGAATAGAGCTGGAATCCACAGAACAAATACTACTAACGAGTACTACTGACAAATACTACTGACAAATACTACTAACGAATACTACTAACAAATACTACTAACAAATACTACTAACAAATACTACTGACACATACTACTAACAAATACTACTAACGAATACTACCAACACATACTACTATCACATACTACTGCACAGAACAAATACTACTGCACAGAACAAATACTACTGCACAGAACAAATACTACCATTACTGCCACCGTCTGTACTAGGGCTGAAACATGCATCGATATCGAGACATGAACATTCAAGATATTAATATTTTAAAAAGTGACGACATAAACGATACAGATTTATCAATAAAACTGCACTCTTTGGTTTTATGTTTGGACTTTTCTGAAAATTGCTTTGTTTTCACCAAACCTGTAGTTATTGTATCGATGGAGATATGAAAGTCCATAAAGTTCAGCCCTGGTGTGTCCTACAGAAACCAGGGGAGGGAGGAGGTCAAGTCCAACGGCTCGATGATGAGAACGTTTGTGAAGGACCTACCCACTTCCATCGGAGGAACCGCAAACACCTCCATCGATAGAGAAACAAACACAAGAAGAGCTGAGCGTTTCAGGGGAACGTGGGGTGAACGTGGATCCTCTTTGGTCCGGACAGAGAAAAGGATCTGCAGAGTCTCCGAGTCCAGACTAGAATAGACCTGACCTTGTTAGAATTTAAAGAGACACACGCCGCGTTTCCACCGACGAGGAGCAAAAACCAGGAGATCATTATCGACCTTAGTCTGTGTCTCTGTGGAGAAACATCAGGAGCAATGGATGAGAACCTCTGTCATCGTGTTTTCATGTTCTGCATTCAAATGTCCAAAACTGCAGATATCTAAAAACCTAAACTTTTTTAACCTCTTAACTGAGCACATTTTCTCCAGTTTGGCTTTACCCGAATCTGAAAGCTTCTTGGAAAAACAGACAAAAAACGAGGATGTAAACGCTGTTAAAAAACAAAAAATAAACAAAAAAAGCATCAATAAGTAACACAAAAAAAGAGAAAAAAAATTGGCTGAAAATTTTTTTTTTTTAAAGGGAAAAAAGTGACAACACTGCAACAACGTGAGGAAAGAGATACGTTTTGTGGGTCTTAGCTTTCAAATGAGGTGTTACACTGGCCTGGCAAAGAGGAGAGAAGGCGTTCAGTTTAGGCGGGTGCTAAGAGGTTAAACTCCAAACTGTCCCACACAGGAAATGACCATATTTGGATCACAGCGTCATCTCGGTCACAGCCTTTCCTGCTACACGTGGATACCAAACATGTCAGTGTTTGTGAATGAATGAGCGCGGGAAAGACCAGGAGCCACAGACATGTTGGAGGACATTTTACAAACGGTTACAAATGTTTCAGAAAAATTTACAATATTATCAAAAAACTTCTAAAATGTTCTAAACTTGTTTGTAATTATATATATATAAAAAACAGAATTTTCACATAAAAAAAACCTGTTCCAAACTTTTCAGACATTTTTCTAATCTTTTAAAAAAATTTTTTTAAAAGAAACGTCCCCCTAAAACTGTTCCAAACTTTTCAGAAACAAAAAAAATATCTCTAATTTTCCAAACTGTCTAAATGACATCGTAAGGAGAGTTCAGGCTGTTTTTTAGACGTCCATGTTTGACCTGCAGCGTCTCGACTGAAAAGTATTTCTCAATAAAAGTAAATGTACTGCAGTAAATACGTCTCTATTCCAGAGAATCAGTGAATAATTCACTTTAAAGCGACACATCTTTAGTCCAGTTTATTTCTGAGCATCGTTCACCACAAAACCCACATCCTGATCAGCTTCCTGTGTCTCTGCTGCGACTCAGATCTGTGTCAAATACCATTCTGCTGCAACTGTGTAGTTAAATTACTTTGGTAGTTAAATTACTTTGGTAGTTAAATAACAAAGTTATTTAACTACCAAAGTAATTTACAAATAAATCACACAAACCAGGACAACACACATTCAAACATAAAGTAGAATCATGTCACATGGAAAACACCGGCTTTACTTTATTCAAACGCCATTTTAACCTCTTAACCCCCGCCTGAACTGAACACATTTTATCTTCATGAAAAAAACTCAAAATAGCAACGAAGACGAGACAAAAACCCGAGCTGTCAAAATGAATCGTGATTAGGGGTGGGCGATATTGACAAAAATGAATATCTCGATATTTTTTTTCAATATCTTGATATCGATATTCAGACGATATTTTTGCAATCCTTCAAAGAAATGTGTGCAAACTGGCAAAGAAGGTCCGGTTGGTCTTTTGCGTCTGACCCATTATTGTAAACAGTGGCGGCTGTAAACTCTAGGTGGGGCTGTTGCACAAAGTGTTCGTGCTTTTTTTATTTTTACTATCAGATCTACTAAACGCATTTGCCACCACTTGTCAGACTAAAAAGAAGCTGTAACCACGTATCAGCAAATACTCACGGAACAAGCCTTCAAACAACGCGTATTCCCAGAGCGTCAGACCAAAAGTTTACTATAGACGGCAGTCAAACAGCTCCAACACATCATTTAAACAGCAGACTATGAAACAGCACATTACCTAACAATGCATTCACCCAAATGATATGAGAGCATAAAGGAGTCGTTTATGTCCTGCTAACCGTGGCCACCGTGGCGTAAACATGGACTCACCCGCGTTCAGAAGCGTCCTCCTTACGCACATAAACGCACGGCAGCTTCCACACTTCATCTTGTGTCGCCAGAGAAAAAGTCCCGTCGCGAGGAGTCGTCCAAAAAACGAAGAATATCCGAGTAATCCACCGGTATTATTGGATTTTCGCTTTCTTTGCTAATTTTTGTGTTGTTGCGCTTGAAGCTAGATAACAAGTGATTGATAGTAACCATAGTAACGGCACGCTGTAATGACGTCAGCGTCAGGGCCACTGAGGGATTATGGGCAGTTCCCCGTAATAATAAATACAAATGTTTAGAAGTTAAAAGACGCCCTGTTCGGAGGCTATTCCGGTGGATCTCTTGGGGAAATGTATTCCATCTTTTGGACTCATTATATTATACAACCCAAGTTTCTAACGATACAATCACGAAGCTCGCCACTTGAGGACGCCACAGACGGTTACGAAAAATGTTTAACTTTAGACTTCAGTTTTTCGCAAACAACGCAGATTTGGCCTTTTTTAGCAGCTATTTTATTAATCGTACATCAGCTTTACTCTTTATGTTTTTGGATTGTTGTTTCAACCTAAGAAACGCCATAACACACAGGTAAGAACTCCGTCGTGGTTTTGCACATTAGTAGCAGCGTACGCGCGTGCATCTGAGGAACGATTGTGATTTTGTACAAAAAAAACATAAAATACAGTCAAACCAAACCCGACAGTATTGAAGTCGCTGCATAGAATTGTTTAAGAAGGTTATAGTGCATTATTTGTTTTCTCTTTAACTTCCTTCTGCTCTTTTCATGTTTGGGGGTCGTATTGTACAAATTATGAAATATTATCTCGATATCCATTTTTGCATATCGTCCAGACAACAATTTCGATATTATCGTCAAAACGATATATCTCCCACCTCTAATCGTGATTCATCTAAAACATAATTAATGGTGATTCATCTAAAACATAATTAATGGTGATTCATCTAAAACATAATTAATGGTGATTCATCTAAAACATAACTAATGGTGATTCATCTAAAACATAACTAATGGCCTCATATGTTTGGACCACACTCTCCTGTATCTGAGCCACACTGACCTGAAACACAGAGCTCTTGTATGAGTTTCTTTTTTCACGAGGAGGTTCTTTTATTATGTCATTAAACAAAAGCCACAAAGAGGCTAAAGCTCTAATTATCTTATTTCAACTAAAGTGATTTTAAGTTTGTCCTGATTCTTTATGAACCTACAGGTTTGCAGATTCTGTCCACAATGTTCCTCACATAAGAAGCTCTGAACCGTCGGGCTTTTCCCACAACTGTGAAACGTATTTGTTCATGAAATGTACACACACATATTTTTTAGAAACTAGAAGGTCTTGGCTTTCAAATGAGGCATCACCCCGGCGTATAGGCTGTGAGATCCACAGTCAAGGCGGGGGCTAAGTGGTTAATTAATCGAAGTGCGATTAATCAGGATTTGAAACATTAATCGACCGACAGCCCTACAAAAGCGCGAGGAGAGTGATCCGTTAGATGCGTTTGTAGATTTGGGTAAAGCTGAACTGGACGAAATGCACTCTTCCCTTTTATGAAGCGTTTGAACAGACACAGGGGCCAGAGCTTCAGATCTGAAAGATCAGCTTTAATCATGTCTCGTTTTCTAAAGTAAAAAACTAAAAACCTCCCGGTGGTTCAGTCAAACGTCCGCAATTACACGAAGCATCGCGGGTCCTCGTAGCAAAAGCGTGACGTTTAGAGTTGGACGTCGGTGTCGGCGCTAAACCAGTGACGTGGGAAGTTTTTACTGGATTCTTTCATAACGTGCAGTTTCTCTCGTCACTTCGGCTCAGCTACAAAGTAATAATTGACTTTTATTCCGTCGCGATGTTGAGTTTCATCCAACAATGGCGCTGCAGTTCGCGGGGCTCCCCGTGGAGGCGGACCGCGGGAATTACGGCAAAGATCCAGGATGTTCGGTTTAAGAGTCGCAGCCGAATGAAAGAGTTCGTCCCGTAACGTGAGCCGTGTCTTTACGTGAGGCTTTAAACCTGCCATGGACTCCGAGTCCTGCTGAAACAGCTGACACTGCGGCGCCTCCCGAGCTACAGCTACACGCAGGAGACAAACATCTCACCTTTTCTCCCGTGACTTTTGGAGTTCCTTCTCTGCGTCATGTCTCCGTGTCCTCCGGGACCTGCGGATAAAGGTCTTATTTAGTCACAAAACGCCCGGGATTCTGCGTGAATGCTGTGGAAACGCTACGAGCCGCTGTTTGCTCTCACTGAGCCAAATCACGTCCTGGACTTCCGGACTGACGGCGCTCTGGGCCAATCAGGAGCCGGGATTCAGGGGGGAGGCGGGACCAGAGGCGGGTCTGACCAATGGGGAGGCTGAAAAATGGCCCTTTGCTTTTACTACGGGGCCGAATACAGATGTTTTTCTGTGTTTTAATGTAAAGGTTTGACCCTGATGTGGATGTAATCTAATGTAATGTAATGTAATCTAATGTAATGTAATGTAATGTAATGTAATGTAATCTAATGTAATGTAATCTAATGTAATGTAATCTAATGTAATGTAGCAGCTGAAGTCACTCAGGAGGCTTTTACTCAATAATACAAATCACAACACGTGCACATGTATAATGTCCAGTTTATTATTATTATTATTAAGACTTTATTAAGGACGCAAACACATGGTCAATAGAGTAGAAAATAAAGTACAGCACAACAGAGCTCTTCCTACAGGAGCTTCGATTACAGCGGTCTGACTCTGCACATGAATAAAACAATAATGAATAAAACAATAATGAATAAAACAATAATGAATAAAATAATAATGAATAAAATAATAAGTCACCGAGGTGGTTAGAAAGCTCCTCGGTGGCAAGGCCCCGGGGGTGGATGAGATTCGTCCCGAGTACCTTAAGTCTCTGGATGTTGTAGGGCTGTCTTGGCTGACACGTCTCTGCAACATCGCGTGGCGGTTGGGGACAGTGCCTCTGGATTGGCAGACCGGGGTGGTGGTCCCCCTCTTCAAGAAGGGGGATCGGAGAGTGTGCTCCAATTACAGAGGGATCACACTTCTCAGCCTCCCTGGTAAGGTCTATTCCAGGGTGCTGGAGAGGAGGATTCGGCCGATAGTCGAACCTCGGATCCAGGAGGAACAATGCGGTTTTCGTCCTGGTCGTGGAACACTGGACCAGCTCTATACCCTTCATCGGGTGCTCGAGGGTTTGTGGGAGTTCGCCCAACCAGTCCACATGTGTTTTGTGGACCTGGAGAAAGCGTTCGACCGTGTCCCTCGTGGTGCCCTGTGGGGGGTGCTCCGGGAGTATGGGGTCCGGGGCCCTCTACTAAGGGCTGTCCCTTCCCTGTATGACCGCAGTAGGAGCTTGGTTCGCATTGCCGGCAGTAAGTCAGACCTGTTCCCGGTGCGTGTTGGGCTCCGCCAGGGCTGCCCTTTGTCACCGGTTCTGTTCATTACTTTTATGGACAGAATTTCTAGGCGCAGCCAGGGACCGGAGGGTGTCCGGTTTGGGAACCTCAGAATCTCATCTCTGCTGTTTGCAGATGATGTTGTTCTGTTGGCTTCCTTAAATCAGGACCTCCAGCGCGCACTGGGGCGGTTTGCAGCCGAGTGTGAAGCGGCCGGGATGAGGATCAGCACCTCCAAATCTGTGGCCATGGTTCTCAACCGGAAAAAGGTGGCTTCCCCGCTTCAGGTCGGTGGGGTGTCCTTGCCTCAAGTGGAGGAGTTCAAGTATCTCGGGGTCGTGTTCACGAGTGAGGGACGGATGGAGCGTGAGATCGATAGACGGATCGGTGCGGCGTCAGCAGTGATGCGGTCGCTGTATCGGACTGTTGTGGTGAAGAGGGGGCGGAGTCTGAGGCAAAGCTCTCGATTTACCGATCGATCTACGTTCCCACCCTCACCTATGGTCATCCCACCCTCACCTATGGTCATCCCACCCTCACCTATGGTCATCCCACCCTCACCTATGGTCATGAGATTTGGGTAATGACCGAAAGGACAAGATCGCGAATACAAGCGGCCGAAATGAGTTTCCTTCGCAGGGTGGTTGGGCGCACCCTCCGAGATCGGGTGAGGAGCTCAGTTACCCGGGAGGAGCTCGGACTCGAGTCGCTGCTCCTCCACGTCGAAAGGAGCCAGCTGAGGTGGCTAGGGCATCTGTACCGGATGCCTCCTGGTCGCCTCCCTCGGGAGGTGTTCCAGGCATGTCCTATTGGGAGGAGGCCTCGTGGAAGGCCCAGGACACGCTGGTGGGACTATGTCCCCGAGCTGGCCTGGTGTCGCCTCGGGGTCCCCCCAGAACAGCTGGAGGAGGTGTGCGTGGATCGGGAAGTCTGGGCATCTCTGCTGAGACTGCTGCCCCCGCGACCCGGCCCCGGATAAAGCGGAAGAAAATGGATGGATGGATGGATAATAATGAATAAAATAATAATGAATAAAACAATAATGAATAAAACAATAATGAATAAAATAATAATGAATAAAACAATAATGAATAAAATAATAATGAATAAAATAATAATGAATAAAATAATAATGAATAAAACAATAATGAATAAAATAATAATGAATAAAACAATAATGAATAAAATAATAATGAATAAAACAATAATGAATAAAATAATAATGAATAAAATAATAATGAATAAAATAATAATGAATAAAATAATAATGAATAAAATAATAATGAATAAAACAATAATGAATAACCGGGTCTCACATCACAGTTGACAAACATTTCACTTGAGCTCAAACGTCTCTGAACCTTCAGTAAAATTCTGAGAGGTTTAGGGCCTTTGACCTTTAGGGCCTTTGACCTTTAGGGCCATTGACCTTTAGGGCCATTGACCTTTAAGGCCATTGACCTTTAGGGCCATTGACCTTTAGGGCCTTTGACCTTTAGGGCCTTTGACCTTTAGGGCCTTTGACTTTTAGGGTCATTGACCTTTAAGGCCTTTGACCTTTAGGGCCTTTGACCTTTAGGGCCTTTGACCTTTAGGGCCATTAACCTTTAGGGCCATTGACCTTTAAGGCCATTGACCTTTAGGGCCATTGACCTTTAGGGCCTTTGACCTTTAGGGCCTTTGACCTTTAGGGTCATTGACCTTTAGGGTAATTGACCTTTAGGGCCTTTGACCTTTAGGGCCATTGACCTTTAGGGCCTTTGACCTTTAGGGTCATTGACCTTTAGGGCCTTTGACCTTTAGGGCCTTTGACCTTTAGGGCCTTTGACCTTTAGGGCCTTTGACCTTTAAGGCCTTTGACCTTTAGGGCCTTTGACCTTTAGGGCCATTGACCTTTAGGGCCTTTGACCTTTAGGGCCTTTGACCTTTAGGGCCATTGACCTTTAGGGCCATTGACCTTTAGGGCCTTTGACCTTTAGGGCCTTTGACCTTTAGGGCCATTGACCTTTAGGGCCATTGACCTTTAGGGTCATTGACCTTTAGGGCCTTTGACCTTTAGGGCCATTGACCTTTAGGGCCTTTGACCTTTAGGGCAAGTGACCTTTAGGGCCTTTGACCTTTAGGGCCATTGACCTTTAGGGTCATTGACCTTTAGGGCCATTAACCTTTAGGGCCTTTGACCTTTAGGGCCATTAACCTTTAGGGCCTTTGACCTTTAGGGCCATTGACCTTTAGGGCCTTTGACCTTTAGGGTCATTGACCTTTAGGGCCATTAACCTTTAGGGCCTTTGACCTTTAGGGCAAGTGACCTTTAGGGCCTTTGACCTTTAGGGCCATTCAAATCAAATCAAATCAAATCAAATCAAATCAAACTTTATTTATAAAGCGCTTTTCATACAAAATGTAACACAAAGTGCTTTACAGTGCTTAAAAATCATTAAAATCGTCCCCACCAGTAAATATACATAAAAACTACAACCCCACCACCCACCACCCGCACACACAGACACACAGACACATATACGTACAGACAGCCAGCAGTTAAAAAGTCTTAAATAAAAATGGACATTGAGTTGAGTATGTAAGGCTGGGTACAGATAGACCGAAAGAGGAAACATCATCCAAGGAGCCGTCTGCACCAGGAGCAGCCCATCGCCCACAGCCACAGAGCGCCAACCCAGGGGGCCCGGAGTAGGTGTAGGAGAGACGTCCTACCTCCATCCAGGCACCCCCAGGAGAGCGCCCGCACGGCCACAGCCAACCAGCACTCCCGGGGCAGAGGGCTCCCTCAGAGGAACCACTAGGAGAACATAAAAAATAAATAAAATAACTAAAAAATAGATAAATAAATACAATAAAAATTATAAATATATATATATATATATACACACACATAAAAAATAAATTAATATTTAATAAGAGATACATTAAAAAACAGGTAAAACTGTGCATAAAATAGCACAGGATAAAGAGAGGGAAACTAAAGAAATAATAGAACTAAAACCGGTAAATAAGGTTAATATAAGTAAATATTAATTAAAAGCTAAACTAAAAAGGTGGGTCTTGAGCCTGCTCTTAAAAACATGAACGTTCTCTGCGGTCCTGAGCTCCTCCGGCAGGTCGTTCCAGAGGCGAGGGCCATAGTATTGGAAAGACGCCTCGCCGTGAGTCTTTCTGTTGACTTTAGGAATAACTAGGAGACCCCTGCCAGAGGAGCGAAGGGGCTGTGAAGGCTCATATGGTAAAATCAGTTCTGAAAGATAAGAAGGACCAAGACCATTAAGACATTTAAAAACCATTAAAAGAACTTTAAAATCGATCCTGAAACACACGGGGAGCCAATGCAGCGACTCTAAAACCGGTGTAATGTGGTCCTGATGAAGCCTCCTGGTCTTCGTCAGGACACGAGCTGCTGAATTTTGTAAAAGTTGTAAACCTGAGATACTCTTTTTGGGAAGACCAGAAAGCAGGGCATTGCAGTAGTCGATACGACTGGTGATAAAAGCATGCATTAGCGTCTCCGTGTTGGCCCGACAGAGAATGGGGCGGACTCTGGCTATGTTCTTTAGATGGTAAAAACCTATCTTTGTGATATTCTTAATGTGTGGGACTAAAGTCAGCTCAGAGTCAAAAATCACACCCAGGTTCTTCACCTGTGACGAAGGATTAAAAGACAGTGACTGTAGTTTGGGTAAAAGTTTCTCTCTCTGGGCCTGAGGAC
The DNA here is from genome assembly GCA_021464625.1 of Proterorhinus semilunaris. NCBI lineage: Eukaryota > Metazoa > Chordata > Actinopteri > Gobiiformes > Gobiidae > Proterorhinus > Proterorhinus semilunaris. The sequence continues at coordinate 1,071,385 of CM038362.1, read as the reverse complement.
CGATGACTAAAACTTCAGTCTTGTCCTGGTTAAGCTGGAGAAAGTTTTCTGCCATCCAGGATTTGATCTAAAATGCAGTTAAAAAGTGCATCCATTGGCCTGGTGTCCTCAGGAGACATGGAGATGTACAACTGTGTATCATCAGCGTAACTATGAAAGTTGACTCCATGTCTCCTGATGACATCACCAAGAGGGAGCATATACAGGTTAAAAAGCACTGGGCCTAAAATCGAACCCTGGGGCACACCACATGTAATATTATGGACCTTGGAGGAGCAGGTATCCACACTTACCATGAATGTCCTGTCTGTGAGGTAGGATGTAAACCATTGGTGGACAGCACCAGAGAGGCCGATGTGTTTTAAACGAGTTAAAAGAATAGTATGGTCGACTGTATCAAAGGCAGCGCTCAGATCCAGTAGAACCAACACTGTCAACCTTTTTGAATCATAATTTAATCTAAAATCGTTTAAAATCTTTAAAAGGGCCGTCTCGGTGCTGTGGTTTACCCTAAAGCCAGACTGAAATTTCTCAAGGACGTCATGTGCATTTATAAAGTCGCTAAGTTGGGTAAAAACAAGTTTTTCTAAGATTTTGCTTAAAAATGGTAAGTTGGATACCGGTCTAAAGTTGTTAAAATCATTACGGTCCAAATTGCTCTTCTTCAGCAGAGGCCTCACCACCGCCCCCTTAAAGGCAGCAGGAAGACCCCCGTCTGAAGGGAGCAATTCATCATGTGTAAAAGCTCGTCTCTAAGAGATCCATAGAAAGTTTTAAAAAACGGGGTTGGGACCGGGTCTAAAGGACATGTGGTGGGCCTCACTGAGGAGAAAACTTTATCAAGCATCTCAGCATTAACCTGGACAAAACTGTGCAGTGTTTCCTCTGGAACAAGTAGACAACCAGATGTATTTAAAACCGTGTTACTTTGAGTAGATAAAATATTACATCTGATAGTGTCTATCTTTCCCCTGAAGTGGTCTGCAAACGCCTCGCAAAGGGAGTCACTTGGAGTAAAATTGGTCTTGTTAAAATCAGGATTGATTAGATGTTCTATTGTAGAGAAGAGTACCTTGGGATTGTTTTTATTATTGTTGATGATTTTTGAGAAGTTTCTTGTGTTTCTTACTGTGTTATTGTAAGTTGTTTGTTGTTCACGGAAGATTTGGTAGTTTATGGTAATTTTGTGTTTTCTCCATTTTCTCTCTGCCACCCTGCATTGTCTTTTGAGTTGTTTAATTTCCTCATTCCTCCATGGAGTAATTGGTTTTGTGGGGAGTTTCTTGAATTTTAAAGGAGCGATAGAATCAAGCGCTGACTTGAGTTTGCTGTTAAAATTTTCAAAGATAAAATCACAGGGGGCAGGTAGAACAATAGGAGAATATTTCTCTAAAACATCATTGACCTTTAGGGCCTTTGACCTTTAGGGCCTTTGACCTTTAGGGCCATTGACCTTTAAGGCCTTTGACCTTTAGGGCCTTTGACCTTTAGGGCCATTGACCTTTAGGGCCTTTGACCTTTAGGGCCTTTGACCTTTAGGGCCATTGACCTTTAGGGCCTTTGACCTTTAGGGCCTTTGACCTTTAGGGCCATTGACCTTTAGGGCCTTTGACCTTTAGGGCCATTGACCTTTAGGGCCTTTGACCTTTAAGGCCATTGACCTTTAGGGCCATTGACCTTTAGGGTAATTGACCTTTAGGGCCATTGACCTTTAGGGCCATTGACCTTTATGGCCTTTGACCTTTAGGGTAATTGACCTTTAGGGCCATTGACCTTTAGGGCCATTGACCTTTAGGGTAATTGACCTTTAGGGCCATTGACCTTTAGGGCCATTGACCTTTATGGCCTTTGACCTTTAGGGTAATTGACCTTTAGGGCCATTGACCTTTAGGGCCATTGACCTTTAGGGCCATTGACCTTTATGGCCTTTGACCTTTATGGCCTTTGACCTTTATGGCCTTTGACCTTTAGGGCCATTGACCTTTAGGGTAATTGACCTTTAGGGCCTTTGACCTTTAGGGTAATTGACCTTTAGGGCAATTGACCTTTAGGGCCATTGACCTTTAGGGCCATTGACCTTTAGGGCCATTGACCTTTAAGGCCTTTGACCTTTAGGGTAATTGACCTTTAGGGCCATTGACCTTTAGGGCCATTGACCTTTAGGGTAATTGACCTTTAGGGCCATTGACCTTTATGGCCTTTGACCTTTATGGCCTTTGACCTTTAGGGTAATTGACCTTTAGGGCCATTGACCTTTAGGGCCTTTGACCTTTATGGCCTTTGACCTTTAGGGCCTTTGACCTTTAGGGTAATTGACCTTTAGGGCCATTGACCTTTAGGGCCTTTGACCTTTAGGGCCATTGACCTTTAAGGCCTTTGACCTTTAGGGTAATTGACCTTTAGGGCCATTGACCTTTAGGGCCATTGACCTTTAGGGTCATTGACCTTTAGGGCCTTTGACCTTTAGGGCCATTAACCTTTAGGGCCATTAACCTTTAGGGCCTTTGACCTTTAGGGCCATTAACCTTTAGGGCCTTTGACCTTTAGGGTCATTGACCTTTAGGGCCTTTGACCTTTAGGGCCTTTGACCTTTAGGGCCATTAACCTTTAGGGCCTTTGACCTTTAGGGCCATTGACCTTTAGGGCCTTTGACCTTTAGGGTCATTGACCTTTAGGGCCATTAACCTTTAGGGCCTTTGACCTTTAGGGCCATTGACCTTTAGGGCCTTTGACCTTTAGGGCCTTTGACCTTTAGGGCCATTGACCTTTAAGGCCTTTGACCTTTAGGGCCTTTGACCTTTAGGGCCATTGACCTTTAGGGCCTTTGACCTTTAGGGCCTTTGACCTTTAGGGCCATTGACCTTTAGGGCCTTTGACCTTTAGGGCCATTGACCTTTAGGGCCTTTGACCTTTAGGGCCTTTGACCTTTAGGGCCATTGACCTTTAGGGCCATTGACCTTTAGGGCCTTTGACCTTTAGGGCCTTTGACGTTTAGGGCCATTGACCTTTAGGGCCATTGACCTTTAGGGCCTTTGACCTTTAGGGCCTTTGACCTTTAGGGCCATTGACCTTTAGGGCCTTTGACTTTTAGGGCCTTTGACCTTTAGGGTCATTGACCTTTAGGGCCATTGACCTTTAGGGCCTTTGACCTTTAGGGCCTTTGACGTTTAGGGCCATTGACCTTTAGCTGTTCATGGAGCGGATCATTACAGGGTTTGTGTTCTTCACATTCTTCACTGAGTCAGGAACCTCTCCACAGACCGGCTCCACAGGTCGAGCAGGTGTACGGGGGCGGGTGTACGGGGGCAGGTTTAAGGGGCAGGTGTACGGGGCAGGTGTACGGGGCAGGTGAACGGGGCAGGTGTGTGGCTGAATGTAATGAACGCTAAACACACTCTGGAAACAGGATTCCTGTGAAGCTTCGCACATTCCTAGCACTGCCTGAAGCCTGGCTCCAAACACTTTCTAAAGTCTATCAAATGTTACGAGTCATGTGACAACAGGGCTGAGATCAAACGCTGAGATCAAACGCCTAGACCTATGATGGACAGCTCTGTGGGCGGGGCTTCCCGCCTTTATGCCCTTTTAAGGAACAGAGGGCTCATTACTATGAATGACTCATCGCGCTCTTGTGTCTTATATCTGTGGAAGCAACAGACACTTCCTTATTCCATCAATCACATGACAAAGTCTCAGACTGGAGCTGCTGTTTCGCCCACAGGGGGCGCTACCTCCTCTATGAACAGATCAAGTGAAACGTTCTCAAATCCTGTCTCCGTTTTCTTCAAGTGTGTCGGCTCTCAGTCGTTCAGGAACGTTCTATTGTAGTGGATATTTTCAAAGATGGTGGACGGGATGAGAGGGTTCAGAAGCTCCGCCCTAAAACAGTCATTGTCCAATCACAGCCCTTAGCGAGCTGGATCTGCTCCCATAGAAACTATTTGAGCAACTGTTGTTTGGCTTTTAAAGCTGATAAACCAGCTGGAGAAGCTCCGCCTGAGCGAATACACGCCCACCGTCCGTCTGTGGCTTTGAACATTCCATGAGCTGTACCTGTGTTCATGTGAACTATGACACTTTAATCCTTAACGACTACAATAAATCCTGTTTTTACCAGTTGTGTTTCTATGAGCAGTATTACTGTGATACAGAGCGAGAGAGAATCACTGCTCAGGCTTTAGTCGATCTAAGATACTAACCTTTAGGGACCGTCAACAAATGACTACACTAGCAACTCCATGGAAAAGCATGTTTGACTTCAGTAGACCCCGAACACCTTCAGAACATCAGGACTCCTCATGGGCCACTGTGATCCACGACTAACACTGTAAAGTGGTTTGGGGTCACGGGGTCAAAGGACCATGAAACTATTTCATACAAATATCACATTGTTGTTTCATGGAGTTTAGTCATTTGTTGACGGTCCCTAACCAGAGCGTCCTCTGAGCTCAGGCCTTCTGCAGAGCGTCTCTCACTAGAGCCTTTCCCGGTAGCTGGGGAATAAAGCGTCCACTGTGGGGCCGTTGGGACGTGGATTGTCCTCCCTGGGCTGGCTCTGGGACCTCAGACTGAGGGGACCTTCTGGTTCTCTCCTCTGGTGGAGCAGGTCATGTGATGCTGCTGTTGGACGTGTGCCATGGTTAAACAGGTTGGATCGGCCTCAGGGCAAACAGAGCTCATAGTTTTCATGATGAAACTATGAGCAGTCAGAGCCACAGTCTTCAGGTGAGGCTCAGGCCACACTGCACGAGCAGGGACCTCCTAAAGTCTTTTGTTTAGAAGAATCCTCTGAATACCGTGGTCTGGAGACGTCTGAGGAGGCTCTTCATCAGTGAGTACAAAGTGAGGGGGGGCTGAGGGCGGTGAAGCAGCTCGTCTGCTTAGGAACGTTACTAACTGTAGTTATTCTGAGCGTTCTGTAAAGACCAAAGCACAAGCGTCAGACCTGGACTCAATGTGGACCTTCTGTTTCTTCTCTTGTGATTCTGGACGTTTAGCCGTCCCGTCTTATCGCTCCATTTCCTCATTCAACCGGTTTCTGATTGTGTAACTTGTGCCGTTTATAAGAGGAAGCACTTGGAACGCAGTGATTTAAAGTGTTTGACCTGCTGACCCGGACCAGACCAGACCAGACCAGGCCAGACCCAGACCAGGCCAGGCCCAGACCAGGCCAGACCAGGCCAGGCCAGACCAGACCAGACCAGGACTAACGAGGCCATAGACTGAGATCAGTCCACCGTCACTGCTCCCATGGACGGGACTCCTGTTCCAAAAGAGGAGGGAAACGGCGCCCCCGTGAGGCGGGCGGGGCAGTGACAGGCCTCCACAGAGCCCCAGGGCCTGTCAGTCATGTGACTTTATAAAGAAGCTTTTATTTCCCATTGTTTCCTCTGCAGGTGTACGGGGGCGGGTGTAAGGGGGCGGGTGTAAGGGGGCAGGTGTACGGGGGCAGGTGTACGGGGGCAGGTGTAAGGGGGCGGGTGTACGGGGGGGCAGGTGTACGGGGGCAGGTGTAAGGGGGCGGGTGTACGGGGGGGCAGGTGTAAGGGGGCAGGTGTACGGGGGGGCAGGTGTACGGGGCGGGTGTAAGGGGGCGGGTGTAAGGGGGCGGGTGTAAGGGGGCGGGTGTACGGGGGCGGGTGTAAGGGGGCGGTGTAAGGGGGCGGGTGTAAGGGGGCGGGTGTACGGGGGCGGGTGTACGGGGGCAGGTGTAAGGGGCGGGTGTAAGGGGGCGGGTGTACGGGGGGCAGGTGTACGGGGGCAGGAGTACGGGGGCAGGTGTACGGGGGGGCAGGTGTACGGGGGCAGGTGTACGGGGGCAGGTGTAAGGGGGCGGGTGTACGGGGGGCAGGTGTAAGGGGGCAGGTGTACGGAGGCAGGTGTACGGGGGCAGGTGTAAGGGGGCGGGTGTAAGGGGGCGGGTGTAAGGGGGCGGGTGTACGGGGGCAGGTGTAAGGGGGTGGGTGTACGGGGGCAGGTGTTCGGGGGCAGGTGTACGGGGCAGGTGTACGGGGCAGGTGTACGGGGGCCGGTGTACGGGGGCGGGTGTAAGGGGCGGGTGTAAGGGGGCAGGTGTACGGGGGCAGGTGTACGGGGGCAGGTGTAAGGGGGCGGGTGTAAGGGGCGGGTGTAAGGGGGCAGGTGTACGGGGGCAGGTGTTCGGGGGCAGGTGTACGGGGGCAGGTGTACGGGGGCAGGTGTACGGGGGGAGGTGTAAGGGGGCAGGTGTAAGGGGGCAGGTGTAAAGGGCAGGTGTAAGGGGGCAGGTGTTCGGGGGCAGGTGTAAGGGGGCAGGTGTACGGGGGCAGGTGTACGGGGGGAGGTGTAAGGGGGCAGGTGTAAGGGGGCAGGTGTAAGGGGGCAGGTGTTCGGGGGCAGGTGTACGGGGCAGGTGTAAGGGGGCAGGTGTACGGGGGGAGGTGTAAGGGGGCGGGTGTAAGGGGGCGGGTGTAAGGGGGCGGGTGTACGGGGGCAGGTGTACGGGGGCAGGTGTACGGGGGCAGGTGTACGGGGGCAGGTGTACGGGGGGAGGTGTAAGGGGGCGGGTGTAAGGGGGCGGGTGTAAGGGGGCGGGTGTACGGGGGCAGGTGTACGGGGGCAGGTGTACGGGGGCAGGTGTACGGGGGCAGGTGTACGGGGGCAGGTGTACGGGGCAGGTGTACGGGGCAGGTGTACGGGGGCAGGTGTTCGGGGGCAGGTGTACGGGGGCAGGTGTACGGGGCAGGTGTAAAGGGCAGGTGTAAGGGGGCAGGTGTTCGGGGGCAGGTGTAAGGGGGCAGGTGTACGGGGGCAGGTGTACGGGGGGAGGTGTAAGGGGGCAGGTGTAAGGGGGCAGGTGTTCGGGGGCAGGTGTAAGGGGGCAGGTGTACGGGGGCAGGTGTACGGGGCAGGTGTTCGGGGGCGGGTGTAAGGGGGCGGGTGTACGGGGGCAGGTGTACGGGGGCGGGTGTAAGGGGGCGGGTGTAAGGGGGCGGGTGTACGGGGGCAGGTGTACGGGGCAGGTGTACGGGGCAGGTGTACGGGGGGAGGTGTAAGGGGGCGGGTGTAAGGGGGCGGGTGTAAGGGGGCGGGTGTACGGGGGCAGGTGTACGGGGGCAGGTGTACGGGGGCAGGTGTACGGGGGCAGGTGTACGGGGGCAGGTGTACGGGGCAGGTGTACGGGGCAGGTGTAAGGGGCAGGTGTAAGGGGGAAGGTGTAAGGGGGCAGATGTAAGGGGGCAGGTGTAAGGGGCAGGTGTACGGGGGCAGGTGTAAGGGGGCAGGTGTACGGGGGAAGGTGTACGGGGCAGGTGTAAGGGGCAGGTGTAAGGGGCTGTGGGGGGGGGGGGGGTCAAACATGTTTGTTTTTCCAGTTTTAGTGAAACACTCGTGTTGAGAGACTTTCACTGAAATCACTATTTTTGAAACTCCTGAAAGTTCTTCACATAGAACTTCAAACCTCTGCATACTTTATGAAGCTTCAGGTTAAAGCCCTGACACTTGTTTTTCATCATGAGGTCATTTTTACTTTGAGCGGCGAGAGAAAGAAAACAAGAGAAATGTGAGAAAACCGTCGTCACTGAATCTGAGGACCTCCAAAAATAACTCTTTCACATTTGGTTTGGTTCAAATGGAGAACATGTTCCTGGTGTGAAAGGCAGTGATGGAGTCGGTGTTTGGAGCTTTGGTGAATAGACCTGGACATCATCAGTTATGAAACATCTGATATGATTGATGACGATATGAGGCAGACAGCAGCTCAGTAATAAATGAGGAAGTCCTTTCAGAACTCCAGAGGACACGAGCAGCTCAGGCCTTTAACGGGAAAGTGGGGATTGACCTGAAATATTTCACCTCTGACTTAGACAAACGTTATTGTGAAAGTGTCTGTGCTGTTTCAGATCCACATGGAGCTCCTGACGCTGATACTGCTGACCCTGTGGACCCTGTGGACCACCACAGGAGGAGAGTGGAGCCCCCCAGGTAACTCCCTCTGGCCTGGTGTGAGGGGTGGTCCTCTGTTCAGTTACTGAAGTTCATCCTTGGTGTCTTCTCTGTCCCCAGTGTCCTCTCACGTGTCCTGTGTCTTCATGGAGACCTGTCTTCTGCCCTGCAGCTTCAAACCTGGAGATCTCGTGATTGAGTGGAATAAACATGAAGGCTCACTGACGGCTCATTATTTCAAACAAGGCAAAGACGAGCCTGATAAACAGGACTGTCAATTTAGGGGGCGCACTTCCTTGTTTCCAGAGCAGGTCTTTGTGGGAAACACCTCGATGCAGCTGTTGAAGGTCACGGTGGACGACGAGGGAATCTACCGCTGTTTCGTATTTGACAGAAGAACCGAAGATGGCAAAGAGGAGTTTATGAGTCTGAGAGTGGAAAGTAAGAAACAGGCATCAACATTATGTCCCTGAGCTGATGTAGGTCTGAGCTGATGTAGGTCTGAGCTGATGTAGGTCTGAGGTGATGTAGGTCTGAGCTGATGTAGATCTGAGCTGATGTAGGTCTGAGCTGATGTAGGTCTGAGCTGATGTAGATCTGAGCTGATGTAGGTCTGAGCTGATGTAGATCTGAGCTGATGTAGGTCTGAGCTGATGTGAGTGTCTGCTGTAGGTCCTGTGAAGGCCCTGTCCATGGAGCAGAAACGAGATGTTCTGGTCTGCAGCTCTGAGGGCATCTACCCACAGCCCAACATCAGCTGGGCTCCTCCCTCTCAATACAAACCCCAGATTGAACAAATGCTGGACCGGCGTTTCTCCGTCACCAGCTCCCTCTCCCTGGACGTCCAGCCTCCTCAGCAGTACAGCTGTAACATCAGCACTGACCACAGCTGGAAGAGCGCCACCTACAGCCTGCAGCGTGAGTGTGCTCCTGTTCACTCTGTCAAGGCTCCTCTGTTTTAGGGGGCGGGGCCAGGAAAGGTGACGGGCGGGGCCAGGACAGGTGAGGGGGTGGGGCAATGACAGGTGAAGGGGCCGGGGCCAGGTGTGGGGGCGGGGCCAGGGGGCGGAGCAGCTTCAGACTGACCAGTGAGTCACAGCTCTGTGTGTCCTCAGCTCCATTGGACATGTCCTCAAACATCACCATCCCCTGTGTGGACTCCATGGTTCCAGAGAAGAGCCTGGTGTGGACCTTCAACTACATCCAGACCATCGTGAGCAGGACCGGGGCAGAGGTCACCTACACTGACCCCTGGAGGCCGTTTGTGGAGGGCGTGTCACAGCGGGGCAGTCTGAGTCTGAAGGAGCTGGGTCATGAGCAGGAGGGAGTGTACGTCTGTGAGCTCCACACGGACGACACCACCTACTACATCTCCAGGACTGTGCTCGGACACACAGCTCCAGGTGAGGCTCACTCACCGTGCTGCATGTTCAACTCACTTCCTGTTCCTCTTGTGTTGGGTTCAGTCAGTATTGATGGGACGACTGCTTCTTGTGCTGTTTGTTACTTGGTACAGACTGTTCCTATTCTGCCTGGACTTCTTCTCCTTCTTCTTCTCTGAGTTTGTTTGGAGCTACGAGCTCGTGTCCTGGGGGAGTTAGGTTTACCTGGAAACCAGAGATGAGCCTGGTGATCAAACACAAACAAACAGGAAGTGGAGTAAACCAATCAGTGAAGAGCGTCTGCTGTTAATGTGTTATTAGCTGATCTGAGTTCATATTCACACAGGTTTATGAATCTGGAAACTCACCGACTCTTTTACCAACGGCCGGAGAAAAGCTCTTTGTTTCTCTCGTTGGTAGATTGTTGTTGAGGGACTTCCTCGTCCTGTGATGACGCTGCCGTGAGTCCCAGACTGATCCCTCAGTTTAAAAATATAGAGGATCATTCTGGGCTCACCGGGCGAGAGTTTGGTCACGCCCACTGTAACTGTTTATTTGTTTATTTATATGGATCAGCTGAGAGCAACAAGCAGTCCGCTAGTCGTCCTGGGTCCAAACAGCATTTACATGTTCATACAAACATATGTATATGCATTATTTAAAAATAATAATAATAATTACATACAGTGCCTTGCGAAAGTATTCGGCCCCTTGAACTTTGACCTTTTGCCACATTTCAGGCTTCAAACATAAAGATGTAAAACTGTAATTTTTTGTGAAGAACCAACAACAAGTGGGACAATCATGAAGTGAAACAAAATTTATTGGATATTTCAAACTTTTTTAACAAATAAACGACTGAAAAATTGGGCGTGCAAAATGATTCAGCCCCTTAAGTTAATCCTCTCTAGCGCCACCTGCTGCGATTACTGCTGTAAGTCCTTGGGGTTTGTCCAGTCCCGGCGCCAGCTCAGTACAGAAGGGGGGGGGGGCGGCTGAAAACCAAGGGGGGGCGACGACGTTAAGGTCAGCACACCCTACACGATTTTTATGCCCGATTTTGATACAATTCTCAGTCGCGCCGAGTCTTCCCGAGTCGTGTTTAGAGTCGAAGGCAGTCACACAGAGGCGTGTCACGTAGTGTGTGTGTGTGTGTGTGTGTATGTGGGTGGGGGGGGGGGGCGTCACGACTGGACTCGCGTTTGAATCGTGTCGTGTGGGCAGCCGTCAGACGCACCTGGACTACAGTCGCAGGAAATCAAACAGGTTTGATTTTTTAAGCCCGATTTTGGACGCACAGGAGAAACGTGGGTGATTTTACCCCAATGTGAACACACAGAAAGAGAAATAAAGTGAAATAAAGACGGAAAAACACCGCGGCGCCTCCCTCGTCATTTCTGTCAAAACAGCGGCATAAACGGCTCATGTCATGGCCACAGCGATTCCCACACGAACAGCACAACTTTATATCACCAAACGTTGACGAGAACCACCTTTTCAAGCAACATTTCAACCGCGAACAGAGTTTAGCGGCACTTACTGAGTTTGGAGACGAACTGTTCAGCGTCACCTCGCCGCTAGCGGCTCGCCTCTCTCCGCTGTCTCCACCGCCTCCTCCATCTTGGAGCGCGTCTCATTTTCTTATTAAATCCACTGAAATACGTCCCGCTTCTTCGTGTCGCCGACTTTTATCTCCATTTGACAGAACTATAGCCAAGTTGAAGGCTTCGTAGCAGTAGGAGCCTTGCACTGCGATGTTGTGACACTGTTGACACCCCTGACCAATGAGGGACACGCTTATGTTTTCGCACGTTCACAAACACGGGCCTATCTTTGCGGATTTGGAGTCAGTTTTTGAAACCGGAGGACACAGACGTGCTGTGTTATAAACATCAGCTGTTTGTGTAGTGTGTGCATTGTGTGAGAAAACTGCACACAGGCTGCAGGGACACCGATAGTGTAGTTTGTCGCTTTTCAGCCATTTGCGAATGTCCCTTTTGAACAGAAAATATCGCTGCTGGCCACAGGCTACTCCTTATGGCGGGATGATGCACTGATGACATAGTAAGGAGGTGTGTGATGGGTTCAAGGACCACTGGAAACTCTGAATTTTAATTTCCAAAACTGTTCATTAGAGTCAGTGCAGTTTCTTCCAAGTTTTGGGTTGTTTTGAACACATCATAGACTGAAAACAATATATAAAGAAATGACAGATTTTGACTGAGGGGGCGGGACAGTCCGCGTGAGGGGGCGACGCCCCCTCACGCCCCCTCTTGGTGCCGGGACTGGGTTTGTCTCTATCAGTTTTCACATTGAGAGACTGAAATATTTGCCAAACAGCTGGAGCTCAGTGAAGTTGGATGGACAGCGTTTGTGAACAGCAGTTTTCAGTTCTTTCCACAGATTCTCGATTGGATTCAGGTCTGGACTTTGACTTGGCCATTCTAACACCTGGAGATGTTTATTTGTGAACCACTCTATTGTAGATGTTGCTTTATGTTTTGGATCATTGTCTTGTTGGAAGACAAATCTCCGTCCCAGTCTCAGGTCTTCTGCAGACTCCATCAGGTTTTCTTCCAGAATGGTCCTGTATTTGGCTCCATCCATCTTCCCATCAATTTGAACCATCTTCCCTGTCCCTGCTGAAGAAAAGCCCAAACCATGATGCTGCCACCACCATGTTTGACAGTGGGGATGGTGTGTTCAGGGGGATGAGCTGTGTTGCTTTTGGTTTCATCTGACCAGAGCACCTTCTTCCACATGTTTGGTGTGTCTCCCAGGTGGCTTGTGGAAAACTTTAAACCACACTTTTTATGGATATCTCCTTGGGATGTTTAAAGCTTGGGGAATCTTTTTGTATCCAAATCCGGCTTTAAACTTCTCCACAACAGTATCTGGGACCTGCCTGGTGTGTTCCTTGTTCTTCATGATGCTCTCTGCGCTTTAAACTGACCTCTGAGACGATCACAGAGCAGGTGCATTTATACGGAGACTTGTTCACACACAGGTGGATTCTATTTATCATCATTAGTCATTTAGGTCAACATTGGATCATTCAGAGATCCTCACTGAACTTCTGGAGAGAGTTTGCTGCACTGAAAGTAAAGGGGCTGAAGAATTTTGCACGCCCAATTTTTCAGTTGTTTATTTGTTAAAAATGTTTGAAATATCCAATAAAGTTCGTTTCACTTCATGATTGTCCCACTTGTTGTTGGTTCTTCACAAAAAGTTACAGTTTTATATCTTTATGTTTGAAGCCTGAAATGTGGCAAAAGGTCAAAGTTCAAGGGGGCCGAATACTTTCGCAAGGCCCTGTATATTGGGCTTAAAATGTCCATAGATTTTCATGATACAATAAAACATTCTTAATACTTTTAGGAGCAAACAAACTCATATCAGAGTCGACACACAAACATGACGCTTCAGATTATTTTTGAATAATACCTTATTTCTAACTGGAATATGTTTCCAGGTAGATACAGCTCTATAGAGAACCGTTTTCTTCATGACATTAGTTTGAGGATGTTGTGTTATTATATGACCATTGGACGCCATTCTATTATTATGTTTCTGCACAGAGTTTAAAAGAACCATTTGATTGAATATAAACACAGGCCTTTTGACTGATAGGCCGTTATATATTAAGGAGCCCAAAGGGACTTGTCTTCTTGGACTCAGATTCAGCCATGACAGAGTAGAATAAATGTGCTCTCTATTAGTTTGAATTGAGAATCCAAGGACAAGTCTCACTGCCTTGTTCTGAACCACGTGTAGCTTTGCTAGATCTTTCTGAGCAGCAGAGGACCACACTTCAGAACAATATGACAAGTGGCATAAAGTTAAAGACGTAACTATTTCCAAAGTGTCACGTTTCACATAATGACAACAGCAATAACACGTCCCATCTTATTACCAACAGCATGAATGTGTTCTGTCCATAACCAGACCCAACAGTTTGGCTACATTCCCCGGCGAGGTTTCATTTTCATTTTAGTTTTCAGTTTGATTAATGTTCAGGACTAACTTGTGACCTTTAACCCACGTGTGCACCAGGTCCAGTTCTGTAGATAGAACATCATTAAGTTTGTCACATGATTCAGCAGCGTAGTAAACCGTGGAATCATCTGCACACGTCATGGATAAACGTTTCAGACTCAAAGTCGGCCTGCCACGATAAATATGATTGAGGACGATATATCGTCTCAGAAAATATCGCGATAACCGATAATATTGAGTATAATGCAAATACTGTAGGCAATAAAAATAAAACTGTAAGCAACTATTTTAATTGAAATGTATTGAACTTCCGACATTCAATATTAACCCCTTATACCAAACAAACACAAACTAAAGGGTCGACATGTCCCAGGACTGTTTCCATCTGCGCTTGTATGTGGACGTTAACATAGTCCTAAGCCCTGAGTAATGTTCTCAGGACTATCACGCTTGTATTTGGACAGTAACATAGTCCTAAGCCCTGAGTAATGTTCTCAGGACTATCACGCTTGTATTTGGACAGTAACATAGTCCTAAGCCCTGAGTAATGTTCTCAGGACTATCACGCTTGTATTTGGACAGTAACATAGTCCTAAGCCCTGAGTAATGTTCTCAGGACTATCACACTTGTATTTGGACAGTGGCTAAAGCGCTCGGGTTCCTCTCGCTAACAGTAGCGCTGATTAGCTTTGATTTGCTAACAGTAGCGCTGATTAGCCTTGAGGCACTGACTGGGCGGTGGTTTTGTTTCGTTCTCATGTTGGACAAACCTGCGGTCGCATTAATGTTGTTATTCTCTCCGTGATGAGTTCTTTTGGTTTGAATTCCAAATGTTTTCTCACGAGTCCCTCTTGCTCCGCGATAAAGTTCACAAAGTGTCAGAATCAGCAGCTCCGTAGAAGCACTTTGTTTACCCCCCGCCTCTCTCCAAACGCAGCTGATCTATAAATGATCTGGATCCATGTGGGGACTCAGCTGATGTGCTCAGTGCCGTCTTTAAGCACAGGGAGACGGGTTGGATGAAGCTCCGCCCACTCAGCGCTGTGATAGCGTTCATGTTTCTGTATTTATTTAAAGCACACGCAGCACGTGCATTTATCGAGACTAAACATGTTATCGTCCTTCATTTTACTTATCGAGCGATAACTCGATAGCAGGCCTAAGTCAAAGGTAAATCATTGATAAAAACAGAGAAGAGAAGAGGTCCCAAACAACTACCCTGGGGTAATCCCCATTCTGCTTTCCATATTCAGAGCAAACATATAAACAACATACAACATACTAGGTACCACAAATGATAAACAGAAGATTAAAAATAAAACTGCAGTATAAAAATGTCTAGCTCAGCTTGAATTAAAATGCAGGTGCAAAGAGATGCGTTTTCAACAGCGACTTGAAATCGACAATAGAGGAGGCCGCCCTGATCTCCAAGGGCAGAGAGTTCCAGAGTTTAGGACCGGCAACAGCAAAGCTCGATCACCTCTGGTTTTCCAGTTGGACCGTGGGCAGTCCAAGAGCAACTGGTCAGAAGACCTCAGTGTTCTGCCCGGAGTACATCGATTCAGTAAGTCACTTAAATAAGAAGGTGCCAGATCATGAAGAGATTTAAAAACAAACAGTAAGATTTTAAACTGGATTCTAAAAGTCACAGGCAGCCAGTGGAGGGAGGAGAGCACGGGGGGGAATGTGCTCCCGTCGTCTGGTCCCTGTGAGCAGACGAGCCGCCGCGTTCTGGACCAACTGCAGTCTGTGGATGGACAATTGGTCAAGGCCATAATATAATGAGTTGCAATAGTCCAGCCGTGACGTTATAAGCGCATGGACCACCCTTTCAAGTTGGCTTGGTGGCAGGTATGGTTTGACCTTCCCCAAAAGCCTCAGCTGGAAAAAGCTGGTTTTGACCACTGAGCTTATTTGTTTGTCCATTTTAAATGCACCATCAATATAAACACCAAGACTCTTTGCAAATGGACGACAGAAAGACGATAGGTGGCTAACCGCACCAGTGAAAACAGGATGGTCGAACTGGCCAAATATTACAATTTCTGTTTTCTTGTCATTTAAATTTAAAAAGTTGAGAGACATCCAATCTTTTACATCGTTAAGACAATTCTGCAGGTCTTGAAATGAGTTCGATTTAACATTAAGCGGAAGATAAACCTGAACATCATCAGCAAAGCAGTGGAATGATATGTTATGTTTTTTTAAAATTGAGCCGAGTGGCAACATGTACAGATTTAAATCACAGGCACCCAGGTAAGAAAGGATCCGTTTTTTCCAAGAGCAGCTTTCATGGTTCCAGTCAATGTTCACGTCTCCAAGTAAAGCTCACCATGACATCTGAAGCTTTGCCAAGAATTGCACCTAAACAAGTGAAATAATGAACATCTGGAGGTCTAGAAGAACATCCCACAAGCACTGGTTTGGAATGAGACATGCACTTCTACCCACATCACTTCTATGGCATTACTTATAAGACCTGATGAAATTTACAGGGAAAGTTACTTTGCTCTGCTCTGCTACAGAGAAACCTTCATCGAGGTAGATGTTTGACCTCTTTTTGGCAGATGTGCTGTGTGTCTTTTAGTCGCAGCAGAGTCATCATGGTTCTCCTGGGCCTTCCTCCTCCTGGTGTTGGTCCATCCTCTGAACAAGCTCCAGCTCAATCTTTCCTTCCAATCCAAGCCTGCTAGAGGTGCTGGATCTGAGCTCCAATTCACTCCAGCTTTCTTCCTTACCATCTTCAATTCCATCAATAATCAACTTTTTTCTTCTGCTTTGGTTTTCAATGTAATCTAGTTTATTGAACACATCATCCAGCTCCTGTTTAGAATTCATTATACTGCTCACAAAGTATTTCTCTTGTGCCTCGAGTTCCTTGTGTTTTATCTCGTCCACTTTGTCTTCAGTTCTTGTGCGTCTCGTATAACACCGTCCAGCCTTTGGTTTGTGCCATCCAGTACCTCTTGTATAAAGGATTTAAAGTTTTCCTGTTGTTGGTTAAGCATCTCTCTGCTGCTCCAACATATGAGAGAACATTGGGGACAGTAGATTCATCCTCACATGCTGATGCTTTAGCATTTTTAAGAGCCATCATCTTACCAAGATGTACTGATGGCTAATGTGGAGATCATAGATATGATATAATAAAGATGAGCGGGTCATTCATATTTAAAGAGCTACTAAACACCCCTTCCAGAGCTTACTCCACCCACTCCCAAAATTCAAAAAACTCAGAGAAAGAGGCGTGGCGGGAGGCTTTGGGGGGACGCGGGGAGGGGGAGTGTGTGGGCGGTCTCTGCTCTGTTGACAGTCTCAGACCATGTGTGACCGGGACTGACTGACTCCCGTTATGCCGCATTTAGACAATGTTTGCGCCACTGCAGCCACCCAGACACTTCAGCCTCTCGTACCGGCTAGCTTCTCCGGACATGTGGCGCCACTTTCCCGGACACTGCAGCCTCTCGTACCGGCTAGCTTCTCCGGACATGTGGCGCCACTGTCCCGGACTCTCGAGCCCGTCGTACCGGCTACAGGCCGAGCACACGCGGCGGACATTTGGCGCTCGTATCTCCCCGTTCCCCCTCCTGGCTTTAGCGGACACTCAGTCACCCACTGCCCCGCTCTGAGCCTCCAAGGCAGGGGAGGGCTAACCGCTGCCCCCGGTGTCTGTGAGCTCTCCCTGGGGGAGACTACAGTAAAAAGCCCTCAGCCCCGTCTCATAAGCACGGACAGCCCTGATTATCTCTGTCTGCCCGATACAGCGTTATCGTGTCTGTAGTTTCAACGTGAAAACATCCAGCCATGTCACTAAATAAGTGAATCTGGGTATTTTGGGGAAACATTTGTCTTTATTTAGTAGGAGAGGTCGGGGGTGTGAGTGCTGTGGTTCACAGAGTGGAGCGGAGCCTGTAGGTCAAATCCCGTCTCGGGTCTTCTCTCCTCATCCTCCCGCTCCGTGGCCGCTCTGTGATAAGCATGTTGTGCACACGTCACAAAAGGGGAGGGGTCAGCTTTTATACCACAGCGGCGGATTTGGTGACGTTTGATGGCTCTGTGACGTTTGATGGGACGTCATCAGCCAACCCCTAAATTCAAATGCAGTAAGTGCTGTTCAAACGTGAGAGGCGCTGAACAGACTGTTTTGTACACAAAAATTGGATTTTGAACAAGTTTGCACTAAAATGTCAAAATAATGATAAGGACATGTAGATAACTGTGTTAGTGACCCGTATAGATAGTTTATCAGCAAAAAAAAGTTGATTAGGTGTTTAGTTGTTCTTTAAGTTTCCTGAGTCCTGTGTGAACCTGAATGGCCGCTTTGTCTCCTCCTACGCAGCCTGTTCCTTAAAAGGGCAAAAAGGCGGGGCGGGGTGGGTGGAGCCTCCACAGAGCTCCAGCGCTTGATTGGTCTGGAACTCTGTCAATGCACTGAAAATACTTCCAAATGTCGGGCTGATAAAACCAGCGTGGTCACATGGGTCATAGCGACTTTTAGAAAAAGGAAAACTCTTTGGAGCCAGGCGTTTAAGCCGTTCTTTAGAACCGGAATTAGAATCAATCCTCCCAAGTGTCTCTTGGAGTCGCCCCTGGCCACCAGGGGGTGGTATTACAGCAATGTCAGCTCCCCCCCATAAGGACCATACAGATGCGTGTTCCTCACCCATTGGTGGAGATGAAGCAGATGACTGAGATACTCTCAGGACGTCCTGCTGCTGAGGCCTACTAAGCCAACAAGCCTCTTGACTCAGTTTCACACCACAACACTTTTGGGATAGTCCTCAAAATACAACAGGACGTTCTGGCTCAGCTTTCTTCAACATAAAAGTCAGTATCCAGGTTTGTCTCAGGATTCCCCAGATATTCCATGGATTTTAGAGAGATCTTCTCAAGGCAAAATGCTCAGGGTCCTGGCATGGCAGCCATTTTGTAAACAGGGATACAAACTGGAGACATCGGCGTAAACATCACCTGCACCTGAGCCACCACGAGGAGACGCCCCACACCAGGAGTCAGAGGAGATGAAGCTCTGTGGTGATGTGAGTGCTGTCAGAGGTCAGCAGGAGGTCAAACAACCACATGGACGAGCTGGAGAAGTACTCCCACATGAATGATGATGTCATCACCAGCATCACCTCCTCCTGTGACAGTGAGGAGTCCAGTGACCAGGAGACGCTCGGTGGAGGAGGCTTCCTACCTCCAGAGCAAGAGGATAGAGATGGACCTGGAGCACATGGAGGCATGTCACCCACTGCCCACGAAGAACGAGAGACCACCAGAGGTCATCAAGAGCTTCAAAATACATTGAACAGGCTAATGCTAACGGCTATAGAGAAAATACATTGAACAGGCTAATGCTAACGGCTATAGAGAAAATACATTGAACAGGCTAATGCTAACGGCTATAGGGAAAATACATTGAACAGGCTAATGCTAACGGCTATAGGGAAAATACATTGAACAGGCTAATGCTAACGGCTATGTAAAAAATACATTGAACAGGCTAATGCTAACGGCTATAGGAAAATACATTGAACAGGCTCATGCTAACGGCTATAGGAAAAATACACTGAACAGGCTACTGCTAATGGCTATAGGAAAAATACATTGAACAGGCTAATGCTAACGGCTATAGGGAAAATACATTGAACAGGCTAATGCTAACGGCTATTTAAAAAATACATTGAACAGGCTACTGCTAACGGCTATAGGAAAAATACACTGAACAGGCTAATGCTAACGGCTATAGGGAAACTACACTGAACAGGCTACTGCTAACGGCTATAGGAAAAATACACTGAACAGGCTAATGCTAACGGCTATAGGGAAACTACACTGAACAGGCTACTGCTAATGGCTATAGGAAAAATACACTGAACAGGCTAATGCTAACGGACAGAACTGTCGCGGCTTCTTTTTACTTCTGTGTTTTGTCCGGATCAGAAGAAGTTGATGTTCCAATTGGTTCAGCTGTTACCAAAGCAACTCTAGCCCCGCCCCCTCAGCAACTTTCCATTCTGAGACAAATCTGGCACGAGAAAAGAGTGTGTTTTTTTAGAGCTGCTCCTGTAAATTACTGAGCTGAACAGCTGTAAAAACAATCAAATCTTAATTTCACGTTGAAACATTTTAACCTCATGTTTGAGGCGGTTTTGAGCTGAACTCTGCGTCCAATGAATGTGAAGGACTGAACTCCAGGTCACATGTGTCTGCAGAGGGACTCAGTGCTGCTGCTGTCGGGGCCTCAGTGGCTGCTGTCATCATCATCATCCTCATCGTCATCCTCATCGTCATCATGAAGAAGAAACCTCAGGAGGTAAGAGACAGTTTTCACACAGTCCATCCTTCTGTTTTGATCGGCTTTATCCGGGGCCGGGTCACAGAGGCAGAAGTCTGAGCAGAGACGCCCAGACTTCCCTCTCCCCAGACACCTCCTCCAGCTGTTCTAGAGGGATCCTGAGGCGACACCAGCTCAGAGACATGGCCCTCCAGCGTGTCCTGGGGCTCCCATTTGTTTGTAAAATGACTCTGGGCAGTAATGTTTGGCTCAGGCTCAGGAGCTTCAGGCTTTGACCTGTTTTTATTGGTCACTGTGAATCGGCTCTTTTCAGAGTTCAGAGGTCAGACTCCATGAGTGACAGGAACATGACACTAAACACGTGTGCTCTGAGAAGCTCTCATTGATACATTACTCACTCACGCTTATCATGAGGAAACGTGTTCTGTTATTCAGAATCAACATAATGAGCTCATGTTTATATTTATTAAGGCTTGTTTTAATGGAGTTTGTTTCCGCACTGGAGTTTCCCGGTTATTTGTGGTGAATATTCCAGTTTTGTCTTTGATCATATAAACTCAGTTTCCGATAATGAGAAACCCGGGTTCTTCAACATTAACCGGGATAACGTGTAGACGCTATTTCCTGTTATTCACCTTATTCTGGAAGTTCCCGTTGGTGCCGCCATGAATCCACTCGTATTCGACGCGTGAAAATCAGATTCTACACAAACACAAAGGTGTTTTTATGGCTGGGTTGCAGGTTCTAGAATGTGATGATGTCACCGGACCCAGCGGGGGGAGGAGCCAGTTTTTTCTTATTAACAACATTACACTTTCACAAGTTGTAGCTCAAAAGAAAATGTATGAATTACAAAAATGATCTTTAATATCCGTCCATGATCTGATCCAAGACCAAAAATGTCCCCAAAAACTAAATAATTTTTCATCCATATGAAGAAAACCTCTTTTTCTTTGTCCCTGCGGTGGTCACCTGTCACCTTGTACACAATAAAATATGATTAACACGTCGTCTCTACTTTTCCATATTTACCATTACCACCGTTGGACAATGCGCATTCACACTGGAAGGGGGATTAGAAAGTTAGTCGTCAACACTGCACTATCAGCCTAATAAACAAACCAGGATAAAGATGACTCTATGAAACCAGGAACTTAAAGACACGAGGATTTATTCACAGGTCACCTCACACAGACGCGTCTGTTCCCCAGGTCCCTAACACTCAATCTGTCAGCACCCCACACGGAGAAGACTGAACTCTCTGGGGACACAGACTTCTTCACACCACACCTCAAATTATAATATTCATGAGCCTATACTAAGCGCATCAGTTTCCCATCGTACGAGTCTGGCACTTTCCACTTATCGGCCCATGTCTGCCAGCCGGCCTTGGTAGGGCCCATGTTATCTCTTTGTTTACGTGTGCATGGGGTCTGTTCTCGGAGCCTGTCTGCACATCGGCTCAGTATTTTTCCACTCCACTGTAACAGAAACTGAGAGGCTCCACAATGTAAAAACAACACTTCTATTGCTAAATTGTTCTCTAAGCACGACATCATTGATTAGAAACAATCATTCTTTTCATCCCCCTTCTGGCCTCGAAGAGGCCATTTCCTTGTTTCTAATTAATGAAGGTACAGCCGTCGTCAAAACATAGTTGTCCCCTGCCCAATGTATAGTGCCACCACCAGGTGTCGAATTTGGCTTGGGCATAGGCAACCACATCCTCCAGTCCTGTGAAATCATCACTTTCTTCCCATGTATAATTACCACTCACTAATCGTTCCATCCGGAACCTGTATCTCCCAGGACTGGGTTCAATGATACATTTCACTTCCTCAGTTCCATAGGCTCCATCTCGAATCAATATGAAAATAAACATTCCTGCAAAATACAAACACAGCGAAGCAAAACACAACATAACACTCATCATATGGTTCTTAAAGTTATTCTGAGCCACGTGTGTCCTCCCATCCATATCCCAGAGCCTTAAATGCCCCGAGTTGATACAGGCTCGGCTCACCCCCTTCAGGCAGGGACCTGTCCCCGGCCTCTGGGTCCTCCGGGGGCAGGGTCACAGCTGCGTACAATCCCCCCGAAGTCCCCAGAGCCCTGGAGACCATGCTGCGGACGAGAGGGAGGACACAACAGAACAACACACAACACAACAACAGTATTACACCAATTAATATACCCACCTTTTGAAGTACATTATAACTATATTTAGGACAATAATTTTTACTGTCTTCGAGCCAATTATGGTTTAGTTCTGTTTGTTAGAAAGCTCCTTCTAATCGTAAATGTAGAACCCATTCTCTTACTCATTTGTATGAAGTACACTGATACACTATGTTTTCATAAACAAACCTCCACTTTTAGCCGAGCTTTGGAAGCTCAACCACCAATACTTATTCAAGCTCCAAAGATGCTTGATTGTCTTTGTCAGATCCCACCTGCCTCTCCGATTTCCTCTCTTGCTTGGAACACCAAATCGTTACACAAGGGATTCTGTTGCTCGGATAGGACCTCCAGGCCTCCAAAGCCAATCGACATTTTCTCCTTCCATGCTGCCTCCTGCAACAATAAAAGAAGAACACTCCGGCCTGCATAAAATCAAATTTTACCATGCCATTGTGACCAGTTCTTGGCTCATCAGCTCCTGAATCCGTCCCTGCAGCATCACAATTCCTCCTGTAAAGTCCCTGTCTCTGTGTAAAATTAATGTTATCAACCTGGAATGAATATGGATTAAAACATGTTACACACTCAGTACATAAAATAGTCACACTTATAATCTTATAGTAACTTATGTTTTCTCATTATTTGTTTATTTAGATCCGAAAGAGTCACAATTATTTCTACGGAGGTCCAATCGACTCTCCATCTCTTTTTAATAATCATAGCGAGTCTGTGTGCACCAAGAGACGCGATGACCATTAGAAAGCTGGGCAATATATCCTTGAGGTCATGAGTGTGACCTTTTCAGTGACTCTTAAGATACCGGATTTACACTGATCTTATCACATTTTGCCATTTTGAAATAAAACACGTTTGCCAACACAAATTACAGATTTGAAGACGCCGTTTTACTTACACTGTATGTAAACCTCTATATTCAGAATTCATACCACTCAATCTCTCGGTCTCAGATCTAAAATCTAAGCATGTGTTCAAATCTGGATTCCGCCACCCCTTCTTTGGCAAACCACACAATATTTCAACTTACGCATCCAAGGGTTTCACGTCGGGGCCAGTGCAAATGTAAATGATCACTTTTATCACCAACACTCCAAATTAAGATACACCAGTATCTCCCGCTGATCAAAACATAGGACTCCATCTCTTTCCTGTATTCAACCAAAACCCAACAATAAAACACTACGCCGTCAATTCCTGTACAAAACTCACTCAATGTACTTAAATTAAATTCACAACATCTCTGATCAATTTCGGAACGTTCAGAGACCACCTACACAATCAACAAATTGTTACGCCTTAACCCACCTTAGACACAAACCCCCAAACAAGCAAATGAATCCCAACCACTCCTATCAACAAAACTCTTCCACACGACAATGGTAACCTGTGGATGTTTACTGTTCAAAGTTAAGGGGACAATATTATTATCAGCTGTAACCTGTGCTACAAAGTAATTGGAGAATTACTATACTGTTCTTGAGAAGCTAATCACACCACTGATTGAATATTCATTTTAATCGTTTATGTACTTTGCATAGATGCCTAAGATCCGCTGCAAATCAGGTAAAATTCAAATTAGGACACTTTTGCCTATAACCCAAGAATTATTAGAAATAATATTTTACTAAACCAATAACGGGCCTTAGCTACGCCTAAACTCGCCTCGCTACACCAAATTATTTTCACTTTGTGTGAACCCTACACTCACTATGTTTATTTATCACTCTGTAAATATGTTATCTCTTAAAATATTTAATTAAGTGTATTTATCTGTTTATTTCATTATCTCTTTCCGACTTAATTATTATAGCTGTTTAATTAGGATGCACATTGATCAATTGGAGCATTCTAAAAGATCAAAAAATAAAATGAGAAAAATAGAGATAGATTACCGCCACGCGGAGTCCCATGGGCCCTGGCCCATTGGCAAAACACAAAAGAAATTGATCAAAACAAAATATAAAAATATGTATATTTGCCTAAAAATTCAAAAATCTAAGTCCGAGTGGAGCAGAGGTCAAGGCATCAGACCTGTGGCAAATTGTGAACACCGGCCCTTGTGCATGTGACTTTCAAGGGCTTTTCAGGGAGCAGCAGAGGGAGAGCGTATTTGTTGACATATTTCGAGGGCATATTGTCAGCGAGGCAGCGTGGAGGAGACTTTCAGTGTGGCAGACTTTCTCTTCTAATGCATTTGGACCAATGAACACGCAGAGCGCAACAGGCCTTCGCCTCTCCCCCTTTTACCACCAAAAATGTCAGAGTAAAAAGTAAAATTTAAAACCAGCATGTCCTATCACGCTCAGCATTAAAAATAGGGTAACATTCAAAAAAACTAACAAAAGTAAAAAATACACGAGTGAATATTGATAATAAAAATTAAAAGAATCCTCTGTCCACTATCAAAAAAGGCTCATGCTCCACTATTGCCTTTGAAGACAAGCATAGTGCTATTAATTTCTCCTTTTATTTTCAATATAATGTAGTTGCTTTTAGGTTGTTAAAACCACATCACTAATAATAAAACTTCAGGAATTCACATACTGGATAACGATCTAATGGAAGGTTTCTTTAACTAGTTATTTCATATGCTTATATTGATTAGTGATCAGTTTCCGCATATATTTTATCCTATTAAATTCAATAGTCTTTTTGTGTCAGACTCTTAGTTTTCGATTATAACGCTATGGCCGTCTTATCAAAAATATGTTTCTCCTAAACACAGTTTGGATTCCAGGTGACCTCCGATCTAACCTCAGGCGCAAACTTTAAAGGATGTAAGAAAGTTTACAAAGCAATTACTTAACTAATTTAAAGGAACCAGGAAAAGCCATCCTGCCGTAATCTGGGCAGCTCTCCTTTTATCAAAGTACCCCTGTACCACTGAGAGCCCGCTCAGACACCTAGAACCTATAAAGATAGAGCTAAGATTCACTTCACCACAAGTCTAAACGATAAAGACAATATTCTATATATCTTTGTATGTCCTGGTACCTTTAGAACCGGACCTACCAACCCAGGGTTCCGAAACAAATCACAGCAGAACAATATGTATTCACTCTATTAGCGCTTCCTGCAAGCACAACATTATATAATAATAAACTAAAAATGCAAGACATTTCACCTTTTATACTTTCTAAATATTGTTTGGCCGTTATCAATATTATTTGTTTTGGTTGTTTGATAAGCACAAATTATGCCCCATTTCCTTTAGCATAATGTCAAAGAATTATACGTCTTGTATTATTATTAAAACAACAACAACAAGCTCTTGGCCTTTACCCATTTATTCTCGTCTGGACCCTGGCCGTCTACATTAAGAGACCGTCGCTTCCTAGATCCATCGCCTTCTGTGGGAACAGACATGTTAGATAAAACCTTTCAACAAAACCTTCTCTTTCTTTCGGTTTTCCCATGTTTCTTGATTACAATAGATTGCCAACTTTCCGCCTGGTTTTGTGCCTATCCGACGACACACTCTCAGGTATTCTCTCCTAAGTTGGGGAAAGGGATGTCCCCTTACTATCCCCTCACAACTGTCTTGGTCTTCCACCATTAACATACTTGGTATTATTGTCATACTTAAGGCCAGTATCAGTCCCCACACCCAAAATGGACACCGTAAGGGGTAATTTAATGATACTCTGCCATAGATGTATATCATATAAGTTCATTTGTTGGTTTATCTACCATACAGCACTGTCCCTTTTAAGAAGTCAGAACATGCTTGCCTTGCGGAGTCTTTGTGATCTCCTGGGTGGGGGTGGGATGTGTCCTCCCCCCCCTTCAGTGGGGCCACCGGTCCCACTACCATTGCTAATACGGGCCCAAAGCGGGAGCTCCTCCTCCGGGAGGGGCTTTTGAATCCCGCCCCCTGAGATGGGGGAAAAATCTTCTCGTTTTTCCACCATTGTGCTGTTACCAGTTCAACCGGTTCCACGCGTTTCCCCACTGTCCGACACTCACTGAGCGCGAGCCCCAGCAGCTCTCCTACTCCTCCAGAGTCCACCACTCTCCCCCGACATTCCTCACACCCTCTTCCCCACACAAGCCACACACATTTGACCACCCGCAATAGACGATCCTAATCAGGCTCAAACAACACGTGTGCCCACGGCGGCTTTCACTCCTCTGACTGTTTCAACAACAAACCACATGGCCCATTCAACATTCAGCACACAGTCCAAATCAAAGACAACACAAACAACAGCCACACACATTTTGGGGTACCCCGACTATGACGCCAACAAAAATAACCGATCGCAGACTTTAAATACTCTTTATTTGGGTCCGCGACCCTTTAAATACTCTTTATTTGGGTCCACGACCCTGGGTCCACGACCCTTTAAGTACTCTTTATTTGGGTCCACGACCCTGGGTCCACGACCCTTTAAGTACTCTTTATTTGGGTCCACGACCCTGGGTCCACGACCCTTTAAGTACTCTTTATTTGGGTCCACGACCCTGGGTCCACGACCCTTTAAGTACTCTTTATTTGGGTCCACGACCCTGGGTCCACGACCCTTTAAGTACTCTTTATTTGGGTCCACGACCCTGGGTCCACGACCCTTTAAGTACTCTAGTGGGTCCTCGATCCTATTTCAGACAGCCCCTCGGACTGTCAACGGCCGTGTCACAACTCTTATCTCCAGCCCGCGCGTCCGCGGTGCTGGTCGGACGTACTACGTGCTTATCAGCTTTTACCGGGATATCCCCAACGCGTAGTCCTGTAGATAAACTCTCGCTTCTGTAGTTATACTCCCAATTTCTTAACTTCTATTTTGGTTCGGTATTTGGTTCGGTATCTTAGTTATGACGTGTTTTTCCCTTCTTACTTCCAAACATCAATGCAGATTTAAACCATCCAACACTTAGCTTCGTTGACTATACTCCTAACTAAAATTTAGACAAAAAATAGCCAATAGACGTACTTTGACACTCGTTAAAAATAGTAGTCAAAAGCAGTCTTACCTTATTCTAGAGTGGACGCGTCCCTGAAGCCGTGGTTGAGTGGTTTTTGGAAGATAAGACACCTGGCATGTCTACCGCGAAGAATTACCGGACCGGACCTTCGCCGTCGTCCGTAGTTGACGACTCCAACCCCCCCTCCAGCACTGTCGGGGTCACCAATGAAGAAAACCTCTTTTTCTTTGTCCCTGCGGTGGTCACCTGTCACCTTGTACACAATAAAATATGATTAACACGTCGTCTCTACTTTTCCATATTTACCATTACCACCGTTGGACAATGCGCATTCACACTGGAAGGGGGATTAGAAAGTTAGTCGTCAACACTGCACTATCAGCCTAATAAACAAACCAGGATAAAGATGACTCTATGAAACCAGGAACTTAAAGACACGAGGATTTATTCACAGGTCACCTCACACAGACGCGTCTGTTCCCCAGGTCCCTAACACTCAATCTGTCAGCACCCCACACGGAGAAGACTGAACTCTCTGGGGACACAGACTTCTTCACACCACACCTCAAATTATAATATTCATGAGCCTATACTAAGCGCATCAGTTTCCCATCGTACGAGTCTGGCACTTTCCACTTATCGGCCCATGTCTGCCAGCCGGCCTTGGTAGGGCCCATGTTATCTCTTTGTTTACGTGTGCATGGGGTCTGTTCTCGGAGCCTGTCTGCACATCGGCTCAGTATTTTTCCACTCCACTGTAACAGAAACTGAGAGGCTCCACAATGTAAAAACAACACTTCTATTGCTAAATTGTTCTCTAAGCACGACATCATTGATTAGAAACAATCATTCTTTTCACATATAATAGTATTGGCCTTTAGAATGCCGTGATGTCACCTGCAACCCAGCAATTTCAGTATGAGAATCTGGATCCTTTATTTGATCATAAACTGGAGATTTCTCAGTTACAGAAACACCATCTCACAGAATGTGTTTCTGTGAGATGCCACTGCAGCCGTTTCTGCTCGTCAGCTTCAGTGAACAGTTTAGAGGAGGCCGGATAGAAGGTTTATGCACAACTGCAGCTTCTGGAGGTCCTACACCGTGATGAACAGGAGGCTCCAGAGGCACCAGCAGCTTCAAATACCTGTTTGCTGCTTTGTAGCAGCTGTTCTCTTAATCTGATGTGTTTGTCTGGCAGAAACCGTCCTCATTGTGCCTTTATCTGCACAAACCCGTGTGTCTCTGAATCAGACACAAATCTCTGATGATGATCACGCTTCATCTTTCATGAAATATCGAAGGTTTTCAGACCAAGTCCAAGGCATTCAACTATTTCACGCTTTTCATGAGCAGAGAGATCCTTTTTCTTTCCTTTATTGCTTGAAAATGTTGGTCTGCTTAATAATGTGGAACGTCCATTTTCAGTAGTTTTTCCCTTAACTGGACTTAACCTGAGAACTGATGATCACAGGGTCTGAGACTGAAGTCAGTGACTGATTTTTTATTTTTTTTACTTTTTAGACACTGAAATACAATTTGCATAATAATTTGAGACGCGGTATCGTGACAGAACGTTCCACAAACTGGAGCTGTTTGTCCAAACTGGCAGTGATGGAGATGGTGTTTCTGTAACTGAGAAATCTCCTGTTGATCAATAAGGAGTGAAACCCATTGGATTCAGCCAAACAGTTCTGAATGTAACTGTTTTTCATTTGTCTTTTTATTTTGAGGATTGTAACTGAAATTGTAACTCTGTATCTTCTGCCGCCTCTGGGCCTGGACTCTGTTAAAAACAGTTGTTTATCTCAATGGGACTTTTGTGGATGAATAAATCAAAGATCTCCCATAGTCCTCAGGTCCACCAGGCTTATTATGGAGAATCACTAAACACACTGGTATGAGTGTCATGTGACTAAGAGTCACCCCTCCTGGGACCCCCCCCCCTTAACGTTGGGGGGGGTTTGACCTGAAGGATCCTGGAGCTCTGTTGTCGGGGGCTTGGTGCCCCTGGTAGGGTCTCCCAGGGCAAACAGGTCCTAGGTGACGGGTCAGACAAAGAGCGGTTCAGAAGCCCCTTATGAGAGACCAACAGGCCCGGTTAGAACCATGAGGCCGTCCTTCTGTGGACCCACCACCTGCAGGGGGCGCTATAGGGGCTGGTGCAGCTCCAACAGCTGCCCCCACGACCCGGCAACAGACAAGTGGAAGAAGATGGATGGATGGACACAAGTCCATCAATTCACAGTTGCACTGAGGAAAAGGTTGGAAGGGCGCCCCCTTGTGTGAACTCAGGGGTCTGTAACCTTCAACAGAGCCCAGGCTTTAATAACAGTCTGATGATGAACAAGTGAATTAAAGTAAACATGACTCAAATCTCTGGAACTGGACAGACTGTAGAAATAGAAGTGGATCTGGATGATCCTTCACTGAGGAATGTCTCTCACGTTTACAGATATAAAAACTGTTTATGGGTTTAATTCATCGACTACAGACGATGACTCGAGAACCTTAATCTACGATTGTTTCATCAAAAGAGCCGCATGTGGTGAACTCGATTCTGACAAATGTTTGTTTTTTTCAGCCGAGAAACACAGAAGAAGAGATGTAAGTTCTTCCTCTGCCTCCTCTGTACTTTTCCTCTGTGCTCTTCCTCTGTCTCCTCTGTGCTCTTCCTCTGTGCTCTTCCTCTGTGCTCTTCCTCTGTCTCCTCTGAGCTCTTCCTCTGTGCTCTTCCTCTGTCTCCTCTGAGCTCTTCCTCTGTGCTCTTCCTCTGTCTCCTCTGAGCTCTTCCTCTGTGCTCTTCCTCTGTCTCCTCTGTGCTCTTCCTCTGTCTCTTCCTCTGTCTCCTCTGTGCTCTTCCTCTGAGCTCTTCCTCTGTCTCCTCTGTGCTCTTCCTCTGTCTCCTCTGTGCTCTTCCTCTGTCTCCTCTGTGCTCTTCCTCTGTCTCCTCTGTACTCTTCCTCTGTCTCCTCTGTGCTCTTCCTCTGAGCTCTTCCTCTGTCTCCTCTGTGCTCTTCCTCTGTCTCCTCTGTGCTCTTCCTCTGTCTCCTCTGTGCTCTTCCTCTGTGCACTTCCTCTGTCTCCTCTGTGCTCTTCCTCTGTCTCCTCTGTACTCTTCCTCTGTCTCCTCTGTGCTCTTCCTCTGTGCTCTTCCTCTGTCTCCTCTGAGCTCTTCCTCTGTGCTCTTCCTCTGTCTCCTCTGTGCTCTTCCTCTGTGCTCTTCCTCTGTCTCCTCTGAGCTCTTCCTCTGTGCTCTTCCTCTGTCTCCTCTGTGCACTTCCTCTGTGCTCTTCCTCTGTCTCTTCTGTGTACTTCCTCTGTCTCCTCTGTGCACTTCCTCTGTCTCCTCTGTGCTCTTCCTCTGTCTCCTCTGTGCTCTTCATCTGTGCTCTTCCTCTGTGCACTTCCTCTGTCTCCTCTGTGCTCTTCCTCTGTCTCCTCTGTACTCTTCCTCTGTCTCCTCTGTACTCTTCCTCTGTGCTCTTCCTCTGTGCACTTCCTCTGTCTCCTCTGTACTCTTCCTGTCTCCTCTGTGCTCTTCCTCTGTGCACTTCCTCTGTCTCCTCTGTGCACTTCCTCTGTCTCCTCTGTGCTCTTCATCTGTGCTCTTCCTCTGTGCACTTCCTCTGTCTCCTCTGTGCTCTTCCTCTGTCTCCTCTGTACTCTTCCTCTGTGCTCTTCCTCTGTGCACTTCCTCTGTCTCCTCTGTACTCTTCCTGTCTCCTCTGTGCTCTTCCTCTGTGCACTTCCTCTGTCTCCTCTGTGCTCTTCCTCTGTGTTCTTCCTCTGTCTCCTCTGTGTTCTTCCTCTGTCTCCTCTGTGCTCTTCCTCTGTGCTCTTCCTCTGTCTCCTCTGTGTTCTTCCTCTGTCTCCTCTGTACTCTTCCTCTGTGTTCTTCCTCTGTCTCCTCTGTGTTCTTCCTCTGTCTCCTCTGTGCTCTTCCTCTGAGCTCTTCCTCTGTGCTCTTCCTCTGTGCACTTCCTCTGTCTCCTCTGTACTCTTCCTGTCTCCTCTGTGCTCTTCCTCTGTGCACTTCCTCTGTCTCCTCTGTGCTCTTCCTCTGTCTCCTCTGTGCTCTTCCTCTGTGCTCTTCCTCTGTGCACTTCCTCTGTCTCCTCTGTACTCTTCCTGTCTCCTCTGTGCTCTTCCTCAGAGCTCTTCCTCTGTCTCCTCTGTGCTCTTCCTCTGTCTCCTCTGTGCTCTTCCTCTGTGCTCTTCCTCTGTGTTCTTCCTCTGTCTCCTCTGTGTTCTTCCTCTGTCTCCTCTGTGCTCTTCCTCTGAGCTCTTCCTCTGTGCTCTTCCTCTGTGCACTTCCTCTGTCTCCTCTGTACTCTTCCTGTCTCCTCTGTGCTCTTCCTCTGTGCACTTCCTCTGTCTCCTCTGTGCTCTTCCTCTGTCTCCTCTGTGCTCTTCCTCTGTGCTCTTCCTCTGTGCACTTCCTCTGTCTCCTCTGTGCTCTTCCTCTGTCTCCTCTGTGCTCTTCCTCTGTGCTCTTCCTCTGTGCTCTTCCTCTGTCTCCTCTGTGCTCTTCCTCTGTGCACTTCCTCTGTCTCCTCTGTGTTCTTCCTCTGTCTCCTCTGTGTTCTTCCTCTGTCTCCTCTGTACTCTTCCTCTGTCTCCTCTGTGCTCTTCCTCTGTGCTCTTCCTCTGTCTCCTCTGTGCTCTTCCTCTGTCTCCTCTGTGCTCTTCCTCTGTCTCCTCTGTGCTCTTCCTCTGTGCTCTTCCTCTGAGCTCTTCCTCTGTCTCCTCTGTGCTCTTCCTCTGAGCTCTTCCTCTGAGCTGTTCCTCTGTCTCCTCTGTACTCTTCCTCTGTCTCCTCTGTACTCTTCCTCTGTCTCCTCTGTGCACTTCCTCTGTGCTCTTCCTCTGTGCTCTTCCTCTGAGCTCTTCCTCTCTTATGTCATGTCTTCTGTTTTCACAGGCCACTTATTGAAACCAAAAGCGTTGGTGAAATAAACCTGGAGAAGACATTGAGATGTTTGTCAGAGGATGAACTTAATGAGTTCAAGCGTCTCCTGATGGACCAGAGTGAGAAGAACGAGCTCATTATTCTCAGATCTGAGCTGGAGACAGACCTCAGTAAAGCCCTGATTAAAGCTCACGGCGTCCACAGCATCAGCGTCACCAGGAGACTTCTACAGGAGCTGAAGAAGAACGATCTGCTGAAGAAACTGACCTATGATCCTGAAGGTCAGTCTCACTGAGCACAGCCGGACCAAACACACAAAACCAGAAAATCCCATAACATCACTCGCTCTACAACATGAAAACACGTCTCAGACTGAGCTCCAGGCTTAAAGCTCAGCTCCTGCTTTGATCTGCAGATGTTACACCTGAAACAGAGTCATGTTGTTGCTTCATGTTTGATCTTCACAGTATGGATGACAGAGATACTTAAGAACCTAAAGTAATGATGTGACTGTGGTCGGTGCAAATAAATATACATTTAGAAACAATGACCAAAGTCCCTGGATCATCAAGACAAACACTCGAATGTTGAACAGTTTCTTTCCCACAGAGCTGTGATGAAGGAGAACCTTCTATGGGCTCTATTTAATTAGTCTAATTAAAATCGTTAAAAAAGAGGGAAAATGCAAACGTGGACCGATATGCAAGTAACAGGATCAGAAACGAGTGCTCCGGGAGCTCTAGTTTTGGGTGAGGCCCAGCGAGAGAAAATAATAAAAGATGGCTCAGTGGCGCCCCCTCAGAGCAGTTTACATTGTGTGAATGATAAAGTCTTGTACCCGGATTGCAACGGACCCAATACGGCGCGTGCACATTCCCGAGCTGGACCTCACCATGTGCAAACGCAGACACTATCGCCAAAAATGACCCAATGGCGCCCCCTCAAGGTTTTCTCTTGGGATGGTATGGAGTTGTGAAAATAATCAGACAGGCCTTCCCCGTCATGGGGATCTCAGTCAGAGCTTTCCGAAAATGTAAAACATGTGGAGGTAAAAGTAACCACTCCACTTATACAGCCTGATCAAAGTGGCAGAACAGCACCACCTGCTGGCTTAAGGTGGCTTGTAAGTGGCTTGTAAGTGGCTTGTAAGTGGCCCGCCCGTCCTCCGTGACAATAGCCAGAGTTCTTCTGGCAGCATATTGGCCTCCGTCAGAGTTTCTCATGAAAATCGTCAATCTTCCCAAATACCCCTTTATTCACAAAGCCACACGTTTACACTCGTGTGTAGAGATACTTCCCCTCTGCCACAGAGAGAAGCTTTAATGTGAAAGTGTTTTGCTCCAAATTCAGCTTTTTTGGACGGTACAATCACAGGAAGTTCGGTTTGGCTGTTTCCTGTCCGTCTCCCTGTGCGTTCCTCCTACTAGATGGGCCTGATCAAAAGTTTCACCCATCGAGTGCTGAACGCCTGAAGCATCCTCTCGAATGTTTGTCTCCAGGCGAGTTTGCTCTGATTATAAAATGATTCAATTCATCTTGGCTGAACTGTAAAGTCGTCCCTCTGTTTTCTGCAAAACATGAGCTCAGTGCTTTCATAATATTAATTCCCACCATCACCTTTTTATTATTTATTTGTATTTCATGTTTTTATTTTATTTTTTACTGGCCACCTACTGGGAAGAACATGAATCGGCGTAAATGCTCCCACCCTCATTAAAAACAAAGGAAGAACAGTTCGTAAATATGCGCAACTACACAGAAAGACATGGGGGAAATGTCTAAAACAAACAAGACAATAGTGGGGCAAAAATGACCTCTCTCCTCCAGTGGGGCGCTAGGACCTAATTTAGAGAATATTAGCCCATATTCGTCCCATTGTGACACAGAGTTATGGCTCAGTGATAGAGCGCTGGTCTTTGGTGCAGGAGGTTGCCAGATCAAACATGGCTTAGACACTTTTCCAATGCTTTTTCTTTTCACATAAAGCAAAATCACAATCTCATAGTTCAAGCACAGCGCTCAAAGGTCAAAGGGATACGTGCCGATACTACAAATAGAAGTACAGAAGGACTTCTGTGGAAGTTTGCACCTCTGTCCAGGTGCTGTTTTGCCTGGTGGTTCTACCTAGTACTGCAGGTCACTGGCCAGAGAAAGGATTT
Source organism: Proterorhinus semilunaris (assembly GCA_021464625.1). Classification (NCBI taxonomy): domain Eukaryota; kingdom Metazoa; phylum Chordata; class Actinopteri; order Gobiiformes; family Gobiidae; genus Proterorhinus; species Proterorhinus semilunaris. Next base: position 1,037,593 of record CM038362.1, on the reverse strand, counting down.
CAACTACACACCAAAAGCACCGCTGCAGCGAGCGTGAGGCCAGAGTGAGGCCGGGGCCTTGAGGCTGAGGCCAGAGTGAGGCCGGGGCCTCGAGGCTGAGGCTAGAGTGAGGCCGGGGCCTCGAGGCTGAGGCGAGAGTGAGGCCGGGGCCTCGAGGCTGAGGCCAGAGTGAGGCCGGGGCCTCGAGGCTGAGGCCAGAGTGAGGCCGGGGCCTCGAGGCTGAGGCGAGAGTGAGGCCGGGGTGTGATGAAGGCTGAGGCGAGAGCGGGTAAGTAGTAATAATTTATTTTACAGGAAATGGTTTGACTGAAGGTTTTTAAAACTTTCTATGGATCTCTTAGAGACGAGCTTTTACACATGATGAATTGCTCCCTTCAGACGGGGGTCTTCCTGCTGCCTTTAAGGGGGCGGTGGTGAGGCCTCTGCTGAAGAAGAGCAATTTGGACCGTAATGATTTTAACAACTTTAGACCGGTATCCAACTTAACATTTTTAAGCAAAATCTTAGAAAAACTTGTTTTTACCCAACTTAGCGACTTTATAAATGCACATAACGTCCTTGAGAAATTTCAGTCTGGCTTTAGGGTAAACCACAGCACCGAGACAGCCCTTTTAAAGATTTTAAACGATTTTAGATTAAATTATGATTCCAAAAGGTTGACAGTGTTGGTTCTACTGGATCTGAGCGCTGCCTTTGATACAGTCGACCATACTATTCTTTTAACTCGTTTAAAACACATCGGCCTCTCTGGTGCTGTCCACCAATGGTTTACATCCTACCTCACAGACAGGACATTCATGGTAAGTGTGGATACCTGCTCCTCCAAGGTCCATAATATTACATGTGGTGTGCCTCAAGGTTCGATTTTAGGCCCAGTGCTTTTTAACCTGTATATGCTCCCTCTTGGTGATGTCATCAGGAGACATGGAGTCAACTTTCATAGTTACGCTGACGATACACAGTTGTACATCTCCATGTCTCCTGAGGACACCAGGCCAATGGATGCACTTTTTAACTGCATTTTAGATCAAATCCTGGATGGCAGAAAACTTTCTCCAGCTTAACCAGGACAAAACTGAAGTTTTAGTCATCGGTCCTCAGGCCCAGAGAGAGAAACTTTTACCCAAACTACAGTCATTGTCTTTTAATCCTTCGTCACAGGAGAAGAACCTGGGTGTGATTTTTGACTCTGAGCTGACTTTAATTCCACACATTAAGAATATCACAAAGATAGGTTTTTACATCTAAAGAACATAGCCAGAGTCCGGCCCATTCTCTGTCGGGCCAACACGGAGACGCTAATGCATGCTTTTATCACCAGTCGTATCGACTACTGTAATGCCCTGCTTTCTGGTCTTCCCAAAAAGAGTATCTCAGGTTTACAACTTTTACAAAATTCAGCAGCTCGTGTCCTGACGAAGACCAGGAGGCGGGACCACATTACAGGAGGCGGGACCACATTACAGGAGGCGGGACCACATTACACCGGTTTTAGAGTCGCTGCATTGGCTCCCCGTGTGTTTCAGGATCGATTTTAAAGTTCTTTTAATGGTTTTTAAATGTCTTAATGGTCTTGGTCCTTCTTATCTTTCAGAATTGATTTTACCATATGAGCCTTCGCGGTCCCTTCGCTCCTCCGGCAGGGGTCTCCTAGTTATTCCTAAAGTCAACAGAAAGACTCACGGCGAGGCGTCTTTCCAATACTATGGCCCTCGCCTCTGGGACGACCTGAGGAGGAGCTCAGGACCGCAGAGAACGTTCATGTTTTTAAGAGCAGGCTCAAGACCCACCTTTTTAGTTTAGCTTTTAACTAATATTTACTTATATTAACCTTATTTACCGGTTTTAGTTCTATTACTTCTTTATTTTCCCTCTTTTATCCTGTGCTATTTCACGCACAGTTTTAGCTGTTTTTAATGTATCTCTTATTAAATATTTATTTATTTATTTTTATTCATTTATTTTTTATGTTCTCCTAGTGGTTCCTCTGAGGGAGCCCTCTGCCCCGGGAGTGCTGGTTGGCTGTGGCCGTGCGGGCGCTCTCCTGGGGGTGCCTGGATGGAGGCAGGACGTCTCTCCTACACCTCCTCCGGGCCCCCTGGGTTGGCGCTCTGTGGCTGTGGGCGATGGGCTGCTCCTGGTGCAGACGCTCCTTGGATGATGTTTCCTCTTTCGGTCTATCTGTACCCAGCCTTACATACTCAACTCAATGTCCATTTTTATTTAAGACTTTTTAACTGCTGGGCTGTCTGTACGTATATGTGTCTGTGTGTCTGTGTGTGCGGGTGGGGGTGGTGGGGTTGTAGTTTTTATGTATATTTACTGGTGGGGACGATTTTAATGATTTTTAAGCACTGTAAAGCACTTTGTGTTACATTTTGTATGAAAAGCGCTTTATAAATAAAGTTTGATTTGATTTGATTTGATTTGAAGGTAGTGGGTGAGGATCGCAGCAGGGCAGAGGTGTAGGCAGGTCGATGAGGGGCAGGTCGATGAGGGGCAGGTCGGTGAGGGGCAGGTCGATGAGGGGCAGGTCGATGAGGGGCAGGTCGGTGAGGGGCAGGTCGGTGAGGGGCAGGTCGGTGAGGGGCAGGTCGGTGAGGGGCAGGTCGGTGAGGGGCAGGTCGATGAGGGGCAGGTCGATGAGCGGCAGGTCGGTGAGGGGCAGGTCGGTGAGGGGCAGGTCGGTGAGGGGCAGGTCGGTGAGGGGGAGGTCGGTGAGGGGCAGGTCGGTGAGGGGCAGGTCGGTGAGGGGCAGATCGGTGAGGGGCAGGTCGATGAGCGGCAGGTCGATGAGGGGCAGGTCGGTGAGGGGCAGGTCGGTGAGGGGCAGGTCGGTGAGCGGCAGGTCGGTGAGGGGCAGGTCGGTGAGGGGCAGGTCGGTGAGGGGCAGGTCGGTGAGGGGCAGATCGGTGAGGGGCAGGTCGATGAGCGGCAGGTCGATGAGGGGCAGGTCGGTGAGGGGCAGGTCGGTGAGCGGCAGGTCGGTGAGGGGCAGGTCGGTGAGGGGCAGATCGGTGAGGGGCAGGTCGATGAGGGGCAGGTCGGTGAGGGGCAGGTCGATGAGGGGCAGGTCGATGAGGGGCAGGTCGGTGAGGGGCAGGTCGATGAGGGGCAGGTCGGTGAGGGGCAGGTCGGTGAGGGGCAGATCGGTGAGGGGCAGGTCGATGAGGGGCAGGTCGGTGAGGGGCAGGTCGATGAGGGGCAGGTCGATGAGCGGCAGGTCGGTGAGGGGCAGGTCGGTGAGGGGCAGGTCGGTGAGGGGCAGATCGGTGAGGGGCAGGTCGATGAGGGGCAGGTCGGTGAGGGGCAGGTCGATGAGGGGCAGGTCGGTGAGGGGCAGGTCGGTGAGGGGCAGGTCGGTGAGGGGCAGGTCGGTGAGGGGCAGGTCGGTGAGGGGCAGGTCGGTGAGGGGCAGGTCGGTGAGGGGCAGGTCGGTGAGGGGCAGGGCGGTGAGGGGCAGGTCGGTGAGGGGCAGGGCGGTGAGGGGCAGGGCGGTGAGGGGCAGGTCGGTGAGGGGCAGGTCGGTGAGGGGCAGGGCGGTGAGGGGCAGGTCGGTGAGGGGCAGGTCGGTGAGGGGCAGGTCGATGAGCGGCAGGTCGATGAGGGGCAGGTCGGTGAGGGGCAGGTCGATGAGCGGCAGGTCGGTGAGGGGCAGGTCGGTGAGGGGCAGGTCGGTGAGGGGCAGGTCGGTGAGCGGCAGGTCGGTGAGGGGCAGGTCGGTGAGGGGGAGGTCGGTGAGGGGCAGGTCGGTGAGGGGCAGGTCGGTGAGGGGCAGGTCGATGAGGGGCAGGTCGATGAGCGGCAGGTCGGTGAGGGGCAGGTCGGTGAGGGGCAGCTCGGTGAGGGGCAGGTCGGTGAGGGGCAGCTCGGTGAGGGGCAGGTCGATGAGGGGCAGGTCGATGAGGGGCAGGGCGGTGAGGGGCAGGTCGGTGAGGGGCAGCTCGGTGAGGGGCAGGTCGATGAGGGGCAGGTCGATGAGGGGCAGGTCGGTGAGCGGCAGGTCGGTGAGGGGCAGGTCGGTGAGGGGGAGGTCGGTGAGGGGCAGGTCGGTGAGGGGCAGGTCGGTGAGGGGCAGGTCGATGAGGGGCAGGTCGATGAGCGGCAGGTCGGTGAGGGGCAGGTCGGTGAGGGGCAGCTCGGTGAGGGGCAGGTCGGTGAGGGGCAGGTCGGTGAGGGGCAGGTCGATGAGGGGCAGGTCGGTGAGGGGCAGGTCGGTGAGGGGCAGGTCGGTGAGGGGCAGCTCGGTGAGGGGCAGGTCGATGAGGGGCAGGTCGATGAGGGGCAGGGCGGTGAGGGGCAGGTCGGTGAGGGGCAGCTCGGTGAGGGGCAGGTCGATGAGGGGCAGGTCGATGAGCGGCAGGTCGGTGAGGGGCAGGGCGGTGAGGGGCAGGTCGGTGAGGGGCAGGTCGGTGAGGGGCAGCTCGGTGAGGGGCAGGTCGATGAGGGGCAGGTCGGTGAGGGGCAGGTCGGTGAGGGGCAGGTCGGTGAGGGGCAGGTCGATGAGGGGCAGGTCGGTGAGGGGCAGGTCGGTGAGGGGCAGGTCGGTGAGGGGCAGGTCGGTGAGGGGCAGGTCGGTGAGGGGCAGGTCGATGAGGGGCAGGTCGGTGAGGGGCAGGTCGGTGAGGGGGAGGTCGGTGAGGGGCAGGTCGGTGAGGGGCAGGTCGATGAAGGGCAGGTCGATGAGCGGCAGGTCGGTAAGGGGCAGGTCGGTGAGGGGCAGGTCGATGAGGGGCAGGTCGGTAAGGGGCAGGTCGATGAGGGGCAGGTCGATGAAGGGCAGGTCGATGAGCGGCAGGTCGGTAAGGGGCAGGTCGGTGAGGGGCAGGTCGATGAGGGGCAGGTCGGTGAGGGGCAGGTCGGTGAGGGGCAGGTCGATGAAGGGCAGGTCGATGAGCGGCAGGTCGGTAAGGGGCAGGTCGGTGAGGGGCAGGTCGATGAGGGGCAGGTCGGTAAGGGGCAGGTCGATGAGGGGCAGGTCGGTGAGGGGCAGGTCGATGAGGGGCAGGTCGGTAAGGGGCAGGTCGATGAGGGGCAGGTCGGTGAGGGGCAGGTCGGTGAGGGGCAGGTCGGTGAGGGGCAGGTCGGTGAGGGGCAGGTCGGTGAGGGGCAGGTCGGTGAGGGGCAGGTCGGTAAGGGGCAGGTCGGTGAGGGGCAGGTCGATGAGCGGCAGGTCGGTGAGGGGCAGGTCGGTGAGGGGGAGGTCGGTGAGGGGCAGGTCGGTGAGGGGCAGGTCGGTGAGGGGCAGATCGGTGAGGGGCAGGTCGATGAGCGGCAGGTCGGTGAGGGGCAGGTCGGTGAGGGGGAGGTCGGTGAGGGGCAGGTCGGTGAGGGGCAGGTCGGTGAGGGGCAGGTCGGTGAGGGGCAGGTCGATGAGCGGCAGGTCGGTGAGCGGCAGGTCGGTGAGGGGCAGGTCGGTGAGGGGCAGATCGGTGAGGGGCAGGTCGATGAGGGGCAGGTCGGTGAGGGGCAGGTCGATGAGGGGCAGGTCGATGAGGGGCAGGTCGGTGAGGGGCAGGTCGATGAGGGGCAGGTCGGTGAGGGGCAGGTCGATGAGGGGCAGGTCGATGAGCGGCAGGTCGATGAGGGGCAGGTCGGTGAGGGGCAGGTCGATGAGCGGCAGGTCGGTGAGGGGCAGGTCGGTGAGGGGCAGATCGGTGAGGGGCAGGTCGATGAGGGGCAGATCGGTGAGGGGCAGGTCGGTGAGGGGCAGATCGGTGAGGGGCAGGTCGATGAGGGGCAGGTCGGTGAGGGGCAGGTCGATGAGGGGCAGGTCGATGAGGGGCAGGTCGATGAGGGGCAGGTCGGTGAGCGGCAGGTCGATGAGGGGCAGGTCGGTGAGGGGCAGGTCGATGAGGGGCAGGTCGATGAGCGGCAGGTCGATGAGCGGCAGGTCGGTGAGCGGCAGGTCGATGAGGGGCAGGTCGATGAGGGGCAGGGCGGTGAGGGGCAGGTCGGTGAGGGGCAGGTCGGTGAGGGGCAGGTCGGTGAGGGGCAGGTCGGTGAGCGGCAGGTCGATGAGGGGCAGGTCGGTGAGGGGCAGATCGGTGAGGGGCAGGTCGGTGAGGGGCAGGTCGGTGAGGGGCAGGTCGGTGAGGGGCAGGTCGGTGAGGGGCAGGTCGGTGAGGGGCAGGTCGGTGAGGGGCAGGTCGGTGAGGGGCAGGTCGGTGAGGGGCAGGTCGGTGAGGGGCAGGTCGGTGAGGGGCAGGTCGGTGAGGGGCAGGTCGATGAGCGGCAGGTCGATGAGGGGCAGGTCGGTGAGGGGCAGGTCGATGAGCGGCAGGTCGGTGAGGGGCAGGTCGGTGAGGGGCAGGTCGGTGAGGGGCAGGTCGGTGAGCGGCAGGTCGGTGAGGGGCAGGTCGGTGAGGGGCAGGTCGGTGAGGGGCAGGTCGGTGAGGGGCAGGTCGGTGAGGGGCAGGTCGGTGAGGGGCAGGTCGGTGAGGGGCAGGTCGGTGAGGGGCAGGTCGGTGAGGGGCAGGTCGATGAGCGGCAGGTCGATGAGGGGCAGGTCGGTGAGGGGCAGGTCGATGAGCGGCAGGTCGGTGAGGGGCAGGTCGGTGAGGGGCAGGTCGGTGAGGGGCAGGTCGGTGAGCGGCAGGTCGGTGAGGGGCAGGTCGGTGAGGGGGAGGTCGGTGAGGGGCAGGTCGGTGAGGGGCAGGTCGGTGAGGGGCAGATCGGTGAGGGGCAGGTCGGTGAGCGGCAGGTCGATGAGGGGCAGGTCGGTGAGGGGCAGGTCGATGAGGGGCAGGTCGGTGAGGGGCAGGTCGATGAGCGGCAGGTCGATGAGGGGCAGGTCGATGAGGGGCAGGTCGGTGAGGGGCAGGTCGGTGAGGGGCAGGGCGGTGAGGGGCAGGTCGGTGAGGAGCAGGGCGGTGAGGGGCAGGTCGGTGAGGGGCAGGGCGGTGAGGGGCAGGGCGGTGAGGGGCAGGTCGATGAGCGGCAGGTCGATGAGGGGCAGGTCGGTGAGGGGCAGGTCGGTGAGCGGCAGGTCGGTGAGGGGCAGGGCGGTGAGGGGCAGGGCGGTGAGGGGCAGGTCGATGAGGGGCAGGTCGGTGAGGGGCAGGTCGGTGAGGGGCAGGTCGGTGAGGGGCAGGTCGGTGAGGGGCAGGTCGATGAGGGGCAGGTCGGTGAGGGGCAGGGCGGTGAGGGGCAGGTCGGTGAGGAGCAGGTCGGTGAGGGGCAGGTCGGTGAGGGGCAGATCGGTGAGGGGCAGGTCGGTGAGGGGCAGGGCGGTGAGGGGCAGGTCGGTGAGGGGCAGGTCGGTGAGGGGCAGGTCGGTGAGGGGCAGGTCGGTGAGCGGCAGGTCGGTGAGGGGCAGGTCGGTGAGGGGCAGGGCGGTGAGGGGCAGGTCGGTGAGGGGCAGGTCGGTGAGGAGCAGGTCGGTGAGGGACAGGTCGGTGAGGGGCAGGTCGGTGAGCGGCAGGTCGGTGAGCGACAGGTCGGTGAGGGGCAGGTCGGTGAGGGGCAGGTCGGTGAGCGGCAGGTCGGTGAGGGGCAGGTCGGTGAGGAGTAGCTGGAGAGCAGCTCCTCTTGTGTGGAGGTTGATGGTAGATTGCTGCCAGGTGAGCTCTGAAGATGCCACGCCCAGGTAGGAGGGAACGGACAGACACACAAGGGGAGGGGGGACACCAGGAGAGGCCGCCATGACAAAAATAAACTCCAGTCTTTGGTAGAAATGTCTCTGTAAACTCTTATATCTCCGTCGTGCTCCTGGTGCGTCTCCAGCTGGCGTTTGGCGTTAAACTTCCATCAGCTGATTGTTTGTTTGTATCCGAGTGAAGAACCGGAAGAGCTTCAAGTACGAGACTTTCCAGCCCTATAGGACTAAAGACATTCAAGAGCAACAACAGTTCATAAGACGTTATTATTATCTGATGATTTAAAATGAGAGTTCATCAGAAAGAAGCGTCTCATGAGTAACTGTGTCTGTGTTCAACAGAAATCCTTAACAGGTGTCATAACGACATGAAGTCAGAGCTGAGCCAGAGGTTTGAGTTCCTGTCTGAGGGACTGAGCTCCAGGAAACAGATGTTTAATGATGGCTACACTGAGCTCTTCATCACTGAGGGAGACTCCAGGAGGTCAGGCCAGGAGATCACCGTCCTCTGTCAGGACATTTTCAAAGACAAGAGAGGAGAGCCAATCAGAGCGGTGCTGACGAAGGGCGTGGCCGGAGCGGGGAAGACGGTGCTGACTCAGAAGTTCAGTCTGGACTGGGCTGAAGGCAAAGAAAACCAGGACGTCCAGCTGCTGTTCCCCTTCACCTTCAGAGAGCTCAATGTGCTCAGAGGCTCAAAGGGCAGCCTGGTGGAGCTGCTGCATCACTGCTTCAGTCAAACCAAACATCTCTTCAGCTTTAACGGTCTCCAGCTGCTCTTCATCTTCGACGGTCTGGACGAGTGCAGTCCTCCTCTGGACTTCAGCAATAAGACCAAGGTCCTGACTGATCCCACAGAGAGAGCCTCAGTGGAGGAGCTGCTGGTGAACCTCATCAGGGGGAGCCTGCTTCCCTCCGCTCGCCTCTGGATAACCACACGCCCCGCGGCGGCCAATCAGATCCCTACTGAGTGCGTCTCCATGGTGACAGAGGTGCGAGGCTTCACAGATGAACAGAAGGAGCAGTACTTCAGGAACAGGTTCACAGACGAGCAGCAGGCCACAGCCGTCATCTCCCACATCAAGAAGTCACGGAGCGTCTTCATCATGTGCCACCTCCCGGTCATCTGCTGGATCATCTCTGATGTTCTGCTCCATCTGATGGAGACCAAAAAGACTGAAGATCTTCCAACAACCCTCACTGAGATGTACGTCCACTTCCTGGTGGTCCAAGTCAAAGTCATGAACAAAAAGTACGAAGGTCAAGAAGAGTCAGATGATCCCTGGACTAAAGAGACCAGGAAGATGGTGAAGTCTCTGGGAAAACTGGCCTTTGAGAAGCTGCTGAACGGAAAGCTGATCTTCTCCCAGAGTGACCTGAAGAAGTGTGGGCTGAAAGCTGAGGAGATCGGTCAGTCTGGAGTCTTCACACAGGTGTTCAGAAAGCAGCCAGGCCTCAAAAAGGTCTACTGCTTCATCCATCTGAGTGTGCAGGAGTTCCTGGCTGCACTTCACGTCCATCAGACCTTCTACAGCTCTGGAGGGAACCTGCTGTCTCCACCACACTCCTCTAAGAGCCCTGAGATCTTCTACCGCTCTGCTGTGGACCGGGCCTTACAGAGTCCAAACGGTCTTCTGGACCTGTTCCTGCGCTTCCTCCTGGGGCTGTCTCTCTCGACCAATCAGAAGCTGCTGGAGGGTCTGCTGACTGAAACAGGAAGTGACCGGACCAATCAGAGGACAGTAAAGTACATCAAAGAGAAGCTGAATGAAAGAGGCGTGTCTGCAGAGAGGAGCCTGAACCTGCTGCACTGTCTGAACGAGCTGAACGACCACAGTCTGGTGGAGGAGATACAGAAGGTCATGAGAGGAGGAGGTCTCTCTGACAGACGCATGTCTCCTGCTGAGTGGTCCGCCCTGTCCTTCCTCCTGCTGTCCTCAGACTCAGACCTGGAGCACTTTGACCTCAGGAAATACCGTCCCTCAGAGAAGGCTCTCCTGGGTCTGCTGCCGGTCATCAAAGCCTCCACCAAAGTCACGTGAGTTTAACTCCTGTCCCTCAGCTGTGTCCTCTCTCTGTCCCCTCTCTGTCCCCTCTCTGTCCCCTCTCGGTCTCCTCTCTGTGGACATTGTCCGATAGGGTCAGTGACTGTCTCCTCTGTCCTCAGGCTGTCCCACTGTGGTCTGACCTCTGACTGCTGTGGTCCTGATGGTCCTCTGGCCTCAGTGCTCAGCTCCTCCAGTCTGACTCTTCTGGACCTCAGTACCAATGACCTCCAGGACTCAGGAGTGGAGCTGCTGTGTGAGGGACTGAAGAGCGCCCCCTGCAGACTGGACACTCTCAGGTGAGTCTCAGAACAGTCCACTGTCCAACAGTGGAAACAGCAGCTCACACGAGTCACGGCGGTGCAGATGTTTCCTCAGTGTCAGTTTAGTCTAAGCCAGGACTAAACCAGGACTAATCCAGGACTAATCCAGGACTAAACCAGGACTAGGTCTAGTTTAGTCTTTAACATCTTAGTTTTAAGTCAGAGTAAAAACAGACTAAACTATTTACGATGTTTGGAATAAACACAAAACTTTCTCCAACAACATCTGAACTTTAGTCGCTCCTACAGACTCCACCCTTTACAGGCTCAGACTCAACATTCAGAAGCTTTTTACACCAGGACTAAACCAGGACTTGGACTAAACCAGGACTAAACCAGGACTTAACCAGGACTTAGACTAAACCAGGACTAAACCAGGACTTTTACAAGTTCAGTTAAGGAACCAGCACCGAAAAGCAGGTTTCGTTGAAGTGGAATAAAAAAAAATAAAAAACTGTACCAAGTCCTGATTACAAGTGCAGTTTTTAAAATGAGCTCGACAAAAATATCTTCTTTAACTCCTCTTTCAAACCAACGTTCTTCTTTAGCTCAAATGTTGACCTCCCCGTCCTCAAAGGAGTGGTTGGAGGCTTTGAGGTGGACTGAGGGCCACTGGTGCTTTCTCTTCGGTGTTGATAAAGTCTCTTCTTTAAAACTTGTTGTAGAAACTAAACAAATTTTGTCAGAAAATGTCAGAAAAGCAACAATAACAAAATAGAAAAGTGACAAAACCGCCTCAACAACGTGAGTCAAAGGTTAAACCAGTTTGTTTCAAAGGAGGCGTTACACTGTCGCTCTCCAGTCCAGAAGCTTTTAGATTTGGGTAAAGCTGGAGACAATGCGCTGGGTTAAGGCGGGGGGTAAGAGGTTAATAATGAACTTATGGAAAAGATAAAAATCACAAAGTGCTGTGCAGACATGGGTGAATTAAAAACAATAACGGTTTTTCAAAATAAAGAATGGATGAAGAAAAAACGCTCCTAAATAATAAAGTCTGTAAATGCTTTTTAAAAGAGTCCACAGAGTCATGGAGGTGTAACCCAGGTAAAACATGGATCAAATAAATGAATCATATCTGGTCCGTATGAGCGTCTATGCGTCACTCATGACCTCACGTCTGTCACGTGACCGCGGCCGACCAATGGCGTCGCTGTAGCACTTCTTCCAAGCTGTGGGGCCGTTCAGGAGGGAGTGGGACGAGCAGCTGCCACAGCTCAGTCTCTTTAAGCGCATATTTTCACTGTGAAAATGCTTTCGTGTTCGGGGGCTCACTCGCTTGTTTTCCTCCTGTATAAATATCTGGGCACCGTGTTTGATTCCAAGCTGAAGTTTGACATAAACACTGATGTTATTGTGAAGAAAAGCCAACAGCGGATTCATCTTTTAAGGAAACTCAACTCTTTTAGTCTCAGCCCATTCTCTGTCATTTGATCCTTCTTTCATTGAGAGAACGCCCCGCCCATAATAGAGCAGCCGCCACTGGTGGGCGGAGTCTCTACTCACGCTGCCTTGTTGATGCCTCACACTTCTAAACTCTACAAGACAGCGAGTCCGTGACAATGGTGGACGAGCCAGGGCAATTGGAAGCATTATCAAACTGGAAATACCGTCACTACTTCTCCCTTATTTAAATACAAGGAGAGAATGTGTCTGTTAAATGTACATTATGTCCTGGGAATAAAACTCTGTCCTCGTCTGCCACAAGTAACTCCCGTCTAAAGAAGCACCTCGCATCGTCACTAAGATCATTTCACTACTTAACACTTTGTTTTCCCTTTGTTTATTCTTATGCAACTTTATATTTGTGAGCCTTAAATAATCCCACACTTTGTATTTCATCTAAATCTATTATTTATTATATTTTAAATTTTCAGGCATATGGGCAGTTTCAATCTGTTCACTTTAAATAAATAAATGATCAAATGTACTGTTGCTATTTTTCATTCAGTTACTGTAAACATCTTTGACACGATAATACGTCATATAAAAATATCTTCATAATTACTATGAGTAACTCATTACAATAATCAACACGAGACGAGATGAACGCGTGGATGATCAGTTTAAGATCTGATTTCTTCCTCACTTTAGAGATATTTCTCAGGTGATGAAACAGTTTTTGTTCAGCTGACGAGAGTGACCCTCAAAGACATGGACTGATCAAACACAAGCCCAAGGTTTGAGGCTGGTTTTAACGGACGAGCCCAGAGCACCAGGGGCGTTCTTCAGGAGGATCTTTTTATCAGCAGCAATGACCAGAGTTTATGTTTTGTTTGGATTTATCTGAAGGACATTTTCAAAACCACGAATCAACCGAGAAACAAAACCGGCCCCAGAACAGAGCCCTGAGGAACTCCACATGACAGGTTGGACACATTAGACATGACATTGTTGATAGAAACATTAAACGTTCTTCCATTTACATATGAAGCAAACCATTGGAAAACAGAAAAGCCCATCTCAGATTGAAGTCGATCAATCAATAAACCGTGATCGACCGTATCGAAAGCAGAGTCAAAAACAAACTGTAATGTCACTGTTTCAAAATGAACTTCACATAAAGTCCATTCAAATGTGCTGACAATAAATTAAGGCTGAAACGACGCGTCGACGTCATCGATTACGTAAATACGTCGACGCAGTTTTTGTGCGTCGACGCGTCGCTTGTTTACATCATGGCGGCGCGCGATGCTGGCGATGCGAGCGAGGGGAAAAAGGCACGCCAAAAGTGTGGGAGTATTTCCAGAAACGGCCAAATAATGGCCTACCACAGCAGCACAAAGGCTATGAACGAACATTTAAAACGAAAACACCCGACAGCGTTCATGCCATCAACCAGTCAACCAGCGTGAGTAATTTTCATTACACAAAAACATTAATGTATTATTTGTATCTGCGTTGTAATAAACTAAAGCACTGTTCCGCTCTGAGAGGAGTCAAAAACGCGCGTGTCTAACGCTACATAACGTTACGTTAGTTGTGTAACTAACTAAACTACCTTTGTACAACATTAACAGTTATGTACAAACGAACAATTAACTTTAATCATACAATCATTTTTTATTTTGCGCATTTTAAAGCAAATAAGCAATACTTGAGTGACAGTGAGTGTTCCAGAATATTTTGATTTGCACATTTTATAGGCTACTGAGTTGCACATTGAGCCATAATTTTATTTGGTTAAATAAAAGCCATGCCATTTGAAAATACTGGCCTACGTCAATTTTTTCCCCTTCATTTTAAATGAAAAAATAATCAGTAAAAGGAAAAATAATCTATAGATTAATCGAAAAAATTATCTATAGATTAATCGATAGAAAAATAATCGTTAGCTGCAGCCTTACAATAAATGAATGAATAGCACTTTATTTTCATGATACTTATTGTAAGTATATTGTGTCTGCTGGACTTAGTGACAGCGTGTCCAGGTCTGTGTGTGGATGGCTCAGCAGGTTAGACGTGCCCGCGCAGGAGTCACAGGTTCATATCTCTGTACAGACCGTCAGTAACACAAGTGTCAGTGGTGTTCAAAGTAAAGATGGTTTCCGTCAGTATCCGTCACCAACAGGAACACAATGGAACAGGTCATGTGATTAACGTTTCACAATAGTGTGATGTCATGGATTTTAACACATTCACATTGTTGTTTTTATCACATTTTATTTTAATCTACATTAAAGTCTTATAGTTTTAAAGTTTTTATAGCTCATTATTTATCTCAGTTCTATGTTTTATGTTTCATGTTTGTGAACCTGTTCAGTAACAACGGCAATAAAACAATTCTGATTGTGATGAAACAATTTCTATTGTTTGGTAAATGTATTTGAAGTACATTTTAAATACTCTTTATTCATCATTTTGGAGCAGGTTTGAATTGACTTTGTCTTTGGAATAAACTACAATTGCTGAAACTCCACACAGTAAAATGCACTAAAGTATAAGTGAAGTTGATATTAGTGCGTATTTGACCTTTGACCCAGTGGCTGTATGGGTGGTTAGCTTAGCGCCTTTGTTTCCATCCCGGTGGCTCCTATGATGCTTCAGGGTTATTTTATTTCAGGTCTTTTAGAGTTTCTGGTAGGTTTTCTGAATGGAACATAACCATGGATATGGTTCAAACAGTGAAAACCTAAAACACATTGGATCCTGGAGCTCCTACAGGCGCTATGCTAACACCCAAGCAGCCGCGGGGTCACTGAAAGGTCAAACACACACTAATATAAGCCTTTTCTTTTTACATAAAAGTCGCTTAGTGCACCTTTAATGGTGAGACAAAACAGCTCAGTCAAGTTCAACGACCTGTCCTTAAAAACATCTGAAGTGTTGAAACATCATCAGGACAGTTAGTGTGAAAATAGCACGTCTAAGTTTACTGATGTCATGTCCCCTCTGTGTCCTCTCTGTGTCCTCTCTGTCCTCTGTCTGTCTCCTCTCTGTCCTCTCTGTCCCCTCTCTGTCCTCTCTCTGTCCCCTCTCTGTCCTCTCTGTGTCCTCTCTGTGTCCTCTCTCTGTCTCCTCTCTGTCTCCTCTCTGTCTCCTCTCTGTCCTCTCTCTGTCCTCTCTCAGTCTCCTCTCAGTCTCCTCTCTGTCCTCTCTCTGTCTCCTCTCTGTCCTCTGTCTGTCTCCTCTCTGTCCTCTCTCTGTCCCCTCTCTGTCCTCTGTCTGTCTCCTCTCTCTGTCCCCTCTCTGTCCTCTCTCTGTCTCCTCTCTGTCTCCTCTCTGTCCTCTCTCTGTCTCCTCTCTGTCCCCTCTCTGTGTCCTCTCTGTGTCCTCTCTGTCCCCTCTCTGTCTCCTCTCTGTCTCCTCTCTGTCCCCTCTCTGTCCTCTCTGTGTCCTCTCTGTGTCCTCTCTGTCCCCTCTCTGTCCCCTCTCTGTCCTCTCTCTGTCTCCTCTCTGTCTCCTCTCTGTCCTCTCTCTGTCTCCTCTCTGTCCCCTCTCTGTCCTCTCTGTCTCCTCTCTGTCTCCTCTCTGTCCCCTCTCTGTCTCCTCTCTGTCTCCTCTCTGTCCTCTCTCTGTCCTCTCTCAGTCTCCTCTCAGTCTCCTCTCTGTCCTCTCTGTCTCCTCTCTCTGTCTCCTCTCTGTCCTCTCTCTGTCTCCTCTCTGTCTCCTCTCTGTCCTCTCTCTGTCCTCTCTCTGTCTCCTCTCTGTCCTCTGTCTGTCTCCTCTCTGTCCTCTCTCTGTCCCCTCTCTGTCCTCTCTCTGTCTCCTCTCTGTCCTCTCTCTGTCTCCTCTCTGTCCTCTCTCTGTCTCCTCTCTGTCCTCTCTCTGTCCTCTCTCTGTCTCCTCTCTGTCCTCTCTCTGTCTCCTCTCTGTCCTCTCTCTGTCTCCTCTCTGTCTCCTCTCTGTCCTCTCTGTCCTCTCTCTGTCCTCTCTCTGTCCTCTCTCTGTCCTCTCTCTGTCTCCTCTCTGTCCTCTCTCTGTCCTCTCTCTGTGTCCTCTCTGTCCTCTCTCTGTCCTCTCTCTGTCTCCTCTCTGTCCTCTCTCTGTCCCCTCTCTGTCCTCTCTCTGTCCTCTCTCTGTCCCCTCTCTGTCCTCTCTCTGTCCCCTCTCTGTCCCCTCTCTGTCCTCTCTCTGTCCTCTCTCTGTGTCCTCTCTGTCCTCTCTCTGTCCTCTCTCTGTCCTCTCTCTGTCCTCTCTCTGTCCCCTCTCTGTCCCCTCTCTGTCCCCTCTCTGTCTCCTCTCTGTCCTCTCTCTGTCTCCTCTCTGTCCTCTCTCTGTCCTCTCTCTGTCTCCTCTCTGTTCTCTCTCTGTGTCCTCTCTGTCCCCTCTCTGTCCTCTCTCTGTCCTCTCTCTGTCTCCTCTCTGTCCTCTCTCTGTCTCCTCTCTGTCCTCTCTCTGTCCCCTCTCTGTCCTCTCTCTGTCCTCTCTCTGTCCTCTCTCTGTCCTCTCTCTGTCCTCTCTCTGTCCCCTCTCTGTCTTCTCTCTGTCCCCTCTCTGTCCTCTCTCTGTCTCCTCTCTGTCTCCTCTCTGTCCTCTCTCTGTCCCCTCTCTGTCCTCTCTCTGTCTCCTCTCTGTTCTCTCTCTGTGTCCTCTCTGTCCCCTCTCTGTCCTCTCTCTGTCTCCTCTCTGTCCTCTCTCTGTCTCCTCTCTGTCCTCTCTCTGTCTCCTCTCTGTCTCCTCTCTGTCCTCTCTCTGTCTCCTCTCTGTCCTCTCTCTGTCCTCTCTCTGTCTCCTCTCTGTCCTCTCTCTGTCCCCTCTCTGTCCTCTCTCTGTCCCCTCTCTGTCCTCTCTCTGTCTCCTCTCTGTTCTCTCTCTGTGTCCTCTCTGTCCCCTCTCTGTCCTCTCTCTGTCTCCTCTCTGTCCTCTCTCTGTCTCCTCTCTGTCCTCTCTCTGTCTCCTCTCTGTCCTCTCTCTGTCCTCTCTCTGTCTCCTCTCTGTCTCCTCTCTGTCCTCTCTCTGTCCCCTCTCTGTCCTCTCTCTGTCTCCTCTCTGTCCTCTCTCTGTCTCCTCTCTGTCCTCTCTCTGTCTCCTCTCTGTCCTCTCTCTGTCCTCTCTCTGTCTCCTCTCTGTCCTCTCTCTGTCTCCTCTCTGTCTCCTCTCTGTCCTCTGTCTGTCTCCTCTCTGTCCTCTCTCTGTCTCCTCTCTGTCCCCTCTCTGTCCTCTCTCTGTCCTCTCTCTGTCTGTCTCCTCTCTGTCCTCTGTCAGTCTCCTCTCTGTCCTCTGTCAGTCTCCTCTCTGTCTCCTCTCTGTCTCCTCTCTGTCCTCTGTCTCCTCTCTGTCCTCTCTCTGTCTCCTCTCTGTCCCCTCTCTGTCCTCTCTCTGTCCTCTCTCTGTCTGTCTCCTCTCTGTCCTCTGTCAGTCTCCTCTCTGTCCTCTGTCAGTCTCCTCTCTGTCCTCTGTCAGTCTCCTCTCTGTCCTCTCTCTGTCTCCTCTCTGTCCTCTCTCTGTCCTCTCTCTGTCTCCTCTCTGTCCTCTGTCAGTCTCCTCTCTGTCCTCTGTCAGTCTCCTCTCTGTCCTCTCTCTGTCTCCTCTCTGTCCTCTCTCTGTCCTCTCTCTGTCTCCTCTCTGTCTCCTCTCTGTCTCCTCTCTGTCTCCTCTCTGTCCTCTGTCTGTCTCCTCTCTGTCCTCTCTCTGTCTCCTCTCTGTCCCCTCTCTGTCCTCTCTCTGTCCTCTCTCTGTCTGTCTCCTCTCTGTCCTCTGTCAGTCTCCTCTCTGTCCTCTGTCAGTCTCCTCTCTGTCCTCTGTCAGTCTCCTCTCTGTCCTCTCTCTGTCTCCTCTCTGTCCTCTCTCTGTCCTCTCTCTGTCTCCTCTCTGTCCTCTCTCTGTCTCCTCTCTGTCCTCTGTCAGTCTCCTCTCTGTCCTCTCTCTGTCTCCTCTCTGTCTCCTCTCTGTCCTCTCTCTGTCCCCTCTCTGTCCTCTCTCTGTCTCCTCTCTGTCCTCTCTCTGTCTCCTCTCTGTCTCCTCTCTGTCTCCTCTCTGTCCTCTCTCTGTCCTCTCTCTGTCTCCTCTCTGTCCTCTGCCTGTCTCCTCTCTGTCCTCTCTCTGTCCTCTCTCTGTCTCCTCTCTGTCCCCTCTCTGTCTCCTCTCTGTATCCTCTCTGTCCTCTCTCTGTCCTCTCTCAGTCTCCTCTCAGTCTCCTCTCTGTCCTCTCTCTGTCTCCTCTCTGTCCTCTGTCTGTCTCCTCTCAGTCCTCTCTCTGTCCCCTCTCTGTCCTCTCTCTGTCTCCTCTCTGTCCTCTCTCTGTCTCCTCTCTGTCCTCTCTCTGTCTCCTCTCTGTCCTCTCTCTGTCTCCTCTCTGTCCTCTCTCTGTCTCCTCTCTGTCCTCTCTCTGTCCTCTCTCTGTCTCCTCTCTGTCCTCTCTCTGTCCTCTCTCTGTCTCCTCTCTGTCTCCTCTCTGTACTCTCTCTGTCTCCTCTCTGTCCTCTCTCTGTCTCCTCTCTGTCCTCTCTCTGTCTCTTCTCTGTCCTCTCTGTCCTCTCTCTGTCCTCTCTCTGTCCCCTCTCTGTCCTCTCTCTGTCCTCTCTCTGTCCTCTCTCTGTCTCCTCTCTGTCCTCTCTCTGTCTCCTCTCTGTCCTCTCTCTGTCCTCTCTCTGTCTCCTCTCTGTCCTCTCTCTGTCCTCTCTCTGTCTCCTCTCTGTCCTCTCTCTGTCCTCTCTCTGTCCCCTCTCTGTCCTCTCTCTGTCCTCTCTCTGTCCCCTCTCTGTCCTCTCTCTGTCCTCTCTCTGTCCTCTCTCTGTCTCCTCTCTGTCCTCTCTCTGTCTCCTCTCTGTCCTCTCTCTGTCCTCTCTCTGTCTCCTCTCTGTCCTCTCTCTGTCTCCTCTCTGTCCTCTCTCTGTCCTCTCTCTGTCCTCTCTCTGTCCCCTCTCTGTCCTCTCTCTGTCCCCTCTCTGTCCTCTCTCTGTCCCCTCTCTGTCCTCTCTCTGTCCTCTCTCTGTCCCCTCTCTGTCCTCTCTCTGTCTCCTCTCTGTCCTCTCTCTGTCTCCTCTCTGTCCTCTCTCTGTCCTCTCTCTGTCTCCTCTCTGTCCTCTCTCTGTCTCCTCTCTGTCCTCTCTCTGTCTCCTCTCTGTCCTCTCTCTGTCTCCTCTCTGTCCTCTCTCTGTCCTCTCTCTGTCCTCTCTCTGTCCTCTCTCTGTCTCCTCTCTGTCCTCTCTCTGTCTCCTCTCTGTCCTCTCTCTGTCTCCTCTCTGTCCTCTCTCTGTCCTCTCTCTGTCCTCTCTCTGTCCTCTCTCTGTCCTCTCTCTGTCCCCTCTCTGTCCTCTCTCTGTCCTCTCTCTGTCCTCTCTCTGTCTCCTCTCTGTCCTCTCTCTGTCTCCTCTCTGTCCTCTCTCTGTCTCCTCTCTGTCTCCTCTCTGTCCTCTCTCTGTCTCCTCTCTGTCCTCTCTCTGTCTCCTCTCTGTCCTCTCTCTGTCTCCTCTCTGTCTCCTCTCTGTCCTCTCTCTGTCTCCTCTCTGTCCTCTCTCTGTCCTCTCTCTGTCCCCTCTCTGTCCTCTCTCTGTCCCCTCTCTGTCCTCTCTCTGTCCTCTCTCTGTCCCCTCTCTGTCCTCTCTCTGTCCCCTCTCTGTCTCCTCTCTGTCTCCTCTCTGTCCTCTCTCTGTCTCCTCTCTGTCCTCTCTCTGTCCTCTCTCTGTCTCCTCTCTGTCCCCTCTCTGTCCCCTCTCTGTCCTCTCTCTGTCCCCTCTCTGTCCTCTCTCTGTCCCCTCTCTGTCTCCTCTCTGTCTCCTCTCTGTCCTCTCTCTGTCTCCTCTCTGTCCTCTCTCTGTCCTCTCTCTGTCTCCTCTCTGTCTCCTCTCTGTCCTCTCTCTGTCTCCTCTCTGTCCTCTCTCTGTCTCCTCTCTGTCCTCTCTCTGTCTCCTCTCTGTCCCCTCTCTGTCTCCTCTCTGTCTCCTCTCAGTCTCCTCTCTGTCCTCTCTCTGTCTCCTCTCTGTCCTCTGTCTGTCTCCTCTCAGTCCTCTCTCTGTCCCCTCTCTGTCCTCTCTCTGTCTCCTCTCTGTCCTCTCTCTGTCTCCTCTCTGTCCTCTCTCTGTCTCCTCTCTGTCCTCTCTCTGTCTCCTCTCTGTCCTCTCTCTGTCCTCTCTCTGTCTCCTCTCTGTCCTCTCTCTGTCTCCTCTCTGTCCTCTCTCTGTCTCCTCTCTGTCCTCTCTCTGTCTCCTCTCTGTCTCCTCTCTGTCCTCTCTCTGTCTCCTCTCTGTCCTCTCTGTCCTCTCTCTGTCCTCTCTCTGTCCCCTCTCTGTCCCCTCTCTGTCTCCTCTCTGTCCTCTCTCTGTCTCCTCTCTGTCCTCTCTGTCCTCTCTCTGTCCTCTCTCTGTCCTCTCTCTGTCCTCTCTCTGTCTCCTCTCTGTCCTCTCTGTCCTCTCTCTGTCCTCTCTCTGTCCTCTCTCTGTCCCCTCTCTGTCCCCTCTCAGTCTCCTCTCTGTCTCCTCTCTGTCCTCTCTCTGTCTCCTCTCTGTCCTCTCTGTCCTCTCTCTGTCCTCTCTCTGTCCTCTCTCTGTCCTCTCTCTGTCCCCTCTCTGTCTCCTCTCTGTCCTCTCTCTGTCCTCTCTCTGTCCTCTCTCTGTCTCCTCTCTGTCCTCTCTCTGTCTCCTCTCTGTCCTCTCTCTGTCTCCTCTCTGTCCTCTCTCTGTCTCCTCTCTGTCTCCTCTCTGTCCTCTCTCTGTCCTCTCTCTGTCCTCTCTCTGTCTCTCTCTGTCCTCTCTCTGTCCCCTCTCTGTCCTCTCTCTGTCCTCTCTCTGTCCTCTCTCTGTCTCCTCTCTGTCCTCTCTCTGTCCTCTCTCTGTCCTCTCTCTGTCCCCTCTCTGTCCTCTCTCTGTCCCCTCTCTGTCCTCTCTCTGTCCTCTCTCTGTCCCCTCTCTGTCCTCTCTCTGTCCCCTCTCTGTCTCCTCTCTGTCTCCTCTCTGTCCTCTCTCTGTCTCCTCTCTGTCCTCTCTCTGTCCTCTCTCTGTCCTCTCTCTGTCCTCTCTCTGTCTCCTCTCTGTTCTCTCTCTGTGTCCTCTCTGTCCCCTCTCTGTCCTCTCTCTGTCCTCTCTCTGTCTCCTCTCTGTCCTCTCTCTGTCTCCTCTCTGTCCCCTCTCTGTCCTCTCTCTGTCCCCTCTCTGTCTCCTCTCTGTCCTCTCTCTGTCTCCTCTCTGTCCTCTCTCTGTCTCCTCTCTGTCCTCTCTCTGTCTCCTCTCTGTCTCCTCTCTGTCCTCTCTCTGTCTCCTCTCTGTCCCCTCTCTGTCCCCTCTCTGTCCCCTCTCTGTCCCCTCTCTGTCTCCTCTCTGTCCCCTCTCTGTCTCCTCTCTGTCTCCTCTCTGTCCTCTGTCTGTCTCCTCTCTGTCTCCTCTCTGTCTCCTCTCTGTCCTCTGTCTGTCTCCTCTCTGTCCTCTCTCTGTCTCCTCTCTGTCCCCTCTCTGTCCTCTCTCTGTCCTCTCTCTGTCTGTCTCCTCTCTGTCCTCTGTCAGTCTCCTCTCTGTCCTCTGTCAGTCTCCTCTCTGTCTCCTCTCTGTCCTCTCTCTGTCTCCTCTCTGTCCTCTCTCTGTCTCCTCTCTGTCCTCTCTCTGTCCCCTCTCTGTCCTCTGTCTGTCTCCTCTCTGTCTCCTCTCTGTCTCCTCTCTGTCCTCTCTCTGTCCTCTGCCTGTCTCCTCTCTGTCCCCTCTCTGTCCTCTCTCTGTCCTCTCTCTGTCCCCTCTCTGTCCCCTCTCTGTCTCCTCTCTGTCCTCTGTCTGTCTCCTCTCTGTCTCCTCTCTGTCCTCTCTCTGTCCCCTCTCTGTCCCCTCTCTGTCCTCTCTCTGTCCTCTCTCTGTCCCATCTCTGTCCTCTCTCTGTCCCCTCTCTGTCCCCTCTCTGTCCTCTCTCTGTCTCCTCTCTGTCTCCTCTCTGTCCTCTGTCTGTCCTCTCTCTGTCTCCTCTCTGTCTCCTCTCTGTCTCCTCTCTGTCCTCTCTCTGTCCCCTCTCTGTCCTCTGCCTGTCTCCTCTCTGTCTCCTCTCTGTCCTCTGTCTGTCTCCTCTCTGTCTGTCCTCTGTCTGTCTCCTCTCTGTCCCCTCTCTGTCCTCTCTCTGTCTCCTCTCTGTCCTCTGTCTGTCTCCTCTCTGTCTCCTCTCTGTCTCCTCTCTGTCTCCTCTCTGTCCTCTCTCTGTCTCCTCTCTGTCCTCTCTCTGTCCCCTCTCTGTCCCCTCTCTGTCTCCTCTCTGTCCCCTCTCTGTCCTCTCTCTGTCTCCTCTCTGTCCTCTGTCTGTCTCCTCTCTGTCTCCTCTCTGTCTCCTCTCTGTCCCCTCTCTGTCTCCTCTCTGTCTCCTCTCTGTCTGTCTCCTCTCTGTCTGTCTCCTCTCTGTCTGTCTCCTCTCGGTCTCCTCTCTGTGGACATTGTCCGATAGGGTCAGTGACTGTCTCCTCTGTCCTCAGGCTGAGCGGCTGTGGTCTGACCTCTGACTGCTGTGGTCCTGATGGTCCTCTGGCCTCAGTGCTCAGCTCCTCCAGTCTCAAACATCTGGACCTCAGTAACAATGACCTCCAGGACTCAGGAGTGGAGCTGCTGTGTGAGGGACTGAAGAGCGCCCCCTGCAGGCTGGACACTCTCAGGTGAGTCTCAGAACAGTCCACTGTCCAACAGTGGAAACAGCAGCTCACATCAGTCACGACGGTGCAGATGTTTCCTCAGTGTCAGTTTAGTCTAATCCAGGACTAAACCAGGACTAAACCAGGACTAAACCGGGACTACACCAGGACTAAACCAGGACTAAACCAGGACTAAACCGGGACTACACCAGGACTACACCAGGACTAAACCAGGACTAAACCAGGACTAGGTCTAGTTTAGTCTTTAACATCTTAGTTTTAAGTCAGAGTAAAAACAGACTAAACTATTTACGATGTTTGGAATAAACACAAAACTTTCTCCAACAACATCTGAACTTTAGTCGCTCCTACAGACTCCACCCTTTACAGGCTCAGACTCAACATTCAGAAGCTTTTTACACCAGGACTAAACCAGGACTTAGACTAAACCGGGACTAAACCAGGACTTGGACTAAACCAGGACTAAACCAGGACTAAACCAGGACTTGGACTAAACCAGGACTAAACCAGGACTTTTACAAGTTCAGTTAAGGAACCAGCACCGAAAAGCAGGTTTCGTTGAAGTGGAATAAAAAAAAATAAAAAACTGTACCAAGTCCTGATTACAAGTGCAGTTTTTAAAATGAGCTTGACAAAAATATCTTCTTTAACTCCTCTTTCAAACCAACGTTCTTCTTTAGCTCAAATGTTGACCTCCCCGTCCTCAAAGGAGTGGTTGGAGGCTTTGAGGTGGACTGAGGGCCACTGGTGCTTTCTCTTCGGTGTTGATAAAGTCTCTTCTTTAAAACTTGTTGTAGAAACTAAACACATTTTGTCAGAAAATGTCAGAAAAGCAACAATAACAAAATAGAAAAGTGACAAAACCGCCTCAACAACGTGAGTCAAAGGTTAAACCAGTTTGTTTCAAAGGAGGCGTTACACTGTCGCTCTCCAGTCCAGAAGCTTTTAGATTTGGGTAAAGCTGGAGACAATGCGCTGGGTTAAGGCGGGGGGTAAGAGGTTAATAATGAACTTATGGAAAAGATAAAAATCACAAAGTGCTGTGCAGACATGGGTGAATTAAAAACAATAACGGTTTTTCAAAATAAAGAATGGATGAAGAAAAAACGCTCCTAAATAATAAAGTCTGTAAATGCTTTTTAAAAGAGTCCACAGAGTCATGGAGGTGTAACCCAGGTAAAACATGGATCAAATAAATGAATCATATCTGGTCCGTATGAGCGTCTATGCGTCACTCATGACCTCACGTCTGTCACGTGACCGCGGCCGACCAATGGCGTCGCTGTAGCACTTCTTCCAGGCTGTGGGGCCGTTCAGGAGGGAGTGGGACGAGCAGCTGCCACAGCTCAGTCTCTTTAAGCGCATATTTTCACTGTGAAAATGCTTTCGTGTTCGGGGGCTCACTCGCTTGTTTTCCTCCTGTATAAATATCTGGGCACCGTGTTTGATTCCAAGCTGAAGTTTGACATAAACACTGATGTTATTGTGAAGAAAAGCCAACAGCGGATTCATCTTTTAAGGAAACTCAACTCTTTTAGTCTCAGCCCATTCTCTGTCATTTGATCCTTCTTTCATTGAGAGAACGCCCCGCCCATAATAGAGCAGCCGCCACTGGTGGGCGGAGTCTCTACTCACGCTGCCTTGTTGATGCCTCACACTTCTAAACTCTACAAGACAGCGAGTCCGTGACAATGGTGGACGAGCCAGGGCAATTGGAAGCATTATCAAACTGGAAATACCGTCACTACTTCTCCCTTATTTAAATACAAGGAGAGAATGTGTCTGTTAAATGTACATTATGTCCTGGGAATAAAACTCTGTCCTCGTCTGCCACAAGTAACTCCCGTCTAAAGAAGCACCTCGCATCGTCACTAAGATCATTTCACTACTTAACACTTTGTTGTCCCTTTGTTTATTCTTATGCAACTTTATATTTGTGAGCCTTAAATAATCCCACACTTTGTATTTCATCTAAATCTATTATTTATTATATTTTAAATTTTCAGGCATATGGGCAGTTTCAATCTGTTCACTTTAAATAAATAAATGATCAAATGTACTGTTGCTATTTTTCATTCAGTTACTGTAAACATCTTTGACACGATAATACGTCATATAAAAATATCTTCATAATTACTATGAGTAACTCATTACAATAATCAATACGAGACGAGATGAACGCGTGGATGATCAGTTTAAGATCTGATTTCTTCCTCACTTTAGAGATATTTCTCAGGTGATGAAACAGTTTTTGTTCAGCTGACGAGAGTGACCCTCAAAGACATGGACTGATCAAACACAAGCCCAAGGTTTGAGGCTGGTTTTAACGGACGAGCCCAGAGCACCAGGGGCGTTCTTCAGGAGGATCTTTTTATCAGCAGCAATGACCAGAGTTTATGTTTTGTTTGGATTTATCTGAAGGACATTTTCAAAACCACGAATCAACCGAGAAACAAAACCGGCCCCAGAACAGAGCCCTGAGGAACTCCACATGACAGGTTGGACACATTAGACATGACATTGTTGATAGAAACATTAAACGTTCTTCCATTTACATATGAAGCAAACCATTGGAAAACAGAAAAGCCCATCTCAGATTGAAGTCGATCAATCAATAAACCGTGATCGACCGTATCGAAAGCAGAGTCAAAAACAAACTGTAATGTCACTGTTTCAAAATGAACTTCACATAAAGTCCATTCAAATGTGCTGACAATAAATGAATGAATAGCACTTTATTTTCATGATACTTATTGTAAGTATATTGTGTCTGCTGGACTTAGTGACAGCGTGTCCAGGTCTGTGTGTGGATGGCTCAGCAGGTTAGACGTGCCCGCGCAGGAGTCACAGGTTCATATCTCTGTACAGACCGTCAGTAACACAAGTGTCAGTGGTGTTCAAAGTAAAGATGGTTTCCGTCAGTATCCGTCACCAACAGGAACACAATGGAACAGGTCATGTGATTAACGTTTCACAATAGTGTGATGTCATGGATTTTAACACATTCACATTGTTGTTTTTATCACATTTTATTTTAATCTACATTAAAGTCTTATAGTTTTAAAGTTTTTATAGCTCATTATTTATCTCAGTTCTATGTTTTATGTTTCATGTTTGTGAACCTGTTCAGTAACAACGGCAATAAAACAATTCTGATTGTGATGAAACAATTTCTATTGTTTGGTAAATGTATTTGAAGTACATTTTAAATACTCTTTATTCATCATTTTGGAGCAGGTTTGAATTGACTTTGTCTTTGGAATAAACTACAATTGCTGAAACTCCACACAGTAAAATGCACTAAAGTATAAGTGAAGTTGATATTAGTGCGTATTTGACCTTTGACCCAGTGGCTGTATGGGTGGTTAGCTTAGCGCCTTTGTTTCCATCCCGGTGGCTCCTATGATGCTTCAGGGTTATTTTATTTCAGGTCTTTTAGAGTTTCTGGTAGGTTTTCTGAATGGAACATAACCATGGATATGGTTCAAACAGTGAAAACCTAAAACACATTGGATCCTGGAGCTCCTACAGGCGCTATGCTAACACCCAAGCAGCCGCGGGGTCACTGAAAGGTCAAACACACACTAATATAAGCCTTTTCTTTTTACATAAAAGTCGCTTAGTGCACCTTTAATGGTGAGACAAAACAGCTCAGTCAAGTTCAACGACCTGTCCTTAAAAACATCTGAAGTGTTGAAACATCATCAGGACAGTTAGTGTGAAAATAGCACGTCTAAGTTTACTGATGTCATGTCCCCTCTGTGTCCTCTCTGTGTCCTCTCTGTCCTCTGTCTGTCTCCTCTCTGTCCTCTCTGTCCCCTCTCTGTCCTCTCTCTGTCCCCTCTCTGTCCTCTCTGTGTCCTCTCTCTGTCTCCTCTCTGTCCTCTCTCTGTCCTCTCTCTGTCCTCTCTGTCCTCTCTCTGTCTCCTCTCTGTCCTCTCTCTGTCCTCTCTCTGTCCTCTCTCTGTCCTCTCTGTGTCCTCTCTGTCCTCTCTCTGTCTCCTCTCTGTCCTCTCTCTGTCTCCTCTCTGTGTCCTCTCTGTCCTCTCTCTGTCCTCTCTCTGTCCTCTCTCTGTCCTCTCTCTGTCCTCTCTCTGTCCTCTCTCTGTCTCCTCTCTGTCCTCTCTCTGTCCTCTCTCTGTCCTCTCTCTGTCCTCTCTCTGTCCTCTCTCTGTCCTCTCTCTGTCTCCTCTCTGTCCTCTCTCTGTCTCCTCTCTGTGTCCTCTCTGTCCTCTCTCTGTCCTCTCTCTGTCCTCTCTCTGTCCTCTCTGTCCTCTCTCTGTCTCCTCTCTGTCCTCTCTCTGTCCTCTCTGTGTCCTCTCTGTCCTCTCTCTGTCTCCTCTCTGTCCTCTCTCTGTCTCCTCTCTGTGTCCTCTCTGTCCTCTCTCTGTCCTCTCTCTGTCCTCTCTCTGTCCTCTCTCTGTCCTCTGTCTGTCCTCTGTCTGTCTCCTCTCTGTCCCCTCTCTGTGTCCCCTCTGTCTCCTCTCTGTGTCCCCTCTGTCTGTCCTCTCTCTGTCCTCTCTCTGTCCTCTCTCTGTCCTCTCTCTGTCCTCTGTCTGTCCTCTGTCTGTCTCCTCTCTGTCCCCTCTCTGTGTCCCCTCTGTCTCCTCTCTGTGTCCCCTCTGTCTGTCCTCTGTCTGTCCTCTGTCTGTCCCCTCTCTGTGTCCTCTCTGTGTCCTCTCTGTGTCCTCTCTGTGTCCTCTCTGTGTCCTCTCTGTGTCCTCTCTGTGTCCTCTCTCTGTCCTCTCTCTGTCCTCTCTCTGTCCTCTCTCTGTCCTCTCTCTGTCCTCTGTCTGTCCTCTGTCTGTCTCCTCTCTGTCCTCTCTCTGTCTCCTCTCTGTCTCCTCTCTGTCCTCTCTGTCTCCTCTCTGTGTCCTCTCTGTCTCCTCTCTGTCTCCTCTCTGTCTCCTCTCTGTGTCCTCTCTGTGTCCTCTCTGTGTCCTCTCTGTCCTCTCTCTGTCCCCTCTCTGTCTCCTCTCTGTCCTCTCTCTGTCTCCTCTCTGTCCTCTCTCTGTCCCCTCTCTGTCCTCTGTCTGTCTCCTCTCTGTCCTCTGTCTGTCTCCTCTCTGTCTCCTCTCTGTCCTCTGTCTGTCTCCTCTCTGTCTGTCTCCTCTCTGTCTGTCTCCTCTCTGTCCTCTCTCAATCTCCTCTCTATCCTCTCTCTGTCCCCTCTGTGTCCCCTCTCTGTCCTCTCTCTGTCCCGTGTGTGGACATTGTCCGATAGGGTCAGTGACTGTCTCCTCTGTCCTCAGGCTGTCCCACTGTGGTCTGACCTCTGACTGCTGTGGTCCTGATGGTCCTCTGGCCTCAGTGCTCAGCTCCTCCAGTCTCAAACATCTGGACCTCAGTAACAATGACCTCCAGGACTCAGGAGTGGAGCTGCTGTGTGAGGGACTGAAGAGCGCCCCCTGCAGGCTGGACACTCTCAGGTGAGTCTGTCTCACATTAGAGGGACCTCACTTCTCCAGGTGGAGAGCTGCTCAGAGTCAGTGAGAGGGTTTGTCTCATCATCTGTCCTGAAGACAAAGCTGCTCAGCCCTTGATGGTTATAGGAGATGTTTTACACAGTTCATAAAGGTGTAGAGAGTTGGAGTGTTTCAGAACCTGCTCCTGCAGAGAAACAGATCAGAGTCTCAGAGGGAATGAACGCGTCTGGAACAGGGTCATGTCTAGAACGTCTGAGGAAATACTGAGCCCAGGGTTCTTCACTTGGAGACTGTGCAGCAGGAAGGGCCTCCTGACCAACTGGAGGAGGGACCTCTCCATTAGAAACCAATGAACCAGCTTTAGTCTTATCCATTCAGGAGAGTGACCGGCTAATGCTGTGTCTTTAGGCTGTCTGGATGTATGGTCACCGAGAGGGGCGGGGCTTCTCTGGCCGCCGCTCTGAGCTCCGCCCCCTTCCACCTGACAGAGTTAGACCTGCGCTACAACCATCCAGGATCCTCCAGGGAGAAGCTGACCGCTCTACAGGCCTCACAGCGCCCCCTGCAGACGCTCCGGTGAGTCTACAGGCCTTACAGCGCCCCCTGCAGACGCTCCGGTGAGTCTACAGGCCTCACAGCGCCCCCTGCGGACGCTCAGGTGAGTCTACAGGCCTCACAGCGCCCCCTGCGGACGCTCAGGTGAGTCTACAGGCCTCAAAGCGCCCCCTGCGGACGCTCAGGTGAGTCTACAGGCCTCAAAGCGCCCCCTGCGGACGCTCAGGTGAGTCTACGGGCCTCACAGCGCCCCCTGCAGACGCTCAGGTGAGTCTACAGGCCTCAAAGCGCCCCCTGCGGACGCTCAGGTGAGTCTACAGGCCTCAAAGCGCCCCCTGCGGACGCTCAGGTGAGTCTACGGGCCTCACAGCGCCCCCTGCGGACGCTCAGGTGAGTCTACAGGCCTCAAAGCGCCCCCTGCGGACGCTCAGGTGAGTCTACAGGCCTCAAAGCGCCCCCTGCGGACGCTCAGGTGGGTCTACGGGCCTCACAGCGCCCCCTGCAGACGCTCAGGTGAGTCTACGGGCCTCACAGCGCCCCCTGCAGACGCTCAGGTGAGTCTACTGACCTCACAGCGCCCCCTGCAGACGCTCAGGTGAGTCTACTGGCCTCACAGCGCCCCCTGCAGACGCTCAGGTGAGTCTACAGGCCTCACAGCGCCCCCTGCTGTAACGTGGCTTTGGTTCAAAGAGAAGCTCGTTACAGTGGAACCAATGAGGAGGCTCAGAGCGAGGCCTTCAGGGACAGGAGGAACTGAAGGAGAGCAGAGTTTCTCACAAACACCTGGAAAATCAGGACCAAACCATAACGGACGGTTCTCCAGCGACGAGAAGTTAGAGCAAAACTCTGAGGCTCAGAGACTCTGGTTCAGTTCAGTCTGGTCTTCTGTTCCAGGTTGGAGCCTTCTGGAGAGAAGTTCATGGTCCCGGGTCTGAGGAAATGTGAGTATGAAGATGATGTTCCAGAGTGTGGGGGTTATGAGGATGATGTTCCAGAGTGTGGGGGTTATGAGGATGACGTTCCAGAGTGTGGGGGTTATGAGGATGATGTTCCAGAGTGTGGGGTTATGAGGATGATGTTCCAGAGTGTGGGGGTTATGAGGATGATGTTCCAGAGTGTGGGGGTTATGAGGATGATGTTCCAGAGTGTGTGTGGGGTTATGAGGATGATGTTCCAGAGTGTGGGGGTTATGAGGATGATGTTCCAGAGTGTGGGGGTTATGAGGATGACGTTCCAGAGAGTGTGGGGTTATGAGGATGACGTTCCAGAGAGTGTGGGGGTTATGAGGATGACGTTCCAGACTGTGGGGGTTATGAGGATGACGTTCCAGAGCGTGGGGGTTATGAGGATGACGTTCCAGAGCGTGGGGGTTATGAGGATGACGTTCCAGAGCGTGGGGGTTATGAGGATGACGTTCCAGAGCGTGGGGGTTATGAGGATGACGTTCCAGAGCGTGGGGGTTATGAGGATGACGTTCCAGAGCGTGGGGGTTATGAGGATGACGTTCCAGAGCGTGGGGGTTATGAGGATGACGTTCCAGAGCGTGGGGGTTATGAGGATGACGTTCCAGAGCGTGGGAGTTATGAGGATGACGTTCCAGAGCGTGGGGGTTATGAGGATGACGTTCCAGAGCGTGGGGGTTATGAGGATGACGTTCCAGAGTGTGGGGGTTATGAGGATGATGTTCCGGAGTGTGGGGGTTATGAGGATGACGTTCCAGAGTGTGGGGGTTATGAGGATGACGTTCCAGAGTGTGGGGGTTATGAGGATGATGTTCCAGAGTGTGGGGGTTATGAGGATGACGTTCCAGAGTGTGGGGGTTATGAGGATGACGTTCCAGAGTGTGGGGGTTATGAGGATGACGTTCCAGAGTGTGGGGGTTATGAGGATGACGTTCCAGAGTGTGTGGGTTATGAGGATGATGTCCCAGAGTGTGGGGGTTATGAAGATGATGTTCCAGAGTGTGGGGGTTATGAGGATGATGTTCCAGAGTGTGGGGTTATGAGGATGATGTTCCAGAGAGTGTGGGGGTTATGAGGATGATGTTCCAGAGTGTGGGGGTTATGAGGATGACGTTCCAGAGTGTGGGGGTTATGAGGATGACGTTCCAGAGTGTGGGGGTTATGAGGATGACGTTCCAGAGTGTGGGGGTTATGAGGATGACGTTCCAGAGTGTGGGGGTTATGAGGATGACGTTCCAGAGTGTGGGGGTTATGAGGATGACGTTCCGGAGTGTGGGGTTATGAGGATGATGTTCCAGTGTGTGGGGTTATGAGGATGACGTTCCAGAGTGTGGGGGTTATGAGGATGATGTTCCAGAGTGTGGGGTTATGAGGATGACGTTCCAGAGTGTGGGGGTTATGAGGATGACGTTCCGGAGTGTGAGTTATGAGGATGATGTTCCAGAGTGTGAGTTATGAGGATGATGTTCCAGAGTGTGGGGGTTATGAGGATGATGTTCCAGAGTGTGGGGGTTATGAGGATGACGTTCCGGAGTGTGGGGGTTATGAGGATGACGTTCCAGAGTGTGGGGGTTATGAGGATGATGTTCCAGAGTGTGGGGGTTATGAGGATGATGTTCCAGAGTGTGGGGGTTATGAGGATGATGTTCCAGAGTGTGGGGGTTATGAGGATGACGTTCCAGAGTGTGGGGGTTATGAGGATGACGTTCCAGAGTGTGGGGTTATGAGGATGATGTTCCAGAGTGTGGGGTTATGAGGATGACGTTCCAGAGTGTGGGGGTTATGAGGATGACGTTCCAGAGTGTGGGGGTTATGAGGATGATGTTCCAGAGTGTGGGGTTATGAGGATGACGTTCCAGAGTGTGGGGGTTATGAGGATGATGTTCCAGAGAGTGGGGGTTATGAGGATGACGTTCCAGAGTGGGGGTTATGAGGATGACGTTCCAGAGTGTGGGGGTTATGAGGATGACGTTCCAGAGTGGGGGTTATGAGGATGACGTTCCAGAGTGGGGGTTATGAGGATGACGTTCCAGAGTGTGGGGGTTATGAGGATGACGTTCCAGAGTGTGGGGGTTATGAGGATGACGTTCCAGAGTGTGGGGGTTATGAGGATGACGTTCCAGAGTGTGGGGGTTATGAGGATGACGTTCCAGAGTGTGGGGGTTATGAGGATGACGTTCCAGAGTGTGGGGGTTATGAGGATGACGTTCCAGAGTGTGGGGGTTATGAGGATGACGTTCCAGAGTGTGGGGTTATGAGGATGACGTTCCAGAGTGTGGGGGTTATGAGGATGATGTTCCAGAGTGTGGGGGTTATGAGGATGACGTTCCAGAGTGTGGGGTTATGAGGATGACGTTCCAGAGTGTGGGGGTTATGAGGATGACGTTCCGGAGTGTGGGGTTATGAGGATGACGTTCCAGTGTGTGGGGTTATGAGGATGACGTTCCAGAGTGTGGGGGTTATGAGGATGACGTTCCAGAGTGTGGGGTTATGAGGATGACGTTCCAGAGTGTGGGGGTTATGAGGATGATGTTCCAGAGTGTGGGGGTTATGAGGATGATGTTCCAGAGTGTGGGGTTATGAGGATGACGTTCCAGAGTGTGGGGGTTATGAGGATGATGTTCCAGAGTGTGGGGTTATGAGGATGACGTTCCAGAGTGTGGGGGTTATGAGGATGACGTTCCGGAGTGTGGGGTTATGAGGATGATGTTCCAGTGTGTGGGGTTATGAGGATGACGTTCCAGAGTGTGGGGGTTATGAGGATGATGTTCCAGAGTGTGGGGTTATGAGGATGACGTTCCAGAGTGTGGGGGTTATGAGGATGACGTTCCGGAGTGTGAGTTATGAGGATGATGTTCCAGAGTGTGAGTTATGAGGATGATGTTCCAGAGTGTGGGGGTTATGAGGATGATGTTCCAGAGTGTGGGGGTTATGAGGATGATGTTCCGGAGTGTGGGGGTTATGAGGATGACGTTCCAGAGTGTGGGGGTTATGAGGATGATGTTCCAGAGTGTGGGGGTTATGAGGATGATGTTCCAGAGTGTGGGGGTTATGAGGATGATGTTCCAGAGTGTGGGGGTTATGAGGATGACGTTCCAGAGTGTGGGGGTTATGAGGATGACGTTCCAGAGTGTGGGGTTATGAGGATGATGTTCCAGAGTGTGGGGTTATGAGGATGACGTTCCAGAGTGTGGGGGTTATGAGGATGACGTTCCAGAGTGTGGGGGTTATGAGGATGATGTTCCAGAGTGTGGGGTTATGAGGATGACGTTCCAGAGTGTGGGGGTTATGAGGATGATGTTCCAGAGAGTGGGGGTTATGAGGATGACGTTCCAGAGTGGGGGTTATGAGGATGACGTTCCAGAGTGGGGGTTATGAGGATGACGTTCCAGAGTGGGGGTTATGAGGATGACGTTCCAGAGTGTGGGGGTTATGAGGATGACGTTCCAGAGTGTGGGGGTTATGAGGATGACGTTCCAGAGTGTGGGGGTTATGAGGATGACGTTCCAGAGTGTGGGGGTTATGAGGATGACGTTCCAGAGTGTGGGGGTTATGAGGATGACGTTCCAGAGTGTGGGGGTTATGAGGATGACGTTCCAGAGTGTGGGGTTATGAGGATGACGTTCCAGAGTGTGGGGGTTATGAGGATGATGTTCCAGAGTGTGGGGGTTATGAGGATGATGTTCCAGAGTGTGGGGTTATGAGGATGACGTTCCAGAGTGTGGGGGTTATGAGGATGATGTTCCAGAGAGTGGGGGTTATGAGGATGATGTTCCAGTGTAATGTGTGTTACAGACGCCTGTGAGTTCTTTCTGGATCGTAACACGGTGAACAAACATCTCCTTCTGTCTGAGGACCTTCAGTCTGTGACTCGTGAGGAGGTTCGGTCGTATCCAGATCACATCGACAGGTTCACAGTCTGGCCTCAGGTCCTGAGCTCCTCCGGCCTGAGGGGGCGCTGTTACTGGGAGGTCGACTGGAGGGTGAGGGAGTTGGGTGTTGATATAGCAGTGAGTTACAGAGGAATCAGACGAGGAGGATGGGAGAGTGTGTTTGGAGACAACGATCGATCCTGGAGTCTGGGGATCAATGAAAGAGGAGAGCGCTGTGTCTGTCACAACGACACCGCGACACTCCTCCCAGATAAAGTGGGCGTGTCCTCAGGGAGAGTGGGCGTGTTCCTGGACTGGGAGGGCGGAGCTTTGTCCTTCTATGACGTCACTGATGGAAGACACGCCCACATCTACACCTTCAGCTCCGCCTTCACTGAGGAGCTGTTTCCTGGGTTTGTACTGTGGGGTCCAGGTGACTCTGTGACTGTGGTGGATCTGACCAATCAGAGACCACCTCAGCACGACCTCTGACCTCAGCCCGACCTCTGACCTCAGCACCGTCATTAAAACATCACCGTTAATAACATGTTTATCACGAGGGGAGTTCAGAAGTACTCGGATACTGCAGTATAAAGTACTCGGATACTGCAGTATAAAGTACTCTGAATATTCTGGGTTTAAAGGTCTTCTTAAAAACAGCTTTGATATTTTAGGTTTTATCCTTTAACCTCTTAACCTGAACCGACCACATTTTCTCCAGTTCGGCTTTACCCAAATCTAAAAACTAAAAAGTGATAAAGGCGACGCAACAGGAAAAAGAAGTGTGTAAATCATGTTCTTAGCTTTCAGATTTGGGTAAAGCTGCAGACCATAATAATCCTGTGGGGCTTTGATGGAAGCGCTGACGCCGTAGAAGAAGAAACTGTGGATGGAGTGTCTGTCTGTGACCAGGTTTGTTTTGTGTGAGCGCGATGGAACCAGAAGATCCTCGTCTGGACCAGTGTTTCAAACAACTGTCTCCAACTAAACTCAGACCAAACTGAGATCATTGTTTTTGTCCCACAGACACAAAGACAAAGTGTTCTCAGTCTCCTCGAGTCTCTCTCTCTAAAACCAAAACATCAGGTTAGAAATCTCGGAGTAATCATGGACTCAGACCTGAACTTAAACATCAAAGCAATGACATCATCAGCTTTTTACCATCTGAAGAACATGAAGATCAGAGGAACAGTGTCAAAACCCAGACTTGGAGACACTCATCCATGCGTTTGTCTCCAGCAGGTTAGACGACTGTAACGGCTGCTCACTGGCCTTTCTAAACGAGCTGTTAGAGCTGCAGAACATCCAGAACGCTGCTGCTCGAGTCCTGACAAGAACCAGGAAATACCACCATATTAGTCCAGTGCTCCGGTCTCTGCACTGGCTTCCTGTCACTCAGAGAATAGAATTTAAAACAGCTCTGCTCGTGTACAAGTCTCTTCATGGTTTAGCACCAAAGTCCATCTCTGACATGTTAGAGCCGTATGAACCATCTCGGGCCCTGAGAACTTCAGGGAGGGGTCTCCTGGTGGTTCCCAGAGTCAGGACTAAACACGCTGAGGCTAAAGCTAAACTCTGGAACAGTCTTCATGAGGATGTGAGACAGGCCTCAACTCTGACAATGTTCAAATCCAGGCTGAAAACAGCTCTTTATACCCGAGCAGATGAAAACTGAAAGTATTTTATCTGCACTCTGGCCTTTTACTGTCATTGATTAACTTTATGTTGATGTTTTCTTGTAATTTTCTGGATCTGTGAAGCTTTGAATCGCCTTGTGTGTGAATTGTACTCTACAAATAAACTTGCCTTGCCTTTCGTCTCAGACCAGTCGCTGGAAACGTCACCTGAGGATTAGGCTCCACCCACTATGTCTATTATGACTCACCTGAGGATTAGGCTCCACCCACTATGTCTATTATGACTCACCTGAGGATTAGGCTCCACCCACTATGTCTATTATGACTCACCTGATGATTAGGCTCCACCCACTATGTCTATATGACTCACCTGATGATTAGGCTCCACCCACTATGTCTATATGACTCACCTGATGATTAGGCTCCACCCACTATGTCTATATGACTCACCTGATGATTAGGCTCCACCCACTGTCTATTATGACTCACCTGATGATTAGGCTCCACCCACTATGTCTATATGACTCACCTGATGATTAGGCTCCACCCACTATGTCTATATGACTCACCTGATGATTAGGCTCCACCCACTATGTCTATTATGACTCACCTGATGATTAGGCTCCACCCACTATGTCTATATGACTCACCTGATGATTAGGCTCCACCCACTATGTCTATATGACTCACCTGATGATTAGGCTCCACCCACTATGTCTATATGACTCACCTGATGATTAGGCTCCACCCACTATGTCTATATGACTCACCTGATGATTAGGCTCCACCCACTATGTCTATATGACTCACCTGATGATTAGGCTCCACCCACTGTCTATTATGACTCACCTGATGATTAGGCTCCACCCACTATGTCTATATGACTCACCTGATGATTAGGCTCCACCCACTATGTCTATATGACTCACCTGATGATTAGGCTCCACCCACTATGTCTATTATGACTCACCTGATGATTAGGCTCCACCCACTATGTCTGTTATGACACTCAGACCCCGGCACTCAGACCCCGGCACTCAGACCCCGGCACTCAGAACCCGGCACTCAGAACCCGGCACTCAGAACCCGGCACTCAGAACCCGGCACTCAGAACCCGGCACTCAGAACCCGGCACTCAGAACCCGGCACTCAGAACCCGGCACTCAGAACCCGGCACTCAGAACCCGGCACTCAGAACCCGGCACACAGACCCCGGCACACAGACCCCGGCACACAGACCCCCGGCACTCAGACCCCGGCACACAGACCCCGGCACACAGACCCCGGCACTCAGACCCCGGCACTCAGACCCCCCGGCACTCAGACCCCGGCACTCAGACCCCCGGCACTCAGACCCCGGCACACAGACCCCGGCACACAGACCCCGGCACTCAGACCCCGGCACTCAGACCCCGGCACTCAGACCCCGGCACTCAGACCCCGGCACTCAGACCCCGGCACTCAGACCTGCTCGTACACGGCCTTGGCTCCTTTGTTGTCTCCCAGCAGGAGGTGAGCGACTCCCAGGTCGTTCTTCAGAGAAACATCTTCTGGAAACGTCTGCACCAGTTTCTCCAGAGTCATCACCGCCCCACGAGTCCGTCCTGAAAACACCCGGTCGCTTTAACACGAGGGAGCGCTCAGAGCGGAGGAGATTCTTACCCAAGAAGGTCTGTCTCTCCGATCGCCTCTTCAGCGCCGCCTTGAGGAGATCTGGAGTCACGTCGGGCAGTTCTGAAGCTTCTCTGTACGTGTTTATGGCTCTTTGTAACAAGTCGTTACTGCGGCGCTTCTCCGCCACGTCGTCCTCCGCCTGAAACCGTGTTACAGCAGTGTTTCAGATTCAGTTACACCAGACCAGCTTCACTAGACCCCCGTCCCATTAGTTTACAATACCGATACCTGAACGATACCGATACCTGAACGATACCGATACCTGAACGATACCGATACCTCAACGATACCGATACCTCAACGATACCGATACCTGAACGATACCGATACCGATACCTCAACGATACCGATACCTGAACGATACCGATACCTGAACGATACCGATACCTGAACGATACCGATACCTGAACGATACCGATACCTGAACGTTACCGATACCTGAACGATACCGATACCTGAACGATACCGATACCTGAACGATACCGATACCGATACCTGAACGATACCGATACCTGAACGATACCGATACCTCAACGATACCGATACCTGAACGATACCGATACCTCAACGATACCGATACCTGAACGATACCGATACCTGAACGATACCGATATCGATACCTGAACGATACCGATACCTGAACGATACCGATACCTCAACGATACCGATACTGAAATATGTGTCGTCTAGACCCAGAAACAGAATGTGTGGAAGATCTGCACATATTAGGTTCAACTCCAAAGTCAGGAATGTGTGAAAAATGGGGAAGAATTTGGGGGAAAATTTGGCAAAAATAGAGGAAAAGTGCAGAATAAATTGGGTAAAAAATGAGTGGAAAATTGGTGGAAATATAGAAAATATTAGTAATAAAATATGACAAAAATGACGGCAAATAATTTTATAAAACAAGAAAAAAATGGGGGGGGGGGGGGGGGGGGGTAAGGGGCAAACTGGGAGCAGAAAAGATTTTTATCTGGGGGGAAAATAAATAAAAATGGGACCAACAGCATCAAAACTTGGATCTAAAGATTTTTCCCGTTCTTGCTTTCGATACCAGACTGGTATCGTTTACCGGTGCCCAGCCCGAATTATAACTGGATGTTCAGGTCTGGTTCAGGTCTGGTTCTGGTCTGGTTCTGGTCTGGTTCTGGTCTGGTTCTGGTCTGGCTCTGGTCTGGTCTGGTTCTGGTCTGGCTCTGGTCTGGTCTGGCTCTGGTCTTACCTGGGCTTTTCCGAATCTGGCTCTGGGACTTTGTGGATATTTGTGGACCAGACTCTCGAAGGCCTGCAGAGCCTCCTCCACTTTCCCCTCAAACACAAACACAAACATCATCATTACTACACCTGTGTGAAGGAGTAACTGTGTGAAGGAGTAACCGTGTGAAGGAGTAACTGTGTGAAGGAGTAACTGTGTGAAGGAGTAACTGTGTGAAGGAGTAACTGTGTGAAGGAGTAACTGTGTGAAGGAGTAACTGTGTGAAGGAGTAACTGAAGGAGTAACTGAAGGAGTAACTGTCTTTGTGAAGTATTTATTACTTTCTTCCGTAGTTTTTCCGCCGCGTCGATCTCAGCTTTGATGCTTTTGTCAAACTTATTGAACAGCTTTGGTTTTTTCTTCTTCGCTGCAAAACAAAGACTTTTGTAAATCCCAGAAGAACCAAACGAGGCTTCGCTTTAGATTTACCTTTGTCTTTCTCCGGGAGCTTCTCTGCA
This sequence comes from Proterorhinus semilunaris, assembly GCA_021464625.1. Classification (NCBI taxonomy): domain Eukaryota; kingdom Metazoa; phylum Chordata; class Actinopteri; order Gobiiformes; family Gobiidae; genus Proterorhinus; species Proterorhinus semilunaris. The sequence continues at coordinate 999,797 of CM038362.1, read as the reverse complement.
GAACACATTCCAAACATTCATTATTCACAGTTTTAATTGAGTAACTTGTTACTGCAGTGAAATTAAGGCTTGAATCACAACAGGGAGTCACAGATTGAGAATAAACTCCTCCTGCAGCTCGTCGTGTTGTCCAGCAGAGGGAGACATTTGCCCTGTTATTTTGCACTGAGCTCAATCTTAACAGAGCCCATTTTCTCCAGTTTGACTTTACCCAAATCTAAAAGCTCCTAAAAAAAAATAGACTAAATGATAAAAACGCAGCAAAAAAAGTGAAGACCCAAGGAAAAATGTTCAATCAGTTTTGTTGGTCTTAGCTTTCAAATGAGGCGAGGGCGATGTGAGCATTAGAGCTGCAGGATTTTGAAAAGAAAAGGTCTGTAATTTCCTGCTTTACCGATGCGACTAATTAGAGATTATTACGGTCTAACTGGATATTGCCTCTGGGTCGGCTTTACCCAAATCTAAAAGCTTCTCGACTGGAGCTCAACAGTAGAACGCCTCCTTTGTCGTGTTATTGTTTTTTTTCCTCGCTCTTTAGTTGCTGCTTTGTTGAGCTTTTGTCACTTTTCTGTCACGCTATTGTTGCGTTTCCGGTATGTTTTTGTTCGTGAAGCTTTTAGATGAAATGAGCCCCAGACTCGACCAACGAGAGGATAGTTAGTTCCTCACCCTCAGCCTCTGCAGCTGTGGCCTCCTCACTCTGTTCAGGAGACGCTTCTGTTTTCAGCTCCTTCTCTTCTGCTGGTTCTGAAATCACAGACACATGAACCACTTCCTGTGTTTGGAAACAGCTCCGGCACGAGGCCTTTAAGTCGTCCAGGTAAAGAGCAGTTTTCATATGGGAAGCTCCTCCAGTTCGTACCTTCCTCCTGGGTGAACTTGGAGCTGGTCAGATACTGCCCAGAGGTCACTGAAACACAAACACTTATTCATCTATTTAGTTTCACATTATATTTGGAACAACGATATCACAAAGAAACGTGTCCAAAACATCAGAGCCTCCTTTATTATTTCAAACAGTCGCCCACATTTCTTTCAATACCAGGTCTTTAACGATACTAAAATACGTGTCATCTAGAACCAGAAGATCTGCACATTTACAAAATCATCTCCAATGTCAAGAAATGTGGGAAAATCCGGAATAATTTGGGGAAAAATTGGGAGAAATTGTGTCAAAAATAAGGAAAAAATAGGGAAAATCGTCGAAACAAAGTCACTTCCTTTAATCTGGACCAACAGCCTCAAAACGTTGAGACACATTTCTCACCCACTGCCTCCTGTGGCTCCGCCTCCTTCACCAGCTCTGGAAACACAGACGAGTTCAGACGATTTGTCAAAGTTCTACATCGACTTCATTCACAGTAAAAACACTGACCCCCAGTGGTGTCGATGAGAACTGCTTTCTCCTCCGAGACTGAAAACAAAACCATTTTTAAACACTTTACCAGAGCACATTTTCTCCAGTTCGGCTTTACCCAAATCTAAAAGCTTCTCTGGAGCTCACAGCCGATGGGTCGTGTTTTCGTCTCTTGTCTGGGTATGTCGTATTATTTTTTTTAAATCACGTTTTTTTCATTTTTCTGTCATTTCTTTATTGTGTTATTGTTGCTTTTTTGTCAATGTTTTGTCTTTTCTATCATGTTTGTCGTTCTTTCATTGCTTTTTTTCTCCTTCCTTTCTGACACTTTTTTTGTCGTGTTTTCGTTGCTTCTTTGTTGTTTTTTTTGTCGTTTCTTTTTCTGCTCCATCGTCACCTTTTAATCGTGTATTTGTGGCTCTTTTGTTGCTTTTTAAAATAATTTCTTCGTTGTATTTTCATCCTCGGTTCCGTCGCCGTTTTGTCTTTGTTCCAGAACCCTTCAGATTGGGGTAAAGCCAGACTGGTGGGGGTTAACAGATTATAACAGGTTAGTTTTACTCACGCTGAGAGAAATCTCCGTCTCGAGGATCGTCTGCAAAAACATGAATGAGTCAAATAAAGTTCATTAATAAAGTTCATTAATAAAGTTCGTTAATAAAGTTCATTATTAAAGTTCATTAATAAAGTTCGTTAATAAAGTTCGTTATTAAAGTTCATTAATAAAGTTCGTTAATAAAGTTAATTAATAAAGTTCATTAATAAAGTTCGTTAATAAAGTTAATTAATAAAGTTCATTAATAAAGTTCGTTATTCACCAACACTGACCTGGGACGAAGCTGTCGTCGGGCGGAGGCAAAGCGACGGCTTCTGAGAGAAAACACGGATAAACTCAGATCAACTTGGACTAAACCAGGACTAAACCAGGACTAAACCAGGACTAAGCTCAGACTCACCTTGTATCTCAGACTCCACGTCGAACTCAGATTCAGCTGCTGAGAAACAAACGACACATTATTAACGAAGGATCCGACAGTCGTTATAGGAGATCATCTGGATCATCTGGATCATCTGGACTTTTCCACAGGAAACAAAAACCGTCCCAGAGTCCAGCGTCTTCTCTCTCAGGTCACATGACCGTCTCATTAAGGCGTCCGAAAGTGGAGACGAGATTCAGATCAACCGCATGTTTTTCACATTTCTTCTTAAATGTTTTTTTTTTTTTTTTATTCTTTACAACTTTTTTCAGATTTTTTCAAAACATTCCCACATTTTTCGGCATCGTTTCCCACATCTCTTTTTTATTATTATTACTATTTACATTTATTTTTTCCTAAATGTTTCAAATGTTAAATTTGTTCCCACATTAGAACATTATAGTTTTTCTCCGGATTGGAAACTCACCGGGCTCGTCCTTCTGGTTCCGCTGGTCATGTGACTGCGTTGGCTCCTCCTCTTTTGGCGGCGCTGGTTTTGTTCGACCGGGCTCTGCAGCTTTGGGGAGAAAACATAACGATACATCGGCTCGTTACCATTCCTCTCATTGTTCCTGCCACAAGGGGGCGCTGTCCCGGACCGGTTACTCACACTTTATTTACTTGTACTTGATAATATCACAAAGAAGTATCTGTATCTTCCTGCAGTGAAGCTAAATATTTGTTCCTTTGTGAATATGATTTCTTTTTGCATATTTTCTGCCATTTTTTTTTTAATATTTGCAAATTTCGTGTTTTGTTTTTCATCATTTGTGTCAAACTGAAACATAACTCAGACTTTTACTCAAACGCAACAAATCTGTGAATGTTAAATCTCTTAACGTCAGCGTTTCTACTTTGTCACATTTTTGTAAATCAAACAAAAAATATGAAATGTTGATCTTAAACCAAACTGGAAACAGAGGAAACTGTTCAGATAAAACTGCAGCTGAATGTGATTTAGTCTTTAGCAATATCTTCAAAGGACATTCAGATTTAATGCCAGTTTGATCAAATGTAATGATTTTGAATGACCGGCAGAAACAAAGTGTTCCAGGACGATCTGTGCCCGTCTATAAAAATAAATAAATAAAATAATCAGCATAAAGGTCTAAAGAATTATGAGCTAAAAATCTGTTATTGGACTTTCCACTAATGTCGTGTGGAGACGAGGCACGGGTTTAACCCCCTGGTCTCACTGCACAGTCCTGGTCCTGGTCCCGGTCCTGGTCCACTCACCTGTCGGCTCCTCAGGTGTGGTGGGCGTGGCTCTCTCTGCGCTCTTCAGTCCTGTCATTAAACCGACCAATCAGAATAAACCAAACGTCTGCAGCAGTTTTGCAGATTGTAGAAGAAGTGTCACAAAGGGCTGACACGGCCACCAGGGGGAGCCGTTTCCCCTGTACCGACCACTGACACAGAAGGAATGAAACTGCCGGGACCTCACTAAACACTAAAACCAGAAAACAATGTGTGGAAGATCTGCACAAGAAATGTGTGAAAAATGGAGAAAGATTTAGAGGAAGAATTGAGAAGAAAAAAAAGAAAAAGGCCAAAAATCTGGGAAATAAGGAAATATTTTGTCAACAGAAATTGTGTGAAAATGGGGCAGAACAAGTGGGTGGAAAATAGGAACAAATGGCCAAAATGAGTGAAACAAATTGGAAAAATTAAGAAAAATAATGTCATAAAAATGTGAGAAATGAGGAAAACATTCAGCAACAAAATGAGAAAAATACAATATTTATTTGAGCTGAAATAAAGTCAGTTTAATCCGGGCTTGTAGTAAATCTGCTGTAATGAGAAACACTGCGTTTTCCACAGGTTATTGTGGATGAAAGCGGTGGTTCTGAAAACACTTCCTGAGTCGCTTTAAATTAGAGTCTTTGAGTCATAATTCCAATGTTTCTTTAATAATTATAATAGATAATTTCTTTTAGATTGAACGAATGCCATTATGTTTGGGTGGTTTTGGTTCGTCGTCCTGACGCTGAACCTCTGGATTAAAATAACGACGGCTCTGATTCAGTCGAACTCCAGCCGTGTTTTCAGACTCGGTTTAAAAAGCACAACTTGAGAAATGAGAGAAAAGCTCAGACAGACGTGTGGGTCGTGGTTTACAGTCAGTGGTTCAAGCTTTACTGAAATCATTTTACACAATGTTTTACTTTGAAAGTCTCAGGTCATGTGACTCCAAACCGACAGCAGAAACACAGACATTTACATCGAGAGCCTGGTCGGTTTACTTTGCCCCAAACTCTGAAAAACAAACAAAGCAGCTTTAAGTTTCACTGTTACTGCACTCGAGCTTCCCTTTATTCTTTTATTACCACACGTTTCCACATCCGCCCCTCAGTGAAGCTCCTGCGAGTCCTCTTTAATTACACCCAAAAGGTTCTTCAAAAAGGACATTATCAGTGAACTTCTCCAGAGTGAGATCAAGAAAGTCCTGACTTAAACTTTGACCAAGCGTTTGCTCATCAGCGACAGACATTTATTAATCACGCAGCAAATCAATCATTTATCTCCACTCATGGATCAGTCAGAGAAATACAAATAAACCCAGTTTTTATAATTATGAGACAATCACACAACACTTTACATAAACTTCCAAAACTCTGATCAGTTTTAAATGATCACTGTATCTGTTGGTTACTGTAATGTTTTAACACTGTGCTCCTGCAGAAGTTAACATTCGCTAAATCTGCTACAAAGCAGCTTTTCTTAATGTGCAAATACTTTAATCTTGTGACAAACTAATTAACTAAACTAGAATAAAAAAATAAAATAAAAACTTTTCCAAAACGTTCACACAAAAAATAAAAAATAAAATCCAAACTATCAAACTTCCACTTTCCAAAAATACAGCGTCATCTCGGTCACAGCCTTTCGTGCTACACGTGGATACCAAACGTGTGAGTATTTGTTGAGCGTGGGGAAGACCATGTTGGAGTCACTTCCTGGATAAATCTCAGAGAATAAACATCGGGAAGAGAGTTTGGGCTGATTTTACTCCGAGTTAAAACTGAGGTTCAGGAGGAAACTTCTGCACCTCGTTCTGCTCCCTCTCGTTACTGCTGCAACTGGTTCCTCTTCTTCATTTGCACTTTTAATCTGTAACTGGTTCCTCTTCTTCATTTGTACTTTTAATCTGCTTTTGGAGCCATTATTTCAGTTGTGTTCTGAGTCCTAGTTGCTGTTTTCCATTTTGATGCAGTTTCTCCACTTGTTCTTGTCCTACAGACTTTATGACCATTTGTTCTTTTGCAAATGGTTTCTCTAAACTGACCGATCTTTTCCTTCACGGCTTCTCAAATGTTTCCTCATCAGCGTCGACTTTTCCTGTCGGTGCCTCCATTCCCTCCTGCTTTAAGCTTTAGTCTCTTCCATTTCACCTTTAGCAACGTCGTCCTCGGCCGAGGTCCGTTACTCGATCATCATCAGCTTCAGCCGTGGCCGGTTTCACCATAACTTTAGCCACGTGTTCTTTCTTTTCCTGCTCATTCTGCCCTGAAACCTCGGCCCTCGTCTGAACCGTCACCGTTTGGCTTTTAGGGGCATTTTCACTTTTAGCCTCTAGTGTTTGAACCGTCGATCCTTTAGCGAGAACGTTCTGAGCTTTCCCTAAAGTGGAGGCTTTAATGAGTGACTGTCCATGTTGAGGTTCCACCCTTGAGTCTGGTCTTTTCAGCCCGTCTTCAGGTTCAGCCACTGGTTTGTTCACGTTCCGTTTAACTGCAGCGGCTTTAGCGACGCCGTGTCCTAAAGGCGTCTCTCGTTCCCTCTCGGCGTTTTCGTGCTCAGACGGTTTGTATTTTGGTTTCTCTTTAGTCGCATCATCGGCTGCTTTAGTAACAGCTCTCTCTGCCTGACCCTCATCTTGTGATTTCACGGTTTGCTGTACATTTACCTGATTATCCGCCACTGCTTCTTTAGCGACTGCTTTGTCTGCTGGTTTGAAAACTGGTTTCACGTCCGTCTTTTTAACCATCGGTATTTTAGCCACGACTTCCTCTTTCTGTGAAGTTGCCACGGTCGTTTGCTTCACAGCTGGTTCTACTTTCTTCTGGATTTGTTCATTCTTCAGGTTAAGTTTTGTCGCATCGTGTTCCTTCAAAACTGACTCCAGTCCTGGCAGTTTTTTAACCACTGTGTCTTTCTGGGCCCGTCCTAGACCGGCCGTCTTCTTCTGGTCGTTCTCAGTTTGTAGTTTCTCCACTGGCTTCTGTTTGACCACGGTTTTAAAAGTTGGGCTATTCGCTACCTTCAGATTCAAAACTGGATCCGGTCCTGGTGTCTTTCTAACCACAGCTTCTTTAGCGACTTCTCTCTGAGCCTGTCCTAAAACGACCGTCTTCTTTTGGTCGTCTTCAGTTTGTACTTTCATCGTTTGCTCTTGTCTGACCACGGTTTTAAAAGTAGGGCTATTGGCAACAACTTTCTCTTTCTGTAAAGTGACCACAGCTGGTTCCACTTTCTTTTGGATTTGTTCATTCTTCAGGTTAAGTTTTGTTGCATTGTGTTCCTTCAAAACTGACTCCAGTCCTGGTGACTTTCTAACCACAGCTTCTTTAGCGACTACTTTCTGAGCTTGTCCTAAAACGGCTGCTTTCATTTGGGATTTTCCATCTTGAAATGTCCCCTTTTGGTCAGTTTTAGCCACTGGCTCCTGTCCTGCAAACCTTTTAACCACAGCGTCTTTCTGGGCCTGTCCTAGACCGGCCGTCTCCTTTTGGTTGTTTTCAGTTTGTAATTTCACCGCTGGCTCTCGTCTGACTACGGTTTTGACAACTGGAATATTAGCCACTACTTTCTCTTTCTGCAAAGTGACCACAGCTGGTTCTACTTTCTTTTGGATTTGTTGATTCTTCAGGTTAAGTTTTGTTGCATTGTGTTCCTTCTGAACTGACTCCTGTCCTGATGTTTTTCTAACCACAGCCTCTTTAGAGACTTCTTTCTGAGCTCGTCCAAAAAGGACCTCTTTCTTTTGGTCGTGTTCTGTTTGTAGTTTCTCCACTGGCTCCTGTCGGACCACGGTTTTAAAAGTTGGGCTATTCGCCATTTTTAGATTCAAAACTGGCTCCGGTCCTGACGTCTTTTTAACCACAGCTTCTTTAGCGACTTCTTTCTGAGCTCGTCCTAAAACGGCTGCTTTTATTTGGGATTTTTCATCTTGAAATGTCACGATTTGTTCAGTTTTAGCCACTGGTTTGTTTTCTTCAGGATTCTTTGCCACTGGCTCCTGTCCTGCAAACCTTTTAACCACAGCGTCTTTCTGTCCTAGACCGGCCGTCTCCTTTAGGAAGTGTTCAGTTTGTAATTTCACTGGAATATTAGCAACGACTTTCTCTTTCTGTAAAGTAGTCACAGTCGTTTGCTTCACAGCTGGTTCTACTTTCTTTTGGATTTGTTGATTCTTCAGGTTAAGTTTTGATACATTATGTTCCTTCAAAACTGGCTCCGGTCCTGGTGTTTTTCTAACCACAGCTTCTTTAGCGACTTCTCTCTGGGCCTGTCCTAAAACGACCGTCTTCTTTTGGTCGTTTTCAGTTTGTACTTTAACCGCTGGCTCCTGTCGGACCACGGTTTTAAAAGTTGGGCTATTGGCAACAACTTCCTCTTTCTGCAAAGTGGCCACAGTCGTTTGCTTCACAGCTGGTTCCACTTTCTTTTGGATTTGTTCATTTTTTAGAATTAGTTTTGTTGCATCGTGTTCCTTCTGAACGGTCTCATGTCCTGGTGTTTTTCTAACCACAGCTTTAGCGACTTCTTTCTGAGCCTGTCCTAAAACAACAGTCTTCTTTTGGTCGTTTTCAGTTTGTAATTTTACTGGAATATTAGCGACGACTTTCTCTTTCTGTGAAGTGGCCACAGTCGTTTGCTTCACAGCTGGTTCTATTTTCTTTTGGATTTGTTGATTCTTCAGGTTAAGTTTTGTTGCATCGTGTTCCTTCAAAAACACCTGTCCTGGTGTTTTTCTAACTACAGCCTCTTTAGAGACTACTTTCTGAGCTTGTCCTAAAACAGCTGCTTTCTTTTGCTCCTGAGCTTGTTCTGATTTTGCCATTTGGTCGGTTTTAGCTTCAGCCACTGGTTTGTTTTCATTCAGTTTCTTTGCCACTGGCTCCTGTCCTGGCGTCTTTCTAACCACAGCTTCTTCAGCGACTTCTTTCTGAGCCCGTCCTAAAACGACCGCCTCCTTTTGGTCGTTTTCAGTTTGTAATGTAACCGCTGGCTCCTGTCGGACCACGATTCTAACGACCAGGCTTTTAGCGACAGACTCCTCTTTGTGTGAAAAGGAAACAGTCGTTTGCTTCACAGCTGGCAATACTTTCCTTTGGTCTTTCCGCTGCATTTGTTGAGTTTTCAGGTTAAGCCTCGTCGCACCGTGTTCCTTCAGAACTGGCTCGTGTCCTGGAGTCTTTCTAACCTCTGCTTCTTTAGCCTCTTGTCCTAAAGCGGACGTCTTCTCTCGCTCGTTTTTAGCATCAGCCACTGTGTTCTTAACCACTCGCTCCTGTCTGACCGCAGTCACTTCCTTCTCAGCTTCTTCTTGCCGAATGTGTTCATTTTTCAGATTCAGAAGTGGCGTCTTCCGAACCTCTGCTTCTTTAGTGAGCACTGTCTCCGTTTGCCCTAAAACCGCCGCTTTCTTTTGTTGTAATTTCACCACTTGCCTCTTCTGTGCGTCGTCACCTTTAGCCTCTGCTTTCTCTGCCTGCCCTAAAACAGTTGCCTTCGTTTGATCGATTCTACCTTCTGATTTCTGTTCTTCCATCGTTGTAACCGTTTGCTGAACACTCTTATTTCCAGCTTTTGCTAAACTTTCCTGCAGGCGTTTTAGTTCTAATTTTAAATTCTCTGCTTCGACTTCGACCAACGGCTCGTCTTCAGCCTGTGCCGCCTTTTTCACTTCCTGTTCCATCTCTGCTTTTGCCAATTCCATTTCCTTCTCTACTTTTCCTCTAGCGATTCCTTCTTCCTTCACAAGTCTTTTAAACTCTTCCGCTCCATCGATTTCCTTGACAACTTTCTCGTGAGTTTTGTGCGTCAACTCCTTTCCCCGTCCACCTTTAGCCTCGTCTTCTTTCCCTAAAGTCGGCACAACTCCTGCCTTTTCATCAACAGCATTATCCACTGATCCGCTCTCGATTTCCGCCGCTTCCTGGGTCAGGCTTTTCCTCTCGACTCGCTCCTTTTCAGATTCGACTTTTTCCGTTTGCGCTTTCACTGCAAAGTCTTTGTCTGATTTAATTTCATCTTCAATCGTTCTCCCTTCAGACTCTTTAAGTTCAGTCGCCTGTTCTCTTTCAACTTTCCCTAATTTAGACCCCGTTCTCGCCAAACCTTTGTCAGTTTTGTCGTCTTGTTTTGCCGTTTCCTGGATCTCTCTCACATCCTTCCCAATATTCTCTCGGTAGATTTGCGATTTCTCTCTCTTGACCTCTTTATCGTTTTCTACTTTTGTGACACGAACTTGCTCCAATTTGATGATTTTCTCTTGTAGTTTCCGCTCCCGTTCGATCGTCTCTCTAGTCTCACCTCTTGCTTTTACTTCCACCTCCCTTTTCCCGTCTTCCTTTGCTCCTGTAGTCTGTTCCAGTCGCTCCAACGGCTTTCCAATCTTTCCCTTCGCTTCCACTTTAACCGCTTCAGTTTGAACTCTCCCTTTCAGAAACGTCTCCCTTTTCAGTTTTCCAGCTTTCAACTTTGATGATTTCTCTTGTTCCGTTTCCTCGACTCCTCGGCGTTTCTCCAGTTTGACCATTTTGCGTCGCTCGCTCCGAATTACCAGTTCTCGCTTCTCTTCTTTTACAAAACCATCTCTTTGTTTTTCCTTCTCCAGCAAAACTTCCTCCACTTCGTCATTTGGCAAAACCGTTCTTTCATCTCGATCCTTCCGCTCCGATTCCTTTCGTTTCCCCAACACTTCAACGGCTTTGTCTTTGGCCGGTCTCTCGAATTCCACTTCCTCCACAGCCTTTCCCTCGTCCGAAACTCGACCCGTCTCGTCTCCGGTCTGGAACCCCCTGGTCCCGCCCCGGTCTGGAACCCCCTGGTCTCGTCTCCGGTCTGGAACCCCCTGGTCTCGTCTCCGGTCTGGAACCCCCTGGTCTCGTCTCCGGTCTGGAACCCCCTGGTCCCGTCTCCGGTCTGGTTCACCCTGGTCTCGTCTCCGGTCTGGAACCCCCTGGTCTCGTCTCCGGTCTGGTTCACCCTGGTCTCGTCTCCGGTCTGGAACCCCCTGGTCTCGTCTCCGGTCTGGTTCACCCTGGTCTCGTCTCCGGTCTGGAACCCCCTGGTCTCGTCTCCAGGTTGCTCTCCATGGTCTCGTTCCTCTTCTCGCAGAGCCTCCCTGAACGCCGACAGCACGATCTCAGCGACGCGCTTGACCTCGATGGAGCGATGGAAGTCCCGTAGCTCCTCCCTCAGCGCCGATCGTACCCGCCCGGCGAGCAGCGAGCGACCTGGGGCCGGGGGGAATCTCACGTTTAGGGTTTTCACGACTTCAAACTGGTTAGTGGGATTATGGAGCACAGCAGTCGAGCAGAGCAGTTACGGACCTCAGTGTGAGATCAAGGTCTGGTTCAACGTAACTACAGACACGTGCAGTGTGAGCGGAGCTTCAGTCTGAGCTTCTTCCTTTAGTCCTTTGTCCGACACGTTAGACTTTAGATATTTGTGCCTCGTCGTGGAATCCAGGGACACAAGTCGGCCGATTCAGTTCCCCACAAATCAAGAAAGAAATGTGTGATTTTTGCTTTTTTGCAGAATCTTTTAGTGGAGATCCTGAAGTAGCCTCACCATGTTTTAGATAACACCATTAGTATATTTAGAAGCGTGAAATCTCAGGTTAAAAAAGTCGTGGGGGCGTGTCATTGTGTGGGTGTGGCTCATGATTATGCAGCGGGCCGGGCCACTGTTGCTAACGCTCTGAACAGCCGAATGCTAACGCTGAATGCTACTGCAGAGGTTCGTTTTTCTGGGTGAAACAAGTGAACTTTTCTAGGCCGACTTTCCCAGTGCGCCTGATGATGCCCTGGCTGTAAACATGCACAGCGCCCCCTGCTGACCATTACGTTTCCCGAGCCAACTCGCCTTCAGAGCCTGATTTAAGACAGAAGGATGTGGCGCGGATTTGCATAACTTTAGCTGAGCAGAGGTTCCTTCAGACGGGTGAGTGAAGTTTGGTTTTGATGAGGCCATTGTTGTTCTTTCCCTCTGATCAGATGTGTGTGTTGGGATAATGTTGCTAGATGCTGTAGAGGCTCTGTGGGAAGTGGATTTATGCAAGAGACATTTATTTATATATTACCTGTTTGCAAACCTTTTTTTCTTCTTTGATGGCACATTTTTCTTCGGGTGTGGTTTATGCAAATGAGATGTAAATGAGATGTAAATGAGCCCTAGTGTCACTCGAGCAGAGAGAGGCGAGAACAGCCCAAACTTTAGAGGCCGATTTCTCTGGTTAGAAATATTCTGGGTCCTTCACTTTAAACTGTTTTGACGTCTCCAAATATGATGGAACCCGACGTGTGTCCCTGGGTCCCGTCACATATGATCCAGGAGGACAGGAAGTAAAGCCCAGGAGAACACGGAGCTCTTCCAGAATGTGGTGTTAGGGTGATGTATGTTTTTATTCAGACCATGCAGCAAAGAGCAGTCCCACCACAGACTCCGTTAGTTCCGCCGAGTGGTTTACCTGAGTCGTTCCCTCGGGGCCGAGTCTCGTCTAACGGGGACAAAAGGCAGAATGAGAACGAGTCGGGCGTCGCCCGGAAACCTGAGACGCCTCCTCTGTTTCAGCCGCATTATCTCCATCCACTCATTCAGTCTGAAGACCATCAGGCCCCGCCCGAAACGCCACTGGAGACCGACTCCCCCCCGACGAACCTCATGAGGCGAACGGCTGGAAAACATGTTTCAACGCCTAACCCGGAGACGCAGAGAGACCGAGGCCGGGGGCTCGAGCCGATGTCCACATGTGGTCCATGCAGGACATGTGACTGATGTAGGAAGAACATCAGGTCAGTGTCCAATAAGGAAGTGAAGCTACAAACAGTCAAACCAAAGGAAATATAAATGTTAACGATGTTTTAGCCAAACTTAGGGCTGGGCCACATCGTATCGTTATCGTGATATAATGTTTTGATATCGTTGTAATTTTTTATATCGTCGTGGACACAATATAATTTATGTTACTCCATCAGAGCCGCATAAACGGTGACGGTAGAACACGGGGACACGCAATTGCGAGACAAATATACCGTAATAAAATATCACTGACTGAATCTTCCCAATAGGCGTGAGGATTTTGAAGTAATTCGTACATTGTCAATTATATCGTCAAATATATCGCTATCGTGATATTTATTTTTTCATATCATGATATAGATTTTAGGCCATATCGCCCAGGCCTAGCTAAACTTGTGAATCATATGCTCTTTAAACGTTGGTCTCTTGTTCTCCATTGTGAGATCAATAAAGTCTAATTTTTTGTTATCAATTATCGCAGGTTCTAGAATGTGATGATGTCACAGTGGGGGCGGAGCCAGTTTTCCCTATTAACAGCATCACACGTCGTATCTATAAAGAACATGTATGAATGACAGAAATTATCGTTAATATCAGTCAAAACAACAACCTTTAGAACGCTGTGCTGTGACCTGAAACCCGAGCCTCTCCCGGCAGCACAGAACTCGTTCCTCTCGCTGAGGCCATTCGCTCTCAGTTTCCTTCATTGCAGTTGGGGCAAAAAAATAAATAATCACGAATATATTCCCCGTATTGATCGAGCTCGATTTTCAATTCGATTTTATTTTTATCAATTAAAAACCTCTCGCTGATTCGTAAAATGAAATACATCCTTTATTCAAACCTCAGCTCAAACTAAACAAACGTCTCATTAACCAAACTCCCGTCAAACTAATTATAAAGACGCCATTTTGATTACATGTCCATTAATTGCCCCGCCCTCATCGCAGTTAGAGTAACCTCCGCCTTTCGCCACAACGGGAGTCGTCTCAGTCTCGGATATTTGTCGTTTGTATTTATGCTGCTGAAGTATTTTATGAAGTATTTTATTGAGTATTTTATGAAGTATTTTATTGAGTATTTTATGAAGTATTTTATTGAGTATTTTATGAAGTATTTGCTCCGATATCCGATCCCAGAATCGCTGAGTTTCCGGTCGTTTCGCTTTAAACTTATTTCCGTCGGTTCAAAGTTTGTCCAGATCTTTTCCCGTCTCCTGATTGGTTAATCCGCCTTCTCCTGTCCTGCTTCCTCATTGGTCCGTGCACTGTCCTCGGCCCTCTCTGATTGGCCCGCGTCTCCGCCCGCTCCCTCTGCTGTGATTGGCTCCTTGTCGCCGGGTAAACCTTTCGCCTCCGTCACTAAGTCAAACAGGAAGCTGAAGAACCCGAACAGCCAATCGGAGCCCTCGTCCGACAAGACGCCAATCACCTCCTCCAGGGACGACTCGGCGCTTTCCTCGCCGCCGCCATCTTTGTTCAGGCCTGACCCGGCGAGGGGAGGGAGGGACGCGAGGGGAGGAGGCGAGGAAGCGAGGGGAGGAGGAGAGGAAGCGAGGGGAGGAAGTGAGGAGGGGAAGCGAGGGGAGGAAGCGAGGGGAGAAGAAGAGGAAGCGAGGGGAGGAAGCGAGGGGAGGAAGCGAGGGGAGAAGAAGAGGAAGTGAGGGGAGGAAGTGAGGGGAGGAGGAGAGGGGAGGAAGTGAGGAAGTGAGGGGAGGAAGGAGGAGAAGAAGTGAGGAAGTGAGGGAAGGAAGTGAGGAGAGGAAGTGAGGGGAGGAGGAGAGGGGAGAAGAAGAGGAAGCGAGGGGAGGAAGTGAGGAGAGGAAGTGAGGGGAGGAGGAGAGGGGAGGAGGAGAGGGGAGGAAGTGAGGAAGTGAGGGGAGGAAGGAGGAGAGGAAGTGAGGGGAGGAGGAGAGGGGAGGAAGTGAGGAAGTGAGGGGAGGAAGGAGGAGAGGAAGTGAGGAAGTGAGGGAAGGAAGTGAGGAGAGGAAGTGAGGGGAGGAGGAGAGGGGAGGAAGTGAGGGGAGGAGGAGAGGGGAGGAAGTGAGGAAGTGAGGGGAGGAAGGAGGAGAGGAAGTGAGGAAGTGAGGGAAGGAAGTGAGGAGAGGAAGTGAGGGGAGGAGGAGAGGGGAGGAAGTGAGGGGAGGAAGTGAGGAAGTGAGGGGAGGAGAGGACGCGAGGGAAGGAAGTGAGGAGAGGAAGCGAGGGAAGGAAGTGAGGAGAGGAGGTGAGGAGAGGACGCGAGGGGAGGAGGAGAGGAAGCGAGGGGAGGAGGAGAGGAAGTGGGGGGAGGGAAGCGAGGAGAGGAAGCGAGGGAAGGAAGTGAGGAGAGGAGGTGAGGAGAGGACGCGAGGGGAGGAGGAGAGGAAGTGAGGGGAGGAGGAGGAGAGGAAGTGAGGGGAGGAAGTGAGGGGAGGAGAGGACGCGAGGGGAGGAGGAGAGGAAGCGAGGGGAGGAGGAGAGGGGAGGGAAGCGAGGAGTAAAATGGAGGAACGTAAAATAAAAATGGAGAAGATGGTTTAACAAAAATGTGGAGAAAGAAAGAAAGAAAAGAGTGAGACACGAGTTCAACAGGAAGTAACATTTAGTGAAGGCGCTGCAGCTTTAACTCTGCTAGAGTCAAATCAGCCCAAACTCTGATGTTTATTCTCTGACTCGCTTTGAGCCGGAGGTTCATCCAGGAAGTGACTCCAACATCCTGGAACAGTTTAGAATTTATGTATATATATTTTTCTTTACATTTTGAATATTTTTGAATTTAGAAACGGTTTGGAAAGTGTTGAAAAGGCGCTCCCTGGTCTTTCCCAAATACTGACATGTTTGGTATCCACGTGTAGCACGAGAGGCTGAGACCGAGATGGGAGAGTCTGGATTTAAATCTTTATAAGACGTTGAGAGAGTAACTCCAACATGGCCGTTTGGAAAGGGTTGGAAATGCGCTTAATTATTAAACTTTATTTTTCCGGGCTCATTAAGCAGGCGCTCGTCATATTAGAATATCGTTAAAAAGTTCATTTATTTCTGTAATTCAACTTAAACTGTGAAACTAATACATGATATAGACTCATTATCAGATTTGTAATGTGGGTTTTTTCAAGCTGAGCCATAATAATCAAAATAACAAATAAAGGCTGTATATATATATATATATATATATATATATATATATATCTCACTTTGCATGTAATGAGTCTCATATTAGTCTCACAGTTTAAGTTGAACAGAAGTGAATGCACTTTTCGTGATATTCTAATGATATGACGAGCACCTGTACATTTACAAAAACTACTATTAGTACAAATTAATAAAAGTAATAGAATAAAATAAAAGTGCAGACTTGTAAATACATGTTTAGTATCTGCCAACGCGTCACAAAATAAAACCACACATTTAAAGGATTCTCTCGACCGGCAGCGTCTCACTTTATCCCGTTTATTTTCCAATAACTTTAAATAAAGACAAACGTTAAAAGAAAGATGAGGAAACGCAGTGAAGCAGATCAAGAATGAGGCGAATGACCACGTGATCACGTGGATCACACGTGACCACATGTGATCACGCGTGAACCGCACTTCCTGTTTCCGTTTTCACAGAAACATTTGGACAAGATTCAAAAACTCAACGTAGAATTCTTCAAACTTTATCGTTTCATTTCAGTTTCGTTAAAGTTTAAACTCTTTGAACGGACTGACTGTAAACCACGACATGACGTTTATCAGAAACAATAAAGATTATAAAGATTATAAAGAATATAAATAATCTGGAACTCACCGAGCAGAACTTTGGCGTCGTCCAGGTCGAAGTCTCCGTCTCCGTCGGAATCGTACGCCGAGAGTTTCCCTGAAAACAAAAACATCACAATAACGTTCAGAACCCGGAGCGCGAGGTCGTCACGGAAACGATAAACTGACTCCAGACACTAGAATAAAGAATGACTTAGAGAAATGGGGAAAATGCAAATACATGAACAGAAGTTTTGTTAAAGGTCCTATATCCTGCAAAATCGACTTTTTGGAGCTTTTAACCATGTTATGCTATTTCCTTCTCAAAAACACCCCCAGAGTGGTTTTTGGATTCATTCACGCAGTTCTCAGTAATCCTCCTGAATCCTGCTCTCTGAGCAGCTGCTCCGCCCTCTCCTGGTAAACGACTGGCATGTTCAGTTGTGTCGTCACAGCGGAACGGAAGTGCTCGACGTCTGTAATCTAATGCCTGATTTTTCATTATTTCTGTCGTAAAAAAAGAAAAAAAAGAAAAAGAAAAAAAGAATAAGTGCCTGACGCGCCCGTGCTGCCCCTGCAGAGAAATCAAACGCACCCCCTGAGCGTCTGATGGTCATGTCATGTTGCACCGAAAGCTGTGAAGAAGGAGCTCTTTCTAACCTCCTCTGGAGTCTGGACACCTGTTCTTTTTTCTAACGATAATGTCACGGAGAAAAGCGCGTTTGGCTGCGAGGACAGGACTTTATTCAACCTTCCTAAAGAAGGCAACCACTCGCCAGAAGTTGGAATTTCTCTCCGGGATTCAGCGACTATCAGCCACAATAGTGTTTGTCTGTGACCGTCTCTGATGGATGTTTGGTGAACCTCGGCCAGAATCAAAGTGGATTAACTTTTATAACCAACATAATGGAATCATCAGAGCGGTGAGTCAATCAAAATGCGTGTTAGCGTGTGTGTTAGCCATTATATATATTTCTACTACTGCTAAAGTTGTATGAGCGGCGAGAGGGGGCGGAGTTAACTGAATCCAAGCGTTTTGTCTTCCGGGTTGGAAAAATACCTCCAGAAAATACTTATATTTATCACAAAAATTAGTGCTCCGTAGTGGTAGAGGTACAATATATCATATAAAGGCCTATACTTTACTTTGGAATGGCTAAAATAGCATGATACAGGTCCTTTAAACACGTCGCCTCGTTTAAATCCACAAACCTTTACTTTAACCACGTGTTTCAGATTCTTATAGTGTTTGCATTAATGGATCCGTTTTACTTTAGTCTTTTCTCCAGAGTGAGATCAATAAAGTCTGAGACGTTACAGATCAATAATATCTATGAATAAACTGATGTAAAAACATTAAAACTTTCCTCGGATTTAGGCTTTAGTCACATTAAAGCAGAACTAAGTAACTCGTGCCCCTAGAGGCCGTCAGCGCCACTGCAGCTGTTGTACATGTTGTGTTTTTTCCTCATGAATCGTCCGTGAGAGTAAATCCTACGACAGAAAAGACAAAGGGACAGAGGGATCTCGTTCATCCAGTTACACAATGGAGATCTTTTTATTTACTCAGACTTGGCTGTAAATACTGTTTAAGTGGTGCTAGCCCACAGTTAGCTTAGCCTGTTAGCTTCACCCGTTAGCCTGTTAGCTTCTTCTCCATGATTCTATTGTGTATTGGTTGCTCCGGTCCGGTGGCAGTCAAGTTGCAATTGCGGTTTTGTGGCCAGAAACACCAGGGGGCGATGAAAGACCCCCCAATCAGGATTTATTAAAGTAAACGCGTTACTTAGTTCTGCTTTAACACAAACACCTCACACAAAGAGATCAGATCAGTTACTTTATAAACTAAAACACAAACAGAGGACATTTCATTTATCAGGTGATTCAATCGCACAATATATCACAAAAACTGTCATATCGCGATATTAGGTGATGCAATATCCGAATCGCAGGAAGCCACAAAACATCACAACATCACTAGAGTCTTCATCGGACTGAGGTCCACACATTGTTTTGCAAACGCATAAAAACAAACAAAATGTGTAAAGAAACTTATTTTGAAACAATTTGCTGAAAAACGAGTTACTTACGATTTGTTTGTAACGTGGAACATATCGCGTTGAAATGGTTTAGTGAAATATTGCAATAGTATCGTTATCGTGATATTGTTACTTCAACATCGTTCAGCCCTAATTCAGTCACAGTTTGTCTTGATTAGCTGCCGTTAGCTTTAGCATACTGTTAGCCACGGCGTTTAGCGCTGGGATTAAAAACAGGTTTGCAGGTTCTTCCCGTCTGAGGTTTAGTGAAGTTGTTCTTAAAACTGGTATCGGTTCAGTATCGGAGCCGATATCTGATGCCAGTATCGGCTCCGATATCTGATGCCAGTATCGGCTCCGATATCTGATGCCAGTATCGGTTCCGATATCTGCTGCCAGTATCGGAGCCGATATCTGATGCCAGTATCGGAGCCGATATCTGATGCCAGTATCCGCTCCGATATCTGATGCCAGTATCGGCTCCGATATCTGATGCCAGTATCGGTTCCGATATCTGCTGCCAGTATCGGAGCCGATATCTGATGCCAGTATCGGTTCCGATATCTGATGCCAGTATCGGTTCCGATATCTGATGCCAGTATCGGCTCCGATATCTGATGCCAGTATCGGCTCCGATACTGGCATCAGATATCGGTTCCGATATCTGATGCCAGTATCGGAGCCGATATCTGATGCCAGTATCGGAGCCGATATCTGATGCCAGTATCGGCTCCGATATCTGATGCCAGTATCGGCTCCGATATCTGATGCCAGTATCGGAGCCGATATCTGATGCCAGTATCGGAGCCGATATCTGATGCCAGTATCGGCTCCGATATCTGATGCCAGTATCGGAGCCGATATCTGATGCCAGTATCGGCTCCGATATCTGATGCCAGTATCGGCTCCGATATCTGATGCCAGTATCGGCTCCGATATCTGATGCCAGTATCGGCTCCGATATCTGATGCCAGTATCGGCTCGAATATCTGATGCCAGTATCGGCTCCGATATCTGATGCCAGTATCGGCTCCGATATCTGATGCCAGTATCGGTTCCGATATCTGCTGCCAGTATCGGAGCCGATATCTGATGCCAGTATCGGTTCCGATATCTGATGCCAGTATCGGTTCCGATATCTGATGCCAGTATCGGCTCCGATATCTGATGCCAGTATCGGCTCCGATACTGGCATCAGATATCGGTTCCGATATCTGATGCCAGTATCGGAGCCGATATCTGATGCCAGTATCGGAGCCGATATCTGATGCCAGTATCGGTTCCGATATCTGATGCCAGTATCGGTTCCGATATCTGATGCCAGTATCGGCTCCGATATCTGATGCCAGTATCGGAGCCGATATCTGATGCCAGTATCGGAGCCGATATCTGATGCCAGTATCGGCTCCGATATCTGATGCCAGTATCGGCTCCGATATCTGATGCCAGTATCGGAGCCGATATCTGATGCCAGTATCGGAGCCGATATCTGATGCCAGTATCGGCTCCGATATCTGATGCCAGTATCGGAGCCGATATCTGATGCCAGTATCGGCTCCGATATCTGATGCCAGTATCGGCTCCGATATCTGATGCCAGTATCGGCTCCGATATCTGATGCCAGTATCGGCTCCGATATCTGATGCCAGTATCGGCTCGAATATCTGATGCCAGTATCGGCTCCGATATCTGATGCCAGTATCGGCTCCGATATCTGATGCCAGTATCGGCTCCGATATCTGATGCCAGTATCGGCTCAGCGCATCCTGAAGAATAACGTCAACAAAACTGCAGGAGAAACTGAGTCTGTGGTCACTGTGTAAATGTTACTTTGAAATAACATCACTTTCCAATAAAAGGGAATTCTAAACATCAAATATAATCTTGGAAAAATAAAGATATAATAAGGAAGAAAATTTGTTTTTTTCTGCTCTTTCGTCGCCTGTTCAGGAGAATTCTCTTCGTGACAAAGTGATGTAATAACGTCATCGTCGTTATGGAGAAAGTCCCACAAATACTGGGATGTTTATTTTTGTCGACGTCAGCCCCGAGTCACGTGACCCGAGTCACGTGACCCGAGTCCGAGTCACGTGACCCGAGTCGTGTGACCCGAGTCGTGTGACCCGAGTCCGAGCCATGTGACCCGGGAGAGAGGACGATAGACTTCGGGACAGTGTGTGTTTCCCGTTACAGAGACGTCAACATAAACCCGTTACCGTGGTTACCGCACCATGACGTCACGCAGCACATTTAAAGATGGCGGCGGGGGGAGTACCTTGTAAAACGTTAGTAAAGTTCAGCCGGAACTCCGTCGCTCGCGCTGCGTTTGAGGAAAGTGGAAAAGTCGGTTTGTTACAGATGTTTTAATAAAGTCAAACATCTGGATCAGAACGTGACGGAAACTGACCCAGGACGCGGTCGTAGTCCACCACGTCGAAGTAGACCACGGCCATGGAGCTCCAGAGCCCGAGCAGAGCCAGGACCAGGACCAGACCCACCCAGGACCGGCCCGGGTCAGAGGGGGCGGAGTCACAGGGGGCGGAGTCTGACGGGCGCCGGCCGTTCTTACCGAGCGCGGACTTCACTTCTGCAACAGAGACGACACAGATCATACCAGAACCTACAGATCATACCAGAACCTACAGATCATACCAGAACCCACAGATCATACCAGAACCTACAGATCATACCAGAACCTACATATCATACCAGAACCTACAGATCATACCAGAACCCACAGATCATACCAGAACCTACATATCATACCAGAACCTACAGATCATACCAGAACCTACAGACACAGATCATACCAGAACCTACTGACACAGATCATACCAGAACCTACAGATCATACCAGAACCTACATATCATACCAGAACCTACAGATCATACCAGAACCTACTGATCATACCAGAACCTACAGATCATACCAGAACCTACAGACACAGATCATACCAGAACCTACAGATCGTACCAGAACCTACAGACACAGATCATACCAGAACCTACAGATCATACCAGAACCTACTGATCATACCAGAACCTACAGATCATACCAGAACCTACAGACACAGATCATACCAGAACCTACAGATCGTACCAGAACCTACAGACACAGATCATACCAGAACCTACAGACCATACCAGAACCTACAGACACAGATAATACCAGAACCTACAGATCGTACCAGAACCTACAGACACAGATCATACCAGAAACTACAGATCAAACCAGAACCTACAGATCATACCAGAACCTACTGACACAGATCATACCAGAACCCACAGATCATACCAGAACCTACAGATCATACCAGAACCTACAGATCATACCAGAACCTACAGACACAGATCATACCAGAACCTACAGATCATACCAGAACCTACAGATCATACCAGAACCTACAGACACAGATCATACCAGAACCTACAGATCATACCAGGACCTACAGATCATACCAGAACCTACTGATCATACCAGAACCTACAGATCATACCAGAACCTACTGATCATACCAGAACCTACAGATCATACCAGAACCTACAGACACAGATCATACCAGAACCTACAGATCATACCAGGACCTACAGATCATACCAGAACCTACTGATCATACCAGAACCTACAGATCATACCAGAACCTACTGATCATACCAGAACCTACAGATCATACCAGGACCTACAGATCATACCAGAACCTACTGATCATACCAGAACCTACAGATCATACCAGAACCTACTGATCATACCAGAACCTACAGATCATACCAGAACCTACTGATCATACAGATCATACCAGAACCTACAGATCATACCAGAACCTACAGATCATACCAGAACCTACAGATCATACCAGAACCTACAGATCATACCAGAACCTACAGACACAGATCATACCAGAACCTACAGATCATACCAGAACCTACAGATCATACCAGAACCTACAGACACAGATCATACCAGAACCTACAGATCATACCAGGACCTACAGATCATACCAGAACCTACTGATCATACCAGAACCTACAGATCATACCAGAACCTACTGATCATACCAGAACCTACAGATCATACCAGAACCTACTGATCATACAGATCATACCAGAACCTACAGATCATACCAGAACCTACAGATCATACCAGAACCTACTGATCATACCAGAACCTACAGATCATACCAGAACCTACAGACACAGATCATACCAGAACCTACAGATCATACCAGAACCTACAGATCATACCAGAACCTACAGACACAGATCATACCAGAACCTACTGATCATACAGATCATACCAGAACCTACTGATCATACCAGAACCTACTGATCATACCAGAACCTACAGACACAGATCATACCAGAACCTACTGATCATACCAGAACCTACTGACACAGATCATACCAGAACCTACTGACACAGATCATACCAGAACCTACAGATCATACCAGAAACTACAGATCATACCAGAAACTACAGATCATACCAGAACCTACAGATCATACCAGAACCTACAGATCATACCAGAACCTACTGATCATACCAGAACCTACAGACACAGATCATACCAGAACCTACAGATCGTACCAGAACCTACAGACACAGATCATACCAGAACCTACAGATCGTACCAGAACCTACAGACACAGATCATACCAGAAACTACAGATCAAACCAGAACCTACAGACACAGATCATACCAGAACCTACTGACACAGATCATACCAGAACCTACAGATCATACCAGAACCCACAGATCATACCAGAACCTACAGACACAGATCATACCAGAACCTACAGATCATACCAGAACCTACAGATCATACCAGAACCTACAGACACAGATCATACCAGAACCTACAGATCATACCAGAACCTACAGACACAGATCATACCAGAACCTACAGATCATACCAGAACCTACCAGAACCTACAGATCATACCAGAACCTACAGATCATACCAGAACCTACTGATCATACAGATCATACCAGAACCTACAGATCATACCAGAACCTACAGATCATACCAGAACCTACAGATCATACCAGAACCTACAGACACAGATCATACCAGAACCTACAGATCATACCAGAACCCACAGATCATACCAGAACCTACAGACACAGATCATACCAGAACCTACAGATCATACCAGAACCTACAGATCATACCAGAACCTACAGACACAGATCATACCAGAACCTACAGATCATACCAGAACCCACAGATCATACCAGAACCTACTGACACAGATCATACCAGAACCTACAGATCATACCAGAACCTACAGATCATACCAGAACCTACAGACACAGATCATACCAGAACCTACAGATCATACCAGAACCTACAGACACAGATCATACCAGAACCTACAGATCATACCAGAACCTACTGATCATACCAGAACCTACAGATCATACCAGAACCTACCAGAACCTACAGATCATACCAGAACCTACAGATCATACCAGAACCTACTGATCATACAGATCATACCAGAACCTACAGATCATACCAGAACCTACAGATCATACCAGAACCTACAGACACAGATCATACCAGAACCTACTGATCATACAGATCATACCAGAACCTACTGATCATACCAGAACCTACTGATCATACCAGAACCTACAGACACAGATCATACCAGAACCTACTGATCATACCAGAACCTACAGACACAGATCATACCAGAACCTACAGATCATACCAGAACCTACAGATCATACCAGAACCTACTGACACAGATCATACCAGAACCTACAGATCATACCAGAACCTACAGATCATACCAGAAACTACAGATCATACCAGAACCTACAGATCATACCAGAACCTACAGACACAGATCATACCAGAACCTACAGATCATACCAGAACCTACAGACACAGATCATACCAGCACCTACAGACACAGATCATACCAGAACCTACAGATCATACCAGAACCTACAGACACAGATCATACCAGAACCTACAGATCATACCAGAACCTACTGACACAGATCATACCAGAACCTACAGATCATACCAGAACCTACAGATCATACCAGAACCTACAGATCATACCAGAACCTACAGACACAGATCATACCAGAACCTACAGATCATACCAGAACCTACAGACACAGATCATACCAGAACCTACAGATCATACCAGAACCTACAGACACAGATCATACCAGAACCTACAGATCATACCAGAACCTACAGACACAGATCATACCAGAACCTACAGATCATACCAGAACCTACAGATCATACCAGAACCTACTGATCATACCAGAACCTACAGATCATACCAGAACCTACAGATCATACCAGAACCTACAGACACAGATCATACCAGAACCTACTGATCATACCAGAACCTACTGATCATACCAGAACCTACAGACACAGATCATACCAGAACCTACAGATCATACCAGAACCTACAGATCATACCAGAACCTACAGATCATACCAGAACCTACAGATCATACCAGAACCTACAGACACAGATCATACCAGAACCTACAGACACAGATCATACCAGAACCTACAGACACAGATCATACCAGAACCTACAGATCATACCAGAACCTACTGACACAGATCATACCAGAACCTACAGATCATACCAGAAACTTGGGATTGAACTGAACTCAAAAGTCCCTAAATAAATCATTTAAACCGGGCTCTGAACATCAGGAGTCGTGGCCGTTTTTCTGAATCTAAAGTCGACTGAACGTTTCCTAAAGACGTTTAAGGCCCGAGTTTCACCAGAGTCGACGACGTGACACGAATAGAGCTGGAATCCACAGAACAAATACTACTAACACATACTACTATCACATACTACCAACACATACTACTGACAAATACTACTGACAAATACTACTGACAAATACTACTGACACATACTACTGACACATACTACTGACACATACTACTGACAAATACTACTGACAAATACTACTGACAAATACTACTAACACATACTACTAACAAATACTACTAACACATACTACTAACAAATACTACTGACAAATACTACTGACAAATACTACTAACACATACTACTGACAAATACTACTGACAAATACTACTAACACATACTACTAACAAATACTACTAACACATACTACTAACAAATACTACTGACAAATACTACTGACACATACTACTAACACATACTACTAACACATACTACTAACAAATACTACTGACAAATACTACTGACACATACTACTAACACATACTACTAACAAATACTACTGACAAATACTACTGACAAATACTACTGACAAATACTACTGACAAATACTACTGACACATACTACTGACAAATACTACTAACACATACTACTAACAAATACTACTGACAAATACTACTGACAAATACTACTGACAAATACTACTGACACATACTACTGACAAATACTACTAACACATACTACTAACAAATACTACTGACAAATACTACTGACAAATACTACTGACAAATACTACTGACAAATACTACTGACACATACTACTGACAAATACTACTAACACATACTACTAACAAATACTACTGACAAATACTACTGACACATACTACTAACACATACTACTAACACATACTACTAACAAATACTACTGACAAATACTACTGACACATACTACTAACACATACTACTAACAAATACTACTGACAAATACTACTGACAAATACTACTGACAAATACTACTGACAAATACTACTGACAAATACTACTGACAAATACTACTGACAAATACTACTGACAAATACTACTAACACATACTACTAACAAATACTACTAACACATACTACTAACAAATACTACTGACAAATACTACTGACAAATACTACTGACACATACTACTGACAAATACTACTAACACATACTACTGACAAATACTACTAACACATACTACTGACAAATACTACTAACACATACTACTGACAAATACTACTAACACATACTACTGACAAATACTACTAACAAATACTACTGACAAATACTACTGACAAATACTACTAACACATACTACTAACACATACTACTGACAAATACTACTAACACATACTACTAACGAATACTACTAACAAATACTACTAACACATACTACTAACACATACTACTGACAAATACTACTAACGAATACTACCAACAAATACTACTAACAAATACTACTAACACATACTACTGCAGCGCGACCAGTACTACTACAGAGAACAAATACTACTAACGAATACTACTGACAAATACTACTAACAAATACTACTGACACATACTAGTAACACATACTACTGACAAATACTACTAACACATACTACTGACAAATACTACTAACACATACTAACAACGAATACTACTAACAAATACTACTGACACATACTACTAACACATACTACTGACAAATACTACTAACACATACTACTGACAAATACTACTAACACATACTACTAACACATACTACTGACAAATACTACTAACACATACTACTAACAAATACTACTAACACATACTACTGACAAATACTACTAACACATACTACTAACACATACTACTAACACATACTACTAACACATACTACTGACAAATACTACTAACACATACTACTAACACATACTACTAACACATACTACTAACACATACTACTAACACATACTACTAACGAATACTACTAACACATACTACTGACAAATACTACTAACACATACTAACAACGAATACTACTAACGAATACTACTAACACATACTACTGACAAATACTACTAACAAATACTACTGACACATACTACTAACGAATACTACTAACACATACTACTAACACATACTACTAACACATACTACTAACAAATACTACTGCACAGAACAAATACTACTGCACAGAACAAATACTACTGCACAGAACAAATACTACTGCACAGAACAAATACTACTGCACAGAACAAATACTACTGCACAGAACAAATACTACTGCACAGAACAAATACTACTGCACAGAACAAGTACTACTGCACAGAACAAGTACTACTGCACAGAACAAATACTACTGCACAGAACAAATACTACTGCACAGAACAAATACTACTGCACAGAACAAATACTACTGCACAGAACAAATACTACTGCACAGAACAAATACTACTGCACAGAACAAGTACTACTGCACAGAACAAGTACTACTGCACAGAACAAATACTACTGCACAGAACAAATACTACTGCACAGAACAAATACTACTGCACAGAACAAATACTACTGCACAGAACAAATACTACTGCACGGAACAAATACTACTGCACAGAACAAATACTACTGCACAGAACAAATACTACTGCACAGAACAAGTACTACTGCACAGAACAAGTACTACTGCACAGAACAAATACTACCATTACTGCCACCGTCTGAACTAGGGCTGAAACATGCATCGATATCGAGACATGAACATTCAAGATATTAATATTTTAAAAAGTGACGACATAAACGATACAGATTTATCAATAAAACTGCACTCTTTGGTTTTATGTTTGGACTTTTCTGAAAATTGCTTTGTTTTCACCAAACCTGTAGTTATTGTATCGATAGAGATATGAAAGTCCATAAAGTTCAGCCCTGGTGTGTCCTACAGAAACCAGGGGAGGGAGGAGGTCAAGTCCAACGGCTCGATGATGAGAACGTTTGTGAAGGACCTACCCACTTCCATCGGAGGAACCGCAAACACCTCCATCGATAGAGAAACAAACACAAGAAGAGCTGAGCGTTTCAGGGGAACGTGGGGTGAACGTGGATCCTCTTTGGTCCGGACAGAGAAAAGGATCTGCAGAGTCTCCGAGTCCAGACTAGAATAGACCTGACCTTGTTAGAATTTAAAGAGACACACGCCGCGTTTCCACCGACGAGGAGCAAAAACCAGGAGATCATTATCGACCTTAGTCTGTGTCTCTGTGGAGAAACATCAGGAGCAATGGATGAGAACCTCTGTCATCGTGTTTTCATGTTCTGCATTCAAATGTCCAAAACTGCAGATCTCTAAAAACCTAAACTTTTTTAACCTCTTAACTGAGCACATTTTCTCCAGTTTGGCTTTACCCGAATCTGAAAGCTTCTTGGAAAAACAGAGACAAAAAACCAGGATGTAAACGCTGTTAAAAAACAAAAAATAAACAAAAAAAGCATCAATAAGTAACACAAAAAAAGAGAAAAAAATTGGCTGAAATTTTTTTTTTTTTTAAAGGGAAAAAAGTGACAACACTGCAACAACGTGAGGAAAGAGATACGTTTTGTGGGTCTTAGCTTTCAAATGAGGTGTTACACTGGCCTGGCAAAGAGGAGAGAATGCGTTCAGTTTAGGCGGGTGCTAAGAGGTTAAACTCCAAACTGTCCCACACAGGAAATGACCATATTTGGATCACAGCGTCATCTCGGTCACAGCCTTTCCTACTACACGTGGATACCAAACAGGTCAGTATTTGTGAATGAGCGTGAGAAAGACCAGGAGCCACAGACATGTTGGAGGACATTTTACAAACGGTTACAAATGTTTCAGAAAAATGTACAATATTATCAAAAAACTTCTAAAATGTTCTGAACTTGTTTGTAATTATATATATATAAAAAACTGAATTTTCACATAAAAAAAACCTGTTCCAAACTTTTCAGACATTTTTCTAATCTTTTAAAAACATTTTTTTTAAAGAAACTTCCCCCTAAAACTGTTCCAAACTTTTCAGAAACAAAATAAAATATCTCTAATTTTCCAAACTGTCTAAATGTCGGAGTAAACATCGTAAGGAGAGTTTGGGCTTTTTTTTACAGAGTTAAAACTGTGTTTCTCAATAAAAGTAAATGTACTGCAGTAAATACGTCTCTATTCCAGAGAATCAGTGAATAATTCACTTTAAAGCGACACATCTTTAGTCCAGTTTATTTCTGAGCATCGTTCACCACAAAACCCACATCCTGATCAGCTTCCTCTGAACCTGCTGCAACTGTGTAGTTAAATTACTTTGGTAGTTAAATTACTTTGGTAGTTAAATTACTTTGGTAGTTAAATTACTTTGGTAGTTAAATTACTTTGGTAGTGAAGAGATATAATATTTTTATACGATGTTTTGTTCCTTTGGCTATTTAGCAAACTAACCAAAAGTTGCCATTGAGTTGTATCAGGTGTGGTTTCCCCAGTGCTTTGTTTCAAGGGAAGATTAAGGAGACGCAGAAACCCCCACCCAGTCCACTGGCCACATGGTCAAAAAGGGTCAAATTACAAGGGAGACCAAGGTGGAGCTGAATGCACAGCTGTGGGAGCCAATGGGAACGATGAAAACACTACATGTGGTCTTAGACTCATAAATCTTGTGGACAATGGAATGTGGAGTGCTGTGCTTCCCCAGGAAGAGTCAGTCTGACCATGGGAACGGCTGGAGGCAGACTCACAATGGATAGGAAAAACAGAATTCTGTATTAAGATGACATGTTAGGGAAATAAAACTTTTAACTTGTTTAACTCCTTGATGTGTCATCAATTCCTGGTATGTATTCTTATTAGTTTTACGTAGAGTAGATTTTGACGGTTCTCAACTCCTCCTCCAGTTTGAATACGCGGTGTTGTCAATTAAAGGTAATGTTAAAGAGGGAAAAAGTAACCTCCGTCGTAGCGATACTATTTTATTGTGTACAACGACAACACAGGAAAACCGGCTGTTTTCTTCATGTGGTGACCCCGACGTGCTGAAGGGGGTGCTGAAGAGCCGTCAAACGGAGACGCGACGAGGTTCGGTCTTCGAGAAAAAACCCACTCTGCGCTAGAAATACCAGGTTCTTTCTTCCACACCCACACAAACGGCGATTTCATGGACGTCATTCTAGATTAAGGTAAGACTACTTTTGACCCCTACTATTGTGTGAGTCTCAAAGTACGTCTAGTTGGCATGTTTTTCCAAATTTTAGATTACTTTTTAACGGAGTTGTCTGTTGTGTGGTGTAATCTGTGAATTGATGGTGGAATTAAGGAAAGAAACGTTATAATTTGATATCTTAGATTCCACAAAAAAAATAAATAAATAAATAAATAAAATAAAAAATAAAAAAAGTGGGATAAACTGAAATTATGAGTAATTAACGGGCTGCGCGTTGGGATTTTACCCCTGTAAAAGCTGAAAAGCACGTAGGTGGGACCGCCCCATGGCCGTGGACGCACGGTCTGAAATACAACGTTGAAATAATCGTTGACAGTCTGGGGATCTGTCTAAAAAAAAAGGTTGAAGGCCTTTAGAACGGGGATTCTATAAACAGGTTGAAGGCCTTAGAAACGGGGTTTCTTAAATTCTATAAACAGGTTGAAGGCCTTAGAAACGGGGTTTCTTAAATTCTATATATATTAGCCTTTGTTAGCTTTCGTTAGCTTCGTTAGCTTAGTGCGCTAGCATACAGCATGGTTAGCTTAGTGCGTTAGCATACAGCATATTGTTGATAAACGTGTACTAAACCCACAAATGTGTTAAACCCAGCTCAGTGTGTGGACACTGAAGGCTGTTCTGTGTAGTAGTGTAGGATTTTATTGAAGTGTGGTGCATGGTTTGTTTTCAATGTGATCTGTTTGCTGTTGGTGTGCGAGGTTGCTAAGTTAGCTCTGAGAACAAAGGATTAGCTTTAGCATTTAGTTTTTTCCATGTGGTACTGTTATTTGGCTGTTGTTTTGTAATACCGCAGTTTCTGGCCGCCATCGCTGTAGTGCAACCGTAAGGCCTCTAGGTTTTCATTGAAAGGCATCGGACTTTAGGCACATTATACTATTTAACGCGTGTTTTTATTTTTATACACTTATCTGATTTTGTTGATCGGAGGGGGAGAATACTAAATTGTTTTGGTTGTTCTTGTTAGTCTGTTTGGTTTTTTGTTAACTGTTGTTTTGTTTGTAGAAATTATTGTGTCTTGTTGTCTCTTTGTGTAATGTTCTTTTTATTGTAGAGTGACTGAGTGTGTCCGGAGTGAAACTAAAAGTGCATTTGCTGTGTCTGCATTTGTGTAGACGCAGCAAAGGACTGATTAAACGGGAAGTCATGGACGCATTGGGAAAGTGGCCATTTCCCTTTGTGCCCAGACATCCGTGTAGGAGGGTAAGTGGAGAAATTGCTCCGCCCCTCATTAAAAAAAAAAAAGATGAAAAAAGAACATTTTTGACCGAAGTTATTGTTTTAAAGGTTATTGTTTTAAAAGTTATTTTTGTTTTGTTTTTATAGAGAAACATTTCTGCTGGTGGTAGAGTTATGTCTCCACAGCATAACTTTGAAGAACAAGTATCCAAAATTAGTGTGAGACAAATGCTATTATTTTAAGCCTGTGATTAACGGAGCATTTAGGGCTCTGAGAGATGTTGCTAAAAAAAAATTAGAACCTCTCTCCACACGGTGGCGCCATGGAATGAAAACTGAAGCAGAGAAGACCTGTGTGAGTTTGAATACATTGATTGAAAGTACAAACCACTATTAATTTAGAGTTTAAGTTGATCTTTATGCGCCATTTTGGACGCGTTACCAAAAGTTATGAAGGAGCAATTATGCAAAATTCAAATTATTGTTAAGAAAACAAAATACATTAATGAATACATTTTGAGAATATGGAGAACGCCCTTGAACAGAAGCGAGAGCAGAATTAAACTGCAAGAAATGAGTGCAACTTTTAAAGATGCAGCTTAAAGGAGCGAGTAATGAAAGTAATAAAGAAAAAGAGTAATAATGAGTTTACTTGAATGTGCAGTGACCTGTGGGTGTGGTGTTGGTAATTGTGGCCAAGGATTGTTTCAGACGAGATGACCAACAACGTTCGAGGATCGAGGCGTTTACAACAACGCTGATGGGAACAATGCTACTCTCATCACTGGCTGCTGCTGGGTTCAGAGGCATGGGACGGCAGAATTCATGTTACCTGTGAAGGTGAACGGACAGACTCTTGACGTGCTGGTGGATAAAGGTGAACAACACATCTGTGAACTATGAGACTGTGATCATTGACGGACACCATCTACTGGGTGGATACAGGAAGACCACCCAAAATCTTTCACCAAAACCAGTGCCTAGTCAGCTCACAGGACTGAATCTGACACGCCAACTCAGACTCCTGTTTCTCTCCTCGGATGTGATATGCTGATGACAGTGAGAGCAACAGTTTTGTGCTCTCTGAATGGACTAACAGTGACTTTTCCCTGATTGGACAAACACCTTGCTGTCTGACAGTGGTTGCTGAATGCAGATGTCTCCTGGGAAGAGCTGAAGGACTGTACAACTGACGTTTGACCTTGGATCAAACATTCACTTTGCCAAAGCCACCCACCCATTGATCACTGTACTTTAATATGATATAGAGAAGCTTTTAAGGCTAACCTTAGTGGACATGAATGGTCCTTTTAAAATAACAAAATTAATTAGGCAAACGAGGTGTGACTGCGAACTGTTTACACCCTATAGAACAATAATATGATGTGTTTATAACTCGTTTGCTCTCTCTCCTGGACAATAGGCTACAGAATTTGTTCCATGACCAAAGCGTGAGTGAAACAAAAGATTGGTAAGAAATTGAAGTTTCTAAACTGTCCTGTACTCTCCATCCATGTCTGCCTACTCTATAGACATTAATGCTAGACTTATGTCCGTTTTGGAACGTCATTCCACGACACCATGATAGAGAATTATGTGTTTATGAACTGACTGAAAATATCTTAATGCACCAGATAAAGATGGTCTTTAGGACCTACTGATGCTGGTTTATTTACTGAATTGAATCGATAATCTTTACGTTACAACTAAATGCATTTGTCTGAATGTTTTAATACAAAATTTAAATTTGAAGCCTTAGAGGGCATT
This sequence comes from Proterorhinus semilunaris, assembly GCA_021464625.1. Classification (NCBI taxonomy): domain Eukaryota; kingdom Metazoa; phylum Chordata; class Actinopteri; order Gobiiformes; family Gobiidae; genus Proterorhinus; species Proterorhinus semilunaris. Next base: position 966,805 of record CM038362.1, on the reverse strand, counting down.
GACATGTGATAGAACTGTGAAAAAAAAAGCTGAAGTGAATTGGGTTTCGGACCTTTCTCTTGCTCTGCTCCGGGGGTCAATCCGTGAGCAGATCGAGAGGAAACTCTTATGAACTTGAAACAGGCCATTCTGTTGCCTGAGATCAGCCTCCTCTTTGATTCCGCAGGAATCCAGTGGACACTGATCTTACGCTTGTATATGATCCCTATTGAAACCATCTACACTCATTAGTTTGTGTACTCAGGTTGGAGGTGACAGTTATTCTCACTTTGGGAGCCGCTGAGAGCTCCTTCCCAAGCCTGTCTGACGGTCCTCTGCCGCGATTGGACTGAACCAGTGCTGGTCTGATCCCTTTTGAGGCCACTCCCAGGACCTCACGTGCTGTCCAGGTCGCGAACCTGACGAGTGGTGTCACACCTCTCACTCGCCCTGTCGACCCAATTCTTCCCACTTTCAACCTCCCTGGACTGAACCTGACATTTGTTATTTTGCTATTGTTTTCTTTGTGTTTTCTTTGTGTTATGTAGGTGCCGGAGGTATTAATCTCCAGTGAAATTTGAGTTGGTTTGTTGTGTTTCCTGTACAAGGATTGAGGTCTCACTTGTTTATGCATGTTACGTGACTCTTTTTTGGACTGAGTTGTCCTCAGTCCAAGAGGGGGTGTTACTTATGTGGGGAAATTATTTTGGCATGAGAAGGAACTGATACACATATATCTAAATGACAAGACAAACGAAAACATAAAGTGACGAATTGACAAATGTTATGGTCAACTAAGATTTCAGTTTCAGATAGGTAAATCAATTTATAATACTCTGTTTTTTACGTTTGCTGTGATTCTGAAGTGCACACAGAATCTGTGGTAAATGTGGGAAACGGAAGCTAAAAGAGAGTTTTTCTCTGTAGATTAATGAAACCTGAATTTCTGAATTTTCCAGATAAAATTGACCCTAGCATTCCAACAGATAAATTAAGTTAAATAGGTTTTTGAGTCCAGCCATAATTTGCAAGATTAGCTGGCATGGTCGTTCTAACGGTGAGCGGTCCTGATGAGAATTTTTGTTTTTGTAATTTTCGTCTGTTCTTTTGTGTTTCTGTTACAGATCTCTGTTGGTTCCTTGTCTCGGTGGGTGCTTGTGAGTGGTCGTCATTGTGAGAGTTTTTGACCCAAATTAATCAATCAAGTTTTATTTCTAAAGCGCCTTACAATAATCAAAGTTGACCACAGCATAATGATGTAGAAAATATAGCGGACGCCGAGGGAGCATGAACCGAGACAACGACCTGACAGAATCAATACGGGGAGGAATTCGAGAGCCCCTCCCGAGCGGAGGAGCTCCCGCTTTGGCCCCATCGGCCCCTCCTCCATATGTACAGAGCGGGGCGTCCGGCTCCACTTTTTACCCCCAGTTAATAACCCTTCATGGACTGGTGGACGTGGCGGCTGCGACCTTGTTATCAGCGGAAGAGCATAAAAATGGCCATGCCCGGGTGCCCGCCTAAGTCTAACTCAGCGACCTTGCCTGAGCGGACTTACCATCGAGGGTCTACATTAAAAACCACACCAGGACCTGTGGGAACGCTCCCAGATACTTGGGACCTTTTGAAGTGACTCAAAGGACTGCCACTGCAGTTGAGGTCGAGGGGCGTGACAACTGGTACCACTGGTCACACTTGAAGCCCTGTTCTGAGAAAACCGGCTTACACTGGACTCATACGCATCCCAGACGATTGACACATCCTGACGAATATGGTAGTGGGTCTAACAGCCCCACTGAAGGGGGTGGGGGACACCAACCCCAACCCAGACGGTCACAAAGACATAAAAAAGACTAACAAATATGGACTTAAGGCCTGGGTTTTAAAACCAGGACCTTTAAGGTGTCCATACGGGGTGTGGGGCCTGACACTTGCTCTTTGCTTGCTCATCATACCAACAGTATTAAAAATAGGCGATCCACATAGTGGTGAGGGACGGGTCAGAGGACACCCTATCAAAGAATTGAAATTGGCCCTCTACAAGGTATACAAAGACGTAGGTAAAACACCTGGAGAAAATCTGGTCATCTACTGCAACAATGCAGGTACAATGTTGGTGAAAATGAGAGAAGCCGTGTCGGACCAACACACCCTAGATTGGATCACCCATTGTACAGAGAGAAGAAAAAAAATGATAAAAACATGGGAAAACAAAGAAGGAACAAAATACGCTGTTTTGAAACCTGTGATTTATGATGTATCTAACATGTCTGTTTCCACAGAGGGAGATGGATCTAGGAAGCGACGGTCTTTCAATACGGGGGGTCATACACCAGGAGAGAATAAATGGGTAAAATTAGCTAAGCACACGGCCATGATTACCAACTCAACCCTGCAGGTGGGAAACCGTACCCTCGGTCAATCATACGTACCTTTCTCTGATGACGGCGGCCGTAAGCCCCTGTTCGGAGATGGGAAAGGATTTATCGCCACGCTGATCCCTATGATCTGTGTGGCGTCCTCCATGCAGCGTCTAAATGAGGTATGGTGGATCCTGGAGGACCTAACTGAGGTAATAGGCGACATCTTGGACCAAATGGAACAAAGTCCAGAACTTAAGGCAGTGGCTGTTGTGGCTATGCAAAATAGAGTGGCGTTAGACGCCATGTACGCTGAACAGGGTGGTATGTGCGCAGTAGTTGGCCTTGACCACTGCTGTGCATATATTCCCAACGACACTGGCAATTGGACAGCCATTAAAAATAAAGTAAAGGAACTCAAAGACTTCCTCGCGTCTCAAGAAGACCAGGGTCCTCAGTGGACCTGGCTAAATTGGTTGAATTCCGGTTCCTGGATCCATATCCTTCAAAAGGTGGGTATTCTTATAAATGTAATACTCTTGTTTTGTTTTGTTGTGTTGTGCCTCTCATTCGCAGCATGGTCTCCAGGGCTCTGGGTTCCACTGGGGGCATCTATACGATGGGTGATGCGTCCCAGGGGGACACGGAGCTCGGGACAAGGGAAACGCCAGAAGGGGGTGGTCCCAGCCTGTACTTGGAAAGAGTACGGCAGGCTTTGAAATATGAATGGAACGACCCCCGACAAGGCTGTGATGGAGAAAATTGTGGTGGAGATAATATCTAAACAACACTGTTCGGTGTTGTTGCGCTTGCTGTGTTTTGTGTGCAGGAATGTTTATTTTTGTGTCAATCAGAGACGGTCCCAGGGGGACGTAAAAGTTGACATGTACCGTTGACACGGAATAAAAACCAGCTAAGTTCCGCCTGGAAAGATTAGTAAGCGGAAGTTACACATGGGAAGAGAGAGATGATTTTGAAACCACTCAGCGGCTGGTTGAGTATGCCCTACATAAAGTGAACATGTTTTTTTTGGTGTTATAATATGTGAAATTATACTGTGATTTTTGATACAGGCTGTACTTTTGTGAACTAGAAAATATTATGGTTTTGTTGACCTCCTTTCTGGGAGCTCAGAAGGGGGTCTGAAGAGATATAATATTTTTATACGATGTTTTGTTCCTTTGGCTATTTAGCAAACTAACCAAAAGTTGTCATTGAGTTGTATCAGGTGTGGTTTCCCCAGTGCTTTGTTTCAAGGGAAGATTAAGGAGACGCAGAAACCCCCACCCAGTCCACTGGCCACATGGTCAAAAAGGGTCAAATTACAAGGGAGACCAAGGTGGAGCTGAATGCACAGCTGTGGGAGCCAATGGGAACGATGAAAACACTACATGTGGTCTTAGACTCATAAATCTTGTGGACAATGGAATGTGGAGTGCTGTGCTTCCCCAGGAAGAGTCAGTCTGACCATGGGAACGGCTGGAGGCAGACTCACAATGGATAGGAAAAACAGAATTCTGTATTAAGATGACATGTTAGGGAAATAAAACTTTTAACTTGTTTAACTCCTTGATGTGTCATCAATTCCTGGTATGTATTCTTATTAGTTTTACGTAGAGTAGATTTTGACGGTTCTCAACTCCTCCTCCAGTTTGAATACGCGGTGTTGTCAATTAAAGGTAATGTTAAAGAGGGAAAAAGTAACCTCCGTCGTAGCGATACTATTTTATTGTGTACAACGACAACACAGGAAAACCGGCTGTTTTCTTCAGTAGTTAAATAACAAAGTTATTTAACTACCAAAGTAATTTAACTACCAAAGTAATTTACAAATACATCACACAAACCAGGACAACACACATTCAAACATAAAGTAGAATCATGTCACATGTTAAACACCGGCTTTACTTTATTCAAACGCCATTTTAACCTCTTAACCCCCGCCTGAACTGAGCACATTTTCTCTTCATGAAAAAAACTCAAAATAGCAACGAAGACGAGACAAAAAGCTGAGCTCGTGATTCATCTAAAACATAATTAATGGTGATTCATCTAAAACATAATTAATGGAGATTCATCTAAAACATAATTAAAGGTGATTCATCTAAAACATAATTAAAGGTGATTCATCTAAAACATAACTAATGGTGATTCATCTAAAACATAACTAATGGTGATTCATCTAAAACATAACTAATGGTGATTCATCTAAAACATAACTAATGGTGATTCATCTAAAACATAACTAATGGCCTCGTATGTTTGGACCACACTCTCCTGTATCTGAGCCACACTGACCTGAAACACAAAGCTCTTGTATGAGTTTCTTTTTACACGAGGAGGTTCTTTTATTATTTCATTAAACAAAAGCCACAAAGAGGCTAAAGCTCTAATTATCTTATTTCAACTAAAGTGATTTTAAGTTTGTCCTGATTCTTTATGAACCTACAGGTTTGCAGATTCTGTCCACAATGTTCCTCACATAAGAAGCTCTGAACCGTCGGGCTTTTCCCACAACTGTGAAACGTATTTGTTCATGAAATGTGCAACAATAATCGAATGCTTAAAATCAAAGTGTTTCATGTTGGATAAGAATTAACATGTGATCATTAGAGAGAAATTAACCGTGATTAACCCGTTACCCGCCGTCCCTCCCGATCAGGGGTTCGTTAATACGATTAGGGTCAAGAACGGCAAACGCAACTCACACATACTTTTTAGAAACTAGAAGGTCTTGGCTTTCAAATGAGGCATCACCCCGGCGTATAGGCTGTGAGATCCACAGTCAAGGCGGGGGTTAAGTGGTTAATTAATCGAAGTGCGATTAATCAGGATTTGAAACATTAATCGACCGACAGCCCTACAAAAGCGCGAGGAGAGTGATCCGTTAGATGCGTTTGTAGATTTGGGTAAAGCTGAACTGGACAAAATGCACTCTTCCCTTTTATGAAGCGTTTGAACAGACACAGGGGCCAGAGCTTCAGATCTGAAAGATCAGCTTTAATCATGTCTCGTTTTCTAAAGTAAAAAACTAAAAACCTCCCGGTGGTTCAGTCAAACGTCCGCAATTACACGAAGCATCGCGGGTTCTCGTAGCGAAAGCGTGACGTTTAGAGTTGGACGTCGGTGTCGGCGCTAAACCAGTGACGTGGGAAGTTTTTACTGGATTCTTTCATAACGTGCAGTTTCTCTCGTCACTTCGGCTCAGCTACAAATTAATAATTGACTTTTATTCCGTCGCGATGTTGAGTTTCATCCAACAATGGCGCTGCAGTTCGCGGGGCTCCCCGTGGAGGCGGACCGCGGGAATTACAGCAAAGATCCAGGATGTTCGGTTTAAGAGTCGCAGCCGAATGAAAGAGTTCGTCCCGTAACGTGAGCCGTGTCTTTACGTGAGGCTTTAAACCTGCCATGGACTCCGAGTCCTGCTGAAACAGCTGACACTGCGGCGCCTCCCGAGCTACAGCTACACGCAGGAGACAAACATCTCACCTTTTCTCCCGTGACTTTTGGAGTTCCTTCTCTGCGTCATGTCTCCGTGTCCTCCGGGACCTGCGGATAAAGGTCTTATTTAGTCACAAAACGCCCGGGATTCTGCGTGAATGCTGTGGAAACGCTACGAGCCGCTGTTTGCTCTCACTGAGCCAAATCACGTCCTGGACTTCCGGACTGACGGCGCTCTGGGCCAATCAGGAGCCGGGATTCAGGGGGGAGGCGGGACCAGAGGCGGGTCTGACCAATGGGGAGGCTGAAAAACGGCCCTTTGCTTTTACTACGGGGCCGAATACAGATGTTTTTCTGTGTTTTAATGTAAAGGTTTGACCCTGATGTGGATGTAATGTAATGTAATGTAATCTAATGTAATGTAATCTAATCTAATCTAATCTAATGTAATGTAATGTAATCTAATGTAATGTAATGTAATGTAATGTAATCTAATGTAATGTAATGTAATGTAATCTAATGTAATCTAATCTAATCTAATGTAATGTAATCTAATCTAATCTAATGTAATGTAATGTAATCTAATGTAATCTAATGTAATGTAATGTAATGTAATCTAATCTAATGTAATGTAATGTAATCTAATCTAATGTAATGTAATGTAGTGTAATCTAATCTAATCTAATGTAATGTAATGTAGTGTAATCTAATCTAATGTAATGTAATGTAATGTAATCTAATCTAATGTAATGTAATCTAATGTAATCTAATCTAATGTAATGTAATGTAATCTAATCTAATGTAATGTAATGTAGTGTAATCTAATGTAATGTAATGTAATGTAATGTAATGTAGTGTAATCTAATCTAATGTAATGTAATGTAGTGTAATCTAATGTAATGTAATGTAATGTAGTGTAATCTAATCTAATGTAATGTAATGTAGTGTAATCTAATGTAATGTAATGTAATGTAATGTAATGTAGCAGCTGAAGTCACTCAGGAGGTCCTTACAAATCACAACACGTGCACATGTGTCATAGGAGAAGACCGGCACATGTATAATGTCCAGTTTATTATTATTATTATTAAGACTTTATTAAGGACGCAAACACATGGTCAATAGAGTAGAAAATAAAGTACAGCACAACAGAGCTCTTCCTACAGGAGCTTCGATTACAGCGGTCTGACTCTGCACATGAATAAAACAATAATGAATAAAACAATAATGAATAAAACAATAATGAATAAAATAATAATGAATAAAACAATAATGAATAAAACAATAATGAATAAAACAATAATCAATAAAACAATAATGAATAAAACAATAATGAATAAAACAATAATGAATAAAACAATAATGAATAAAACAATAATGAATAAAACAATAATCAATAAAACAATAATGAATAAAACAATAATGAATAAAACAATAATGAATAAAACAATAATGAATAAAACAATAATCAATAAAACAATAATGAATAAAACAATAATAAATAAAATAATAATGAATAAAACAATAATAAATAAAATAATAATGAATAAAACAATAATGAATAAAACAATAATGAATAAAACAATAATGAATAAAATAATAATGAATAAAACAATAATGAATAAAACAATAATGAATAAAACAATAATAAATAAAATAATAATGAATAAAACAATAATGAATAAAACAATAATGAATAAAACAATAATGAATAAAATAATAATGAATAAAACAATAATGAATAAAACAATAATGAATAAAATAATAATGAATAAAACAATAATGAATAAAACAATAATGAATAAAACAATAATGAATAACCGGGTCTCACATCACAGTTGACAAACATTTCACTTGAGCTCAAACGTCTCTGAACCTTCAGTAAAATTCTGAGAGGTTTAGGGCCATTGACCTTTAGGGCCATTGACCTTTAGGGCCTTTGACCTTTAGGGCCATTGACCTTTAGGGCCTTTGACCTTTAGGGCCATTGACCTTTAAGGCCATTGACCTTTAGGGCCTTTGACCTTTAGGGCCATTGACCTTTAGGGCCTTTGACCTTTAGGGCCATTGACCTTTAGGGCCTTTGACCTTTAGGGCCTTTGACCTTTAGGGCCATTGACCTTTAGGGCCTTTGACCTTTAGGGCCTTTGACCTTTAGGGCCTTTGACCTTTAGGGCCATTGACCTTTAGGGCCTTTGACCTTTGACCTTTAGGGCCATTGACCTTTAGGGCCTTTAACCTTTAGGGCCATTAACCTTTAGGGCCTTTGACCTTTGACCTTTAGGGCCTTTGACCTTTAGGGCCATTGACCTTTAAGGCCTTTGACAGTTAGGGCCTTTAACCTTTAGGGCCATTAACCTTTAGGGCCTTTGACCTTTAGGGCCATTGACCTTTAGGGCCATTGACCTTTAAGGCCTTTGACCTTTAGGGCCTTTGACCTTTAGGGCCTTTGACCTTTAGGGCCATTGACCTTTAGGGCCTTTGACCTTTAGGGCCATTGACCTTTAGGGCCATTGACCTTTAGGGCCTTTGACCTTTAGGGCCTTTGACCTTTAGGGCCATTGACCTTTAGGGCCTTTGACCTTTAGGGCCTTTAACCTTTAGGGCCATTAACCTTTAGGGCCTTTGACCTTTAGGGCCATTGACCTTTAGGGCCTTTAACCTTTAGGGCCATTAACCTTTAGGGCCTTTGACCTTTGACCTTTAGGGCCTTTGACCTTTAGGGCCATTGACCTTTAAGGCCTTTGACAGTTAGGGCCTTTAACCTTTAGGGCCATTAACCTTTAGGGCCTTTGACCTTTAGGGCCATTGACCTTTAGGGCCATTGACCTTTAAGGCCTTTGACCTTTAGGGCCTTTAACCTTTAGGGCCTTTGACCTTTAGGGCCATTGACCTTTAGGGCCATTGACCTTTAGGGCCATTGACCTTTAAGGCCTTTGACCTTTAGGGCCATTGACCTTTAGGGCCTTTGACCTTTAAGGCCTTTGACCTTTAGGGCCATTAACCTTTAGGGCCATTAACCTTTAAGGCCTTTGACCTTTAGGGCCATTAACCTTTAGGGCCATTGACCTTTAAGGCCTTTGACCTTTAGGGCCTTTAACCTTTAGGGCCATTAACCTTTAAGGCCTTTGACCTTTAGGGCCATTAACCTTTAGGGCCATTGACCTTTAAGGCCTTTGACCTTTAGGGCCTTTGACCTTTAGGGCCTTTAACCTTTAGGGCCTTTAACCTTTAGGGCCATTAACCTTTAGGGCCATTGACCTTTAGGGCCATTGACATTTAGGGCCATTGACCTTTAGGGCCATTAACCTTTAGGGCCTTTGACCTTTAGGGCCATTGACCTTTAAGGCCTTTGACCGTTAGGGCCTTTAACCTTTAGGGCCATTAACCTTTAGGGCCATTGACCTTTAGGGCCATTGACCTTTAAGGCCTTTGACCTTTAGGGCCTTTGACCTTTAGGGCCTTTGACCTTTAGGGCCTTTGACCTTTAGGGCCATTGACCTTTAGGGCCTTTGACCTTTAGGGCCATTGACCTTTAGGGCCATTGACCTTTAAGGCCTTTGACCTTTAAGGCCTTTGACCTTTAGGGCCTTTGACCTTTAGGGCCTTTGACCTTTAGGGCCATTAACCTTTAGGGCCTTTGACCTTTAGGGCCTTTAACCTTTAGGGCCATTAACCTTTAGGGCCATTGACCTTTAGGGCCATTGACCTTTAAGGCCTTTGACCTTTAGGGCCTTTGACCTTTAGGGCCTTTGACCTTTAGGGCCTTTGACCTTTAGGGCCATTGACCTTTAGGGCCTTTGACCTTTAGGGCCATTGACCTTTAGGGCCATTGACCTTTAAGGCCTTTGACCTTTAAGGCCTTTGACCTTTAGGGCCTTTGACCTTTAGGGCCTTTGACCTTTAGGGCCATTGACCTTTAGGGCCTTTGACCTTTAGGGCCTTTGACCTTTAGGGCCTTTGACCTTTAGGGCCATTGACCTTTAGGGCCATTGACCTTTAAGGCCTTTGACTTTTAGGGCCTTTGACCTTTAGGGCCTTTGACCTTTAGGGCCATTGACCTTTAGGGCCATTGACCTTTAGGGCCATTGACCTTTAAGGCCTTTGACCTTTAGGGCCATTGACCTTTAGGGCCTTTGACCTTTAGGGCCATTGACCTTTAAGGCCTTTGACCTTTAGGGCCTTTAACCTTTAGGGTCATTAACCTTTAAGGCCTTTGACCTTTAGGGCCATTAACCTTTAGGGCCATTGACCTTTAAGGCCTTTGACCTTTAGGGCCATTGACCTTTAGGGCCTTTGACCTTTAGCTGTTTATGGAGCGGATCATTACAGGGTTTGTGTTCTTCACATTCTTCACTGAGTGGAAACTCTCCACAGACCGGCTCCACAGGTCGAGCAGGTGTAAGGGGGCAGGCGTACGGGGGCAGGTGTACGGGGGCAGGTGGGGCAGGTGTACGGGGCAGGTGAACGGGGCAGGTGTACGGGGGCAGGTGAACGGGGCAGGTGTACGGGGCAGGTGTACGGGGCAGGTGTGTGGCTGAATGTAATGAGCGCTAAACACACTCTGGAAACAGGATTCCTGTGAAGCTTCGCACATTCCTAGCACTGCCTGAAGCCTGGCTCCAAACACTTTCTAAAGTCTATCAAATGTTACGAGTCATGTGACAACAGGGCTGAGATCAAACGCTGAGATCAAACGCCTAGACCTATGATGGACAGCTCTGTGGGCGGGGCTTCCCGCCTTTATGCCCTTTTAAGGAACAGAGGGCTCATTACTATGAATGACTCATCGCTCTCTTGTGTCTTATATCTGTGGAAGCAACAGACACTTCCTTATTCCATCAATCACATGACAAAGTCTCAGACTGGAGCTGCTGTTTCGCCCACAGGGGGCGCTAACCTCCTCTATGAACAGATCAAGTGAAACGTTCTCAAATCCTGTCTCCGTTTTCTTCAAGTGTGTCGGCTCTCAGTCGTTCAGGAACGTTCTATTGTAGTGGATATTTTCAAAGATGGTGGACGGGATGAGAGGGTTCAGAAGCTCCGCCCTAAAACAGTCATTGTCCAATCACAGCCCTTAGCGAGCTGGATCTGCTCCCATAGAAACTATTTGAGCAACTGTTGTTTGGCTTTTAAAGCTGATAAACCAGCTGGAGAAGCTCCGCCTGAGCGAATACACGCCCACCGTCCGTCTGTGGCTTTGAACATTCCATGAGCTGTACCTGTGTTCATGTGAACTATGACACTTTAATCCTTAACGACTACAATAAATCCTGTTTTTACCAGTTGTGTTTCTATGAGCAGTATTACTGTGATACAGAGCGAGAGAGAATCACTGCTCAGGCTTTAGTCGATCTAAGATACTAACCTTTAGGGACCGTCAACAAATGACTACACTAGCAACTCCATGGAAAAGCATGTTTGACTTCAGTAGACCCCGAACACCTTCAGAACATCAGGACTCCTCATGGGCCACTGTGATCCACGACTAACACTGTAAAGTGGTTTGGGGTCACGGGGTCAAAGGACCATGAAACTATTTCATACAAATATCACATTGTTGTTTCATGGAGTTTAGTCATTTGTTGACGGTCCCTAACCAGAGCGTCCTCTGAGCTCAGGCCTTCTGCAGAGCGTCTCTCACTAGAGCCTTTCCCGGTAGCTGGGGAATAAAGCGTCCACTGTGGGGCCGTTGGGACGTGGATTGTCCTCCCTGGTCTGGCCTGGGCTGGCTCTGGGACCTCAGACTGAGGGGACCTTCTGGTTCTCTCCTCTGCTGGAGCAGGTCATGTGATGCTGCTGTTGGACGTGTGCCATGGTTAAACAGGTTGGATCGGCCTCAGGGCAAACAGAGCTCAGAGTTTTCATGATGAAACTATGAGCAGTCAGAGCCACAGTCTTCAGGTGAGGCTCAGGCCACACTGCACGAGCAGGGACCTCCTAAAGTCTTTTGTTTAGAAGAATCCTCTGAATACCGTGGTCTGGAGACGTCTGAGGAGGCTCTTCATCAGTGAGTACAAAGTGAGGGGGGGCTGAGGGCGGTGAAGCAGCTCGTCTGCTTAGGAACGTTACTAACTGTAGTTATTCTGAGCGTTCTGTAAAGACCAAAGCACAAGCGTCAGACCTGGACTCAATGTGGACCTTCTGTTTCTTCTCTTGTGATTCTGGACGTTTAGCCGTCCCGTCTTATCGCTCCATTTCCTCATTCAACCGGTTTCTGATTGTGTAACTTGTGCCGTTTATAAGAGGAAGCACTTGGAACGCAGTGATTTAAAGTGTTTGACCTGCTGACCCAGACCAGACCAGACCAGGCCAGACCAGACCAGACCAGACCAGACCCAGACCAGACCAGGACTAACGAGGCCATAGACTGAGATCAGTCCACCGTCACTGCTCCCATGGACGGGACTCCTGTTCCAAAAGAGGAGGGAAACGGCGCCCCCGTGAGGCGGGCGGGGCAGTGACAGGCCTCCACAGAGCCCCAGGGCCTGTCAGTCATGTGACTTTATAAAGAAGCTTTTATTTCCCATTGTTTCCTCTGCAGGTGTATGGGGGCAGGTGTACGGGGGCGGGTGTACGGGGGCGGGTGTAAGGGGGCAGGTTTAAGGGGCAGGCGTACGGGGGCAGGTGTACGGGGGCAGGTGTACGGGGCAGGCGTACGGGGGCAGGTGTACGGGGCAGGCGTACGGGGGCAGGTGTACGGGGCAGGTGTACGGGGGCAGGTGTACGGGGCAGGTGAACGGGGCAGGTGTGTGGCTGAATGTAATGAACGCTAAACACTCTCTGGAAACAGGATTCCTGTGAAGCTTCGCACATTCCTAGCACTGCCTGAAGCCTGGCTCCAAACACTTTCTAAAGTCTATCAAATGTTACGAGTCATGTGACAACAGGGCTGAGATCAAACGCTGAGATCAAACGCCTAGACCTATGATGGACAGCTCTGTGGGCGGGGCTTCCCGCCTTTATGCCCTTTTAAGGAACAGAGGGCTCATTACTATGAATGACTCATCGCTCTCTTGTGTCTTATATCTGTGGAAGCAACAGACACTTCCTTATTCCATCAATCACATGACAAAGTCTCAGACTGGAGCTGCTGTTTCGCCCACAGGGGGCGCTACCTCCTCTATGAACAGATCAAGTGAAACGTTCTCAAATCATGTCTCCGTTTTCTTCAAGTGTGTCGGCTCTCAGTCGTTCAGGAACGTTCTATTGTAGTGGATATTTTCAAAGATGGTGGACGGGATGAGAGGGTTCAGAAGCTCCGCCCTAAAACAGTCATTGTCCAATCACAGCCCTTAGCGAGCTGGATCTGCTCCCATAGAAACTATTTGAGCAACTGTTGTTTGGCTTTTAAAGCTGATAAACCAGCTGGAGAAGCTCCGCCTGAGCGAATACACGCCCACCGTCCGTCTGTGGCTTTGAACATTCCATGAGCTGTACCTGTGTTCATGTGAACTATGACACTTTAATCCTTAACGACTACAATAAATCCTGTTTTTACCAGTTGTGTTTCTATGAGCAGTATTACTGTGATACAGAGCGAGAGAGAATCACTGCTCAGGCTTTAGTCGATCTAAGATACTAACCTTTAGGGACCGTCAACAAATGACTACACTAGCAACTCCATGGAAAAGCATGTTTGACTTCAGTAGACCCCGAACACCTTCAGAACATCAGGACTCCTCATGGGCCACTGTGATCCACGACTAACACTGTAAAGTGGTTTGGGGTCACGGGGTCAAAGGACCATGAAACTATTTCATACAAATATCACATTGTTGTTTCATGGAGTTTAGTCATTTGTTGACGGTCCCTAACCAGAGCGTCCTCTGAGCTCAGGCCTTCTGCAGAGCGTCTCTCACTAGAGCCTTTCCCGGTAGCTGGGGAATAAAGCGTCCACTGTGGGGCCGTTGGGACGTGGATTGTCCTCCCTGGTCTGGCCTGGGCTGGGACTGGGACCTCAGACTGAGGGGACCTTCTGGTTCTCTCCTCTGGTGGAGCAGGTCATGTGATGCTGCTGTTGGACGTGTGCCATGGTTAAACAGGTTGGATCGGCCTCAGGGCAAACAGAGCTCATAGTTTTCATGATGAAACTATGAGCAGTCAGAGCCACAGTCTTCAGGTGAGGCTCAGGCCACACTGCACGAGCAGGGACCTCCTAAAGTCTTTTGTTTAGAAGAATCCTCTGAATACCGTGGTCTGGAGACGTCTGAGGAGGCTCTTCATCAGTGAGTACAAAGTGAGGGGGGGCTGAGGGCGGTGAAGCAGCTCGTCTGCTTAGGAACGTTACTAACTGTAGTTATTCTGAGCGTTCTGTAAAGACCAAAGCACAAGCGTCAGACCTGGACTCAATGTGGACCTTCTGTTTCTTCTCTTGTGATTCTGGACGTTTAGCCGTCCCGTCTTATCGCTCCATTTCCTCATTCAACCGGTTTCTGATTGTGTAACTTGTGCCGTTTATAAGAGGAAGCACTTGGAACGCAGTGATTTAAAGTGTTTGACCTGCTGACCCAGACCAGACCAGACCAGACCAGACCAGACCAGACCAGACCAGGCCAGACTAGGCCAGACCAGACCAGACCCAGACCAGGCCAGACCAGACCAGACCAGACCAGACTAGACCAGACCAGACCAGACCTGGACTAACGAGGCCATAGACTGAGATCAGTCCACCGTCACTGCTCCCATGGACGGGACTCCAGGTGTAAGGGGCAGGTGTAAGAGGGCAGGTGTACGGGGGCAGGTGTAAGAGGGCAGGTGTACGGGGGCAGGTGTACGGGGGCGGGTGTAAGGGGCAGGTGTAAGGGGGCGGGTGTACGGGGCAGGTGTAAGGGGGCGGGTGTAAGGGGGCGGGTGTAAGGGGGCGGGTGTAAGGGGGCGGGTGTAAGGGGGCGGGTGTAAGGGGCAGGTGTAAGGGGGCGGGTGTACGGGGCAGGTGTAAGGGGGCGGGTGTAAGGGGGCGGGTGTAAGGGGGCGGGTGTAAGGGGGCAGGTGTAAGGGGGCGGGTGTAAGGGGGCAGGTGTACGGGGGCAGGTGTACGGGGCGGGTGTACGGGGGCGGGTGTAAGGGGGCGGGTGTACGGGGGCAGGTGTAAGGGGCAGATGTAAGGGGGCAGGTGTACGGGGGCGGGTGTAAGGGGGCGGGTGTAAGGGGGCGGGTGTACGGGGGCAGGTGTAAGGGGCAGATGTAAGGGGGCAGGTGTACGGGGGCGGGTGTAAGGGGGCGGGTGTAAGGGGGCGGGTGTACGGGGGCAGGCGTACGGGGGCAGGTGTAAGGGGGCGGGTGTAAGGGGGCGGGTGTACGGGGGCGGGTGTAAGGGGCAGGTGTAAGGGGGCGGGTGTAAGGGGGCAGGTGTAAGGGGGCAGGTGTACGGGGGCAGGTGTAAGGGGGCAGGTGTACGGGGGCAGGTGTACGGGGGCGGGTGTACGGGGGCAGGTGTACGGGGGCAGGTGTAAGGGGGCAGGTGTACGGGGGCAGGTGTACGGGGGCAGGTGTACGGGGGCAGGTGTACGGGGGCAGGTGTAAGGGGGCAGGTGTACGGGGGCAGGTGTACGGGGGCGGGTGTACGGGGGCAGGTGTACGGGGCAGGTGTACGGGGGCGGGTGTACGGGGGCAGGTGTAAGGGGCTGTGGGGGGGGGGGGTCAAACATGTTTGTTTTGCCAGTTTTAGTGAAACACTCGTGTTGAGAGACTTTCACTGAAATCACTATTTGTCAAACTGCTGTTATGAAAGTTCTTCACATAGAACTTCAAACCTCTGCATACTTTATGAAGCTTCAGGTTAAAGCCCTGACACTTGTTTTTCATCATGAGGTCATTTTTACTTTGAGCGGCGAGAGAAAGAAAACAAGAGAAATGTGAGAAAACCGTCGTCACTGAATCTGAGGGACCTCCACGGAAAAATCTTTCACATTTGGTTTGGTTCAAATGGAGAACATGTTCCTGGTGTGAAAGGCAGTGATGGAGTCGGTGTTTGGAGCTTTGGTGAATAGACCTGGACATCATCAGTTATGAAACATCTGATATGATTGATGACGATATGAGGCAGACAGCAGCTCAGTAATAAATGAGGAAGTCCTTTCAGAACTCCAGAGGACACGAGCAGCTCAGGCCTTTAACGGGAAAGTGGGGATTGACCTGAAATATTTCACCTCTGACTTAGACAAATGTTATTGTGAAAGTGTCTGTGCTGTTTCAGATCCACATGGAGCTCCTGACGCTGATACTGCTGACCCTGTGGACCCTGTGGACCACCACAGGAGGAGAGTGGAGCCCCCCAGGTAACTCCCTCTGGCCTGGTGTGAGGGGTGGTCCTCTGTTCAGTTACTGAAGTTCATCCTTGGTGTCTTCTCTGTCCCCAGTGTCCTCTCACGTGTCCTGTGTCTTCATGGAGACCTGTCTTCTGCCCTGCAGCTTCAAACCTGGAGATCTCGTGATTGAGTGGAATAAACATGAAGGCTTACTGACGGCTCATTATTTCAATCAAGGCAAAGACGAGCCTGAGAAACAGGACGCTCCCTTTAGGGGGCGCACTTCCTTGTTTCCAGAGCAGGTCTTTGTGGGAAACACCTCGATGCAGCTGTTGAAGGTCACGGTGGACGACGAGGGAATCTACCGCTGTTTCGTTTACGACAGAAGAACCGATGATGGCAAACAGGAGTTTATGAGTCTGAGAGTGGAAAGTAAGAAACAGGCATCAACATTATGTCCCTGAGCTGATGTAGGTCTGAGCTGATGTAGGTCTGAGCTGATGTAGGTCTGAGCTGATGTAGGTCTGAGCTGATGTAGGTCTGAGCTGATGTAGGTCTGAGCTGATGT
Organism: Proterorhinus semilunaris; assembly: GCA_021464625.1. NCBI lineage: Eukaryota > Metazoa > Chordata > Actinopteri > Gobiiformes > Gobiidae > Proterorhinus > Proterorhinus semilunaris. The sequence goes on along the minus strand of CM038362.1, from coordinate 950,204 downwards.
AGGTCTGAGCTGATGTTTGCAGGTCTGAGCTGATGTAGGTCTGAGCTGATGTAGATCTGAGCTGATGTAGGTCTGAGCTGATGTAGGTCTGAGCTGATGTAGGTCTGAGCTGATGTAGGTCTGAGCTGATGTAGATCTGAGCTGATGTAGGTCTGAGCTGATGTAGGTCTGAGCTGATGTAGATCTGAGCTGATGTAGGTCTGAGCTGATGTTTGCAGGTCTGAGCTGATGTAGATCTGAGCTGATGTAGGTCTGAGCTGATGTAGGTCTGAGCTGATGTTTGCAGGTCTGAGCTGATGTAGATCTGAGCTGATGTAGATCTGAGCTGATGTAGGTCTGAGCTGATGTAGATCTGAGCTGATGTAGATCTGAGCTGATGTAGATCTGAGGTGATGTAGGTCTGAGCTGATGTGGGTCTGAGCTGATGTAGGTCTGAGCTGATGTAGGTCTGAGCTGATGTTTGCAGGTCTGAGCTGATGTGGGTCTGAGCTGATGCAGGTCTGAGCTGATGTAGGTCTGAGCTGATGCAGGTCTGAGCTGATGCAGGTCTGAGCTGATGTAGGTCTGAGCTGATGTAGGTCTGAGCTGATGCAGGTCTGAGCTGATGTAGGTCTGAGCTGATGTAGATCTGAGGTGATGCAGGTCTGAGCTGATGTAGGTCTGAGCTGATGCAGGTCTGAGCTGATGTAGGTCTGAGCTGATGTAGGTCTGAGCTGATGTAGGTCTGAGCTGATGCAGGTCTGAGCTGATGCAGGTCTGAGCTGATGTAGGTCTGAGCTGATGCAGGTCTGAGCTGATGTAGGTCTGAGCTGATGTAGGTCTGAGCTGATGCAGGTCTGAGCTGATGTAGGTCTGAGCTGATGTAGATCTGAGGTGATGTAGGTCTGAGCTGATGTGGGTCTGAGCTGATGTAGGTCTGAGCTGATGTAGGTCTGAGCTGATGTAGATCTGAGCTGATGTAGATCTGAGGTGATGTAGGTCTGAGCTGATGTAGGTCTGAGCTGATGTAGGTCTGAGCTGATGTAGGTCTGAGCTGATGTAGATCTGAGCTGATGTAGATCTGAGGTGATGTAGGTCTGAGCTGATGCAGGTCTGAGCTGATGTTTGCAGGTCTGAGCTGATGTAGGTCTGAGCTGATGTAGATCTGAGCTGATGTAGGTCTGAGCTGATGTAGGTCTGAGCTGATGTAGATCTGAGCTGATGTAGATCTGAGGTGATGTAGGTCTGAGCTGATGCAGGTCTGAGCTGATGTTTGCAGGTCTGAGCTGATGTAGGTCTGAGCTGATGTAGGTCTGAGCTGATGTAGGTCTGAGCTGATGTAGGTCTGAGCTGATGTAGATCTGAGCTGATGTAGATCTGAGGTGATGTGAGTGTCTGAGCTGATGCAGGTCTGAGCTGATGTAGGTCTGAGCTGATGTTTGCAGGTCTGAGCTGATGTAGGTCTGAGCTGATGTAGATCTGAGCTGATGTGAGTGTCTGAGCTGATGCAGGTCTGAGCTGATGTAGGTCTGAGCTGATGTAGATCTGAGGTGATGTAGGTCTGAGCTGATGTAGGTCTGAGCTGATGTAGGTCTGAGCTGATGTAGGTCTGAGCTGATGTAGGTCTGAGCTGATGTAGATCTGAGCTGATGTAGATCTGAGGTGATGTAGGTCTGAGCTGATGCAGGTCTGAGCTGATGTTTGCAGGTCTGAGCTGATGTAGGTCTGAGCTGATGTAGATCTGAGCTGATGTAGGTCTGAGCTGATGTGAGTGTCTGAGCTGATGTAGGTCTGAGCTGATGTAGGTCTGAGCTGATGCAGGTCTGAGCTGATGTAGGTCTGAGCTGATGTAGGTCTGAGCTGATGTAGGTCTGAGCGGATGTAGGTCTGAGCTGATGTAGGTCTGAGCGGATGTAGGTCTGAGCTGATGTAGGTCTGAGCTGATGTAGATCTGAGCTGATGCAGATCTGAGCTGATGTAGGTCTGAGCTGATGTAGGTCTGAGCTGATGTTTGCAGGTCTGAGCTGATGTAGGTCTGAGCTGATGTAGGTCTGAGCTGATGCAGGTCTGAGCTGATGTAGATCTGAGCTGATGTAGGTCTGAGCTGATGCAGGTCTGAGCTGATGTAGGTCTGAGCTGATGCAGGTCTGAGCTGATGCAGGTCTGAGCTGATGTAGATCTGAGCTGATGCAGGTCTGAGCTGATGTAGGTCTGAGCTGATGTTTGCAGGTCTGAGCTGATGTAGGTCTGAGCTGATGTAGGTCTGAGCTGATGTAGGTCTGAGCTGATGCAGGTCTGAGCTGATGTAGATCTGAGCTGATGTAGATCTGAGCTGATGTAGGTCTGAGCTGATGTAGATCTGAGCTGATGTAGGTCTGAGCTGATGTAGATCTGAGCTGATGCAGGTCTGAGCTGATGTAGGTCTGAGCTGATGTAGGTCTGAGCTGATGTAGATCTGAGCTGATGTAGGTCTGAGCTGATGTAGGTCTGAGCTGATGCAGGTCTGAGCTGATGTAGGTCTGAGCTGATGTAGGTCTGAGCTGATGTAGGTCTGAGCTGATGTAGGTCTGAGCTTATGTAGATCTGAGCTGATGTAGGTCTGAGCTGATGTAGGTCTGAGCTGATGTAGATCTGAGCTGATGTAGGTCTGAGCTGATGTAGATCTGAGCTGATGTAGGTCTGAGCTGATGTGAGTGTCTGCTGTAGGTCCTGTGAAGGCCCTGTCCATGGAGCAGAAAGGAGATGTTCTGGTCTGCAGCTCTGAGGGCATCTACCCACAGCCCAACATCAGCTGGGCTCCTCCCTCTCAACACAAACCCCAGATTGAACAAATGCTGGACCGGCGTTTCTCCGTCACCAGCTCCCTCTCCCTGGACGTCCAGCCTCCTCAGCAGTACAGCTGTAACATCAGCACTGACCACAGCTGGAAGAGCGCCACCTACAGCCTGCAGCGTGAGTGTGCTCCTGTTCACTCTGTCAAGGCTCCTCTGTTTTAGGGGGCGGGGCCAGGAAAGGTGACGGGCGGGGCCAGGACAGGTGAGGGGGTGGGGCAATGACAGGTGAAGGGGCCGGGGCCAGGTGTGGGGGCGGGGCCAGGGGGCGGAGCAGCTTCAGACTGACCAGTGAGTCACAGCTCTGTGTGTCCTCAGCTCCATTGGACATGTCCTCAAACATCACCATCCCCTGTGTGGACTCCATGGTTCCAGAGAAGAGCCTGGTGTGGACCTTCAACTACATCCAGACCATCGTGAGCAGGACCGGGGCAGAGGTCACCTACACTGACCCCTGGAGGCCGTTTGTGGAGGGCGTGTCAGAGCGGGGCAGTCTGAGTCTGAAGGAGCTGGGTCAGGAGCAGGAGGGAGTGTACGTCTGTGAGCTCCACACGGACGACACCACCTACTACATCTCCAGGACTGTGCTCGGACACACAGCTCCAGGTGAGGCTCACTCACCGTGCTGCATGTTCAACTCACTTCCTGTTCCTCTTGTGTTGGGTTCAGTCAGTATTGATGGGACGACTGCTTCTTGTGCTGTTTGTTACTTGGTACAGACTGTTCCTATTCTGCCTGGACTTCTTCTCCTTCTTCTTCTCTGAGTTTGTTTGGAGCTACGAGCTCGTGTCCTGGGGGAGTTAGGTTTACCTGGAAACCAGAGATGAGCCTGGTGATCAAACACAAACAAACAGGAAGTGGAGTAAACCAATCAGTGAAGAGCGTCTGCTGTTAATGTGTTATTAGCTGATCTGAGTTCATATTCACACAGGTTTATGAATCTGGAAACTCACCGACTCTTTTACCAACGGCCGGAGAAAAGCTCTTTGTTTCTCTCGTTGGTAGATTGTTGTTGAGGGACTTCCTCGTCCTGTGATGACGCTGCCGTGAGTCCCAGACTGATCCCTCAGTTTAAAAATATAGAGGATCATTCTGGGCTCACCGGGCGAGAGTTTGGTCACGCCCACTGTAACTGTTTATTTGTTTATTTATATGGATCAGCTGAGAGCAACAAGCAGTCCGCTAGTCGTCCTGGGTCCAAACAGCATTTACATGTTCATACAAACATATGTATATGCATTATTTAAAAAATAATAATAATAATTACATACAGTGCCTTGCGAAAGTATTCGGCCCCTTGAACTTTGACCTTTTGCCACATTTCAGGCTTCAAACATAAAGATATAAAACTGTCATTTTTTGTGAAGAACCAACAACAAGTGGGACACAATCATGAAGTGAAACGACATTTATTGGATATTTCAAACATTTTTAACAAATAAACAACTGAAAAATTGGGCGTGCACAATTCTTCAGCCCCTTTACTTTCAGTGCAGCAAACTCTCTCCAGAAGTTCAGTGAGGATCTCTGAATGATCCAGTGTTGACCTAAATGACTAATGATGATAAATAGAATCCACCTGTGTGTGAACAAGTCTCCGTATAAATGCACCTGCTCTGTGATCGTCTCAGAGGTCAGTTTAAAGCGCAGAGAGCATCATGAAGAACAAGGAACACACCAGGCAGGTCCCAGATACTGTTGTGGAGAAGTTTAAAGCCGGATTTGGATACAAAAAGATTTCCCAAGCTTTAAACATCCCAAGGAGCTGTGCAAGCGAGAATATTGAAATGGAAGGAGTATCAGACCACTGCAAATCTACAAAGACCCGGCCGTCCCTTCTTCTTTAGAACCGGAATTAGAATCAATCCTCCCAAGTGTCTCTTGGAGTCGCCCCTGGCCACCAGGGGGTGGTATTACAGCAATGTCAGCTCCCCCCCATAAGGACCATACAGATGCGTGTTCCTCACCCATTGGTGGAGATGAAGCAGATGACTGAGATACTCTCAGGACGTCCTGCTGCTGAGGCCTACTAAGCCAACAAGCCTCTTGACTCAGTTTCACACCACAACACTTTTGGGATAGTCCTCAAAATACAACAGGACGTTCTGGCTCAGCTTTCTTCAACATAAAAGTCAGTATCCAGGTTTGTCTCAGGATTCCCCAGATATTCAATGGATTTTAGAGAGATCTTCTCAAGGCAAAATGCTCAGGGTCCTGGCATGGCAGCCATTTTGTAAACAGGGATACAAACTGGAGACATCGGCGTAAACATCACCTGCACCTGAGCCACCACGAGGAGACGCCCCACACCAGGAGTCAGAGGAGATAAAGCTCTGTGGTGATGTGAGTGCTGTCAGAGGTCAGCAGGAGGTCAAACAACTACATGGACGAGCTGGAGAAGTACTCCCACATGAATGATGATGTCATCACCAGCATCACCTCCTCCTGTGACAGTGAGGAGTCCAGTGACCAGGAGACGCTCGGTGGAGGAGGCTTCCTACCTCCAGAGCAAGAGGATAGAGATGGACCTGGAGCACATGGAGGCGTGTCACCCACTGCCCACGAAGAACGAGAGACCACCAGAGGTCATCAAGAGCTTCAAAATACATTGAACAGGCTAATGCTAACGGCTATAGAGAAAATACATTGAACAGGCTAATGCTAACGGCTATAGAGAAAATACATTGAACAGGCTAATGCTAACGGCTATAGAGAAAATACATTGAACAGGCTAATGCTAACGGCTATAGAGAAAATACATTGAACAGGCTAATGCTAACGGCTATAGGAAAAATACATTGAACAGGCTAATGCTAACGGCTATAGGAAAAATACATTGAACAGGCTAATGCTAACGGCTATATGAAAAATACATTGAACAGGCTAATGCTAACGGCTATAGGAAAAATACATTGAACAGGCTAATGCTAACGGCTACAGGAAAAATACATTGAACAGGCGAATGCTAACGGCTATAGGGAAACTACACTGAACAGGCTACTGCTAACGGCTATAGAGAAAATACATTGAACAGGCTAATGCTAACGGCTATAGAGAAAATACATTGAACAGGCTAATGCTAACGGCTATAGGAAAAATACATTGAACAGGCTAATGCTAACGGCTATAGAGAAAATACATTGAACAGGCTAATGCTAACGGCTATAGAGAAAATACATTGAACAGGCTAATGCTAACGGCTATAGGAAAAATACATTGAACAGGCTAATGCTAATGGCTATATGAAAAATACATTGAACAGGCTAATGCTAACGGCTATAGAGAAAATACATTGAACAGGCTAATGCTAACGGCTATAGGAAAAATACATTGAACAGGCTAATGCTAACGGCTATAGGAAAAATACATTGAACAGGCTAATGCTAACGGCTATAGGAAAAATACATTGAACAGGCTAATGCTAACGGCTATAGGAAAAATACATTGAACAGGCTAATGCTAACGGCTACAGGAAAAATACATTGAACAGGCTAATGCTAACGGCTATAGGAAAAATACATTGAACAGGCTAATACTAACGGCTATAGGAAAAATACATTAAACAGGCTAATGCTAACGGCTATATGAAAAATACATTGAACAGGCTAATGCTAACGGCTATAGGAAAAATACATTGAACAGGCTAATGCTAACGGCTATAGGAAAAATACATTGAACAGGCGAATGCTAACGGCTATAGGAAAAATACATTTAACAGGCTACTGCTAATGGCTATAGGAAAAATACATTGAACAGGCTACTGCTAACGGCTATAGGAAAAATACATTGAACAGGCTAATGCTAACGGCTATAGAAAAAATACATTGAACAGGCTAATGCTAACGGCTATAGAGAAAATACATTGAACAGGCTAATGCTAACGGCTATAGAGAAAATACATTGAACAGGCTAATGCTAACGGCTATAGAGAAAATACATTGAACAGGCTAATGCTAACGGCTATAGAGAAAATACATTGAACAGGCTAATGCTAACGGCTATAGGAAAAATACATTGAACAGGCTAATGCTAATGGCTATATGAAAAATACATTGAACAGGCTAATGCTAACGGCTATAGAGAAAATACATTGAACAGGCTAATGCTAACGGCTATAGGAAAAATACATTGAACAGGCTAATGCTAACGGCTATAGGAAAAATACATTGAACAGGCTAATGCTAACGGCTATAGGAAAAATACATTGAACAGGCTAATGCTAACGGCTATAGGAAAAATACATTGAACAGGCTAATGCTAACGGCTATAGGAAAAATACATTGAACAGGCTAATGCTAACGGCTATAGGAAAAATACATTGAACAGGCTAATGCTAACGGCTATAGAGAAAATACATTGAACAGGCTAATGCTAACGGCTATAGGAAAAATACATTGAACAGGCTAATGCTAATGGCTATATGAAAAATACATTGAACAGGCTAATGCTAACGGCTATAGAGAAAATACATTGAACAGGCTAATGCTAACGGCTATAGGAAAAATACATTGAACAGGCTAATGCTAACGGCTATAGGAAAAATACATTGAACAGGCTAATGCTAACGGCTATAGGAAAAATACATTGAACAGGCTAATGCTAACGGCTATAGGAAAAATACATTGAACAGGCTAATGCTAACGGCTATAGGAAAAATACATTGAACAGGCTAATGCTAACGGCTACAGGAAAAATACATTGAACAGGCTAATGCTAACGGCTATAGGAAAAATACATTGAACAGGCTAATACTAACGGCTATAGGAAAAATACATTGAACAGGCTAATGCTAACGGCTATATGAAAAATACATTGAACAGGCTAATGCTAACGGCTATAGGAAAAATACATTGAACAGGCTAATGCTAACGGCTATAGGAAAAATACATTGAACAGGCGAATGCTAACGGCTATAGGAAAAATACATTTAACAGGCTACTGCTAATGGCTATAGGAAAAATACATTGAACAGGCTACTGCTAATGGCTATAGGAAAAATACACTGAACAGGCTACTGCTAATGGCTATAGGAAAAATACACTGAACAGGCTAATGCTAACGGCTATAGGAAAAATACATTGAACAGGCTAATGCTAACGGCTATAGGAAAAATACATTGAACAGGCTAATGCTAACGGACAGAACTGTCGCTGCTTCTTTTTACTTCTGTGTTTTGTCCGGATCAGAAAAAGTTGATGTTTACGAGCTCTGTGTTCCAATTGGTTCAGCTGTTACCAAAGCAACTCTAGCCCCGCCCCCTCAGCCACTTTCCATTATGAGACAAATCTGGCACGAGAAAAGAGTGTGTTTTTTAGAGCTGCTCCTGTAAATTACTGAGCTGAACAGCTGTAAAAACAATCAAATCTTAATTTCACGTTGAAACATTTTAACCTCATGTTTGAGGCGGTTTTGAGCTGAACTCTGCGTCCAATGAATGTGAAGGACTGAACTCCAGGTCACATGTGTCTGCAGAGGGACTCAGTGCTGCTGCTGTCGGGGCCTCAGTGGCTGCTGTCATCATCATCATCCTCATCGTCATCGTCGTCATCGTCATCGTCATCATGAAGAAGAAACATCAGGCGGTAAGAGACAGTTTTCACACAGTCCATCCTTCTGTTTTGATCGGCTTTATCCGGGGCCGGGTCACAGAGGCAGAAGTCTGAGCAGAGACGCCCAGACTTCCCTCTCCCCAGACACCTCCTCCAGCTGTTCTAGAGGGATCCTGAGGCGACACCAGCTCAGAGACATGGCCCTCCAGCGTGTCCTGGGGCTCCCATTTGTTTGTAAAATGACTCTGGGCAGTAATGTTTGGCTCAGGCTCAGGAGCTTCAGGCTTTGACCTGTTTTTATTGGTCACTGTGAATCGGCTCTTTTCAGAGTTCAGAGGTCAGACTCCATGAGGAACATGACACTAAACACGTGTGCTCTGAGAAGCTCTCATTGATACATTACTCACTCACGCTTATCATGAGGAAACGTGTTCTGTTATTCAGAATCAACATAATGAGCTCATGTTTATATTTATTAAGGCTTGTTTTAATGGAGTTTGTTTCCGCACTGGAGTTTCCCGGTTATTTGTGGTGAATATTCCAGTTTTGTCTTTGATCATATAAACTCAGTTTCCGATAATGAGAAACCCGGGTTCTTCAACATTAACCGGGATAACGTGTAGACGCTATTTCCTGTTATTCACCTTATTCTGGAAGTTCCCGTTGGTGCCGCCATGAATCCACTCGTATTCGACGCGTGAAAATCAGATTCTACACAAACACAAAGGTGTTTTTGTGGCTGGGTTGCAGGTTCTAGAATGTGATGATGTCACCGGACCCAGCGGGGGGAGGAGCCAGTTTTTTCTTATTAACAACATTACACTTTCACAAGTTGTAGCTCAAAAGAAAATGTATGAATTACAAAAATGATCTTTAATATCCGTCCATGATCTGATCCAAGACCAAAAATGTCCCCAAAAACTAAATAATTTTTCATCCATATAATAGTATTGGCCTTTAGAATGCCGTGATGTCACCTGCAACCCAGCAATTTCAGTATGAGAATCTGGATCCTTTATTTGATCATAAACTGGAGATTTCTCAGTTACAGAAACACCATCTCGCAGAATGTGTTTCTGTGAGATGCCACTGCAGCCGTTTCTGCTCGTCAGCTTCAGTGAACAGTTTAGAGGAGGCCGGATAGAAGGTTTATGCACAACTGCAGCTTCTGGAGGTCCTACACCGTGATGAACAGGAGACTCCAGAGGCTCCAGCAGCTTCAAATACCTGTTTGCTGCTTTGTAGCAGCTGTTCTCTTAATCTGATGTGTTTGTCTGGCAGAAACCGTCCTCATTGTGCCTTTATCTGCACAAACCCGTGTGTCTCTGAATCAGACACAAATCTCTGATGATGATCACGCTTCATCTTTCATGAGATATCGAAGGTTTTCATACCAAGTCCAAGACATTCAACTATTTCACGCTTTTCATGAGCAGAGAGTTCCTTTTTCTTTCCCTTATTGCTTGAAAATGTTGGTCTGCTTAATAATGTGGAACGTCCATTTTCAGTAGTTTTTCCCTTAACTGGACTTAGCCTGAGAACTGATCATCACAGGGTCTGAGACTGAAGTCAGTGACTGATTTTTTTTTTTTTTTTACTTTTTAGACACTGAAATACAATTTGCATAATAATTTGAGACGCGGTGTAGTGACAGAACGTTCCACAAACTGGAGCTGTTTGTCCAAACAGTGATGGGGAGAGGGTGTTTCTGTAACTGAGAAATCTCCTGTTGATCAATAAGGAGTGAAACCCATTGGATTCAGCCAAACAGTTCTGAATGTAACTGTTTTTCATTTGTCTTTTTATTTTGAGAATTGTAACTGAAATTGTAGCTCTGTATCTTCTGCCGCCTCTGGGCCTGGACTCTGTTAAAAACAGTTTTTTATCTCGATGGGACTTTTGTGGATGAATAAATCAAAGATCTCCCATAGTCCTCAGGTCCACCAGGCTTATTATGGAGAATCACTAAACACACTGTGTTGAGTGTCATGTGACTAAGAGTCACCCCTCCTGGAGCCGCCCCCTTAACGTGGGGGAGGGTTTGACCTGAATGATCCTGGAGCTCTGTGGTCGGGGGCTTGGTGCCCCTGGTAGGGTCTCCCAGGGCAAACAGGTCCTGGGTGACGGGTCAGACAGAGAGCGGTTCAGAAGCCCCTTATGAGAGACCAACAGGCCCGGTTAGAACCATGAGGCCGTCCTTCTGTGGACCCACCACCTGCAGGGGGCGCTGTAGGGGCTGGTGCAATGGCTGACCCCACGACCCGGCAACAGACAAGTGGAAGAAGATGGATGGATGGACACAAGTCCATCAATTCACAGTTGCACTGAGGAAAAGGTTGGAAGGGCGCCCCCTTGTGTGAACTCAGGGGTCTGTAACCTTCAACAGAGCCCAGGCTTTAATAACAGTCTGATGATGAACAAGTGAATTAAAGTAAACATGACTCAAATCTCTGGAACTGGACAGACTGTAGAAATAGAAGTGGATCTGGATGATCCTTCACTGAGGAATGTCTCTCACTTTTACAGATATAAAAACTGTTTATGGGTTTAATTCATCGACTACAGACGATGACTCGAGAACCTTAATCTACGATTCTTTCATCAAAAGAGCCGCATGTGGTGAACTCGATTCTGACAAATGTTTGTTTTTTTCAGCCGACAAACACAGAAGAAGAGATGTAAGTTCTTCCTCTGTCTCCTCTGTGCCCTTCCTCTGTCTCTTCCTCTGTCTCTTCCTCTGTCTCTTCCTCTGTCTCTTCCTCTGTCTCCTCTGTGCTCTTCCTCTGTGCTCTTCCTCTGTCTCCTCTGTGCTCTTCCTCTGTGCTCTTCCTCTGTCTCCTCTGTGCTCTTCCTCTGTCTCTTCTGTGCTCTTCCTCTGTGCTCTTCCTCTGAGCTCTTCCTCTGTGCTCTTCCTATGTGCTCTTCCTCTGTCTCCTCTGTGCTCTTCCTCTGTCTCCTCTGTGCCCTTCCTCTGTCTCTTCCTCTGTGCTCTTCCTCTGTGCTCTTCCTCTGTCTCCTCTGTGCTCTTCCTCTGTCTCCTCTGTGCTCTTCCTCTGTCTCTTCCTCTGTCTCTTCTGTGCTCTTCCTCTGTCTCTTCTGTGCTCTTCCTCTGTACTTTTCCTCTGTTTCTTCCTCTGTCTCCTCTGAGCTCTTCCTCTGTACTTTTCCTCTGTCTCTTCCTCTGTGCTCTTCCTCTGAGCTCTTCCTCTGAGCTCTTCCTCTGTGCTGTGCTCTTCCTCTGTCTCTTCCTCTGTCTCCTCTGAGCTCTTCCTCTGTGCTCTTCCTCTGTCTCCTCTGAGCTCTTCCTCTGTGCTCTTCCTCTGTGCTCTTCCTCTGTCTCTTCCTCTGTCTCTTCCTCTGTCTCCTCTGAGCTCTTCCTCTGTCTCCTCTGTGCTCTTCCTCTGTGCTCTTCCTCTGTGCTCTTCCTCTGTCTCCTCTGAGCTCTTCCTCTGTCTCCTCTGAGCTCTTCCTCTGTGCTCTTCCTCTGTGCTCTTCCTCTGTGCTCTTCCTCTGTGCTCTTCCTCTGTCTCCTCTGAGCTCTTCCTCTGTCTCCTCTGAGCTCTTCCTCTGAGCTCTTCCTCTGTGCTCTTCCTCTGTGCTCTTCCTCTGTGCTCTTCCTCTGTGCTCTTCCTCTGTGCTCTTCCTCTGTCTCCTCTGTGCTCTTCCTCTGTGCTCTTCCTATGTGCTCTTCCTCTGTCTCCTCTGAGCTCTTCCTCTGTGCTCTTCCTCTGTGCTCTTCCTCTGTGCTCTTCCTCTGTGCTCTTCCTCTGTCTCCTCTGTGCTCTTCCTCTGTGCTCTTCCTATGTGCTCTTCCTCTGTCTCCTCTGTGCTCTTCCTCTGTCTCCTCTGAGCTCTTCCTCTGTCTCCTCTGAGCTCTTCCTCTGTGCTCTTCCTCTGTGCTCTTCCTCTGTCTCCTCTGTGCTCTTCCTCTGTGCTCTTCCTATGTGCTCTTCCTCTGTCTCCTCTGTGCTCTTCCTCTGTCTCCTCTGAGCTCTTCCTCTGTCTCCTCTGTGCTCTTCCTCTGTGCTCTTCCTCTGTGCTCTTCCTCTGTCTCCTCTGTGCTCTTCCTCTGTGCTCTTCCTCTGTCTCCTCTGAGCTCTTCCTCTGTCTCCTCTGTGCTCTTCCTCTGTCTCCTCTGTGCTCTTCCTCTGAGCTCTTCCTCTGTGCTCTTCCTCTGTCTCCTCTGTGCTCTTCCTCTGTGCTCTTCCTCTGTCTCCTCTGTGCTCTTCCTCTGTGCTCTTCCTCTGTGCTCTTCCTCTGTCTCCTCTGTGCTCTTCCTCTGTCTCCTCTGTGCTCTTCCTCTGTGCTCTTCCTCTGTCTCTTCTGTGCTCTTCCTCTGTGCTCTTCCTCTGTCTCCTCTGTGCTCTTCCTCTGTGCTCTTCCTCTGTCTCCTCTGTGCTCTTCCTCTGTCTCCTCTGTGCTCTTCCTCTGTGCTCTTCCTCTGTCTCCTCTGTGCTCTTCCTCTGTGCTCTTCCTCTGAGCTCTTCCTCTGTCTCCTCTGTGCTCTTCCTCTGTCTCCTCTGTGCTCTTCCTCTGTGCTCTTCCTCTGTCTCTTCTGTGCTCTTCCTCTGTCTCCTCTGTGCTCTTCCTCTGTGCTCTTCCTCTGTACTTTTCCTCTGTTTCTTCCTCTGTCTCCTCTGAGCTCTTCCTCTGAGCTCTTCCTCTGTGCTCTTCCTCTGTGCTCTTCCTCTGTCTCTTCCTCTGTCTCCTCTGAGCTCTTCCTCTGTGTCCTCTGAGCTCTTCCTCTGTGCTCTTCCTCTGTGCTCTTCCTCTGTGCTCTTCCTCTGTCTCCTCTGAGCTCTTCCTCTGTCTCCTCTGTGCTCTTCCTCTGTCTCCTCTGTACTCTTCCTCTGTCTCCTCTGTGCTCTTCCTCTGAGCTCTTCCTCTGTGCTCTTCCTCTGTGCTCTTCCTCTGTCTCTTCCTCTGTCTCCTCTGAGCTCTTCCTCTGTGCTCTTCCTCTGTCTCCTCTGAGCTCTTCCTCTGTCTCCTCTGTGCTCTTCCTCTGTCTCCTCTGTGCTCTTCCTCTGTCTCCTCTGTGCTCTTCCTCTGTGCTCTTCCTCTGTCTCCTCTGAGCTCTTCCTCTGTCTCCTCTGTGCTCTTCCTCTGTCTCCTCTGTGCTCTTCCTCTGTCTCCTCTGTGCTCTTCCTCTGTGCTCTTCCTCTGTCTCTTCCTCTGTCTCCTCTGTGCTCTTCCTCTGTCTCCTCTGTGCTCTTCCTCTGTGCTCTTCCTCTGTCTCTTCTGTGCTCTTCCTCTGTCTCCTCTGTGCTCTTCCTCTGTGTTCTTCCTCTGTCTCCTCTGTGCTCTTCCTCTGAGCTCTTCCTCTGTCTCTTCTGTGCTCTTCCTCTGTCTCCTCTGAGCTCTTCCTCTGTACTTTTCCGCTGTCTCTTCCTCTGTCTCCTCTGAGCTCTTCCTCTGAGCTCTTCCTCTGTGCTCTTCCTCTGTGCTCTTCCTCTGTCTCTTCCTCTGTCTCCTCTGAGCTCTTCCTCTGTGTCCTCTGAGCTCTTCCTCTGTGTTTTTCCTCTGTCTCCTCTGTGCTCTTCCTCTGTGCTCTTCCTCTGTCTCCTCTGAGCTCTTCCTCTGTCTCCTCTGTGCTCTTCCTCTGTCTCCTCTGTGCTCTTCCTCTGAGCTCTTCCTCTGTGCTCTTCCTCTGTCTCCTCTGTGCTCTTCCTCTGTGCTCTTCCTCTGTGCTCTTCCTCTGTCTCCTCTGTGCTCTTCCTCTGTCTCCTCTGTACTCTTCCTCTGTCTCCTCTGTGCTCTTTCTCTGAGCTCTTCCTCTGTGCTCTTCCTCTGTCTCCTCTGTACTCTTCCTCTGTCTCCTCTGTGCTCTTCCTCTGAGCTCTTCCTCTGTGCTCTTCCTCTGTCTCCTCTGTGCTCTTCCTCTGTGCTCTTCCTCTGTCTCCTCTGTGCTCTTCCTCTGTCTCCTCTGTACTCTTCCTCTGTCTCCTCTGTGCTCTTCCTCTGTGCTCTTCCTCTGTGCTCTTCCTCTGTGCTCTTCCTCTGTGCTCTTCCTCTGTCTCTTCCTCTGTGCTCTTCCTCTGTGCTCTTCCTCTGTACTCTTCCTCTGTCTCCTCTGTGCTCTTCCTCTGTCTCCTCTGTGCTCTTCCTCTGTGCTCTTCCTCTGTCTCTTCTGTGCTCTTCCTCTGTCTCCTCTGTGCTCTTCCTCTGTGCTCTTCCTCTGTCTCTTCTGTGCTCTTTCTCTGTGCTCTTCCTCTGTCTCTTCTGTGCTCTTCCTCTGTCTCCTCTGTGCTCTTCCTCTGTGCTCTTCCTCTGTCTCTTCTGTGCTCTTTCTCTGTGCTCTTCCTCTGTCTCGTCTGTGCTCTTCCTCTGTCTCCTCTGTCTCTTCCTCTGTCTCGTCTGTGCTCTTCTTCTGTCTCCTCTGTGCTCTTCCTCTGTGCTCTTCCTCTGTGCTCTTCCTCTTTGCTCTTCCTCTTTGCTCTTCCTCTGTCTCCTCTGTGCTCTTCCTCTGTGCTCTTCCTCTGAGCTCTTCCTCTGTCTCCTCTGTGCTCTTCCTCTGTCTCGTCTGTGCTCTTCCTCTGTCTCCTCTGTGCTCTTCCTCTGTCTCCTCTGTGCTTTTCCTCTGTGCTCTTCCTCTGAGCTCTTCCTCTGTGCTCTTCTTCTGTGCTCTTCCTCTGTGCTCTTCCTCTGTGCTCTTCCTCTGTCTCTTCCTCTGTCTCTTCCTCTGTCTCCTCTGTCTCTTCCTCTGTGCTCTTCCTCTGTCTCCTCTGTGCTCTTCCTCTGTCTCCTCTGTCTCTTCCTCTGTGCTCTTCCTCTGTGCTCTTCCTCTGTGCTCTTCCTCTGAGCTCTTCCTCTGTGCTCTTCCTCTGTGCTCTTCCTCTGTCTCCTCTGTCTCTTCCTCTGTGCTCTTCCTCTGTCTCCTCTGAGCTCTTCCTCTGTCTCCTCTGAGCTCTTCCTCTGTACTTTTCCTCTGTCTCTTCCTCTGTCTCCTCTGAGCTCTTCCTCTGTCTCCTCTGAGCTCTTCCTCTGTGCTGTGCTCTTCCTCTGTCTCTTCCTCTGTCTCCTCTGTGCTCTTCCTCTGTGCTCTTCCTCTGTCTCTTCCTCTGTCTCTTCCTCTGTCTCTTCCTCTGTGCTCTTCCTCTGTGCTCTTCCTCTGTGCTCTTCCTCTGAGCTCTTCCTCTGTCTCCTCTGTGCTCTTCCTCTGTCTCCTCTGAGCTCTTCCTCTGTCTCCTCTGTGCTCTTCCTCTGTCTCCTCTGAGCTCTTCCTCTGTCTCCTCTGTACTCTTCCTCTGTCTCCTCTGTGCTCTTCCTCTGTCTCCTCTGAGCTCTTCCTCTGTCTCCTCTGTACTCTTCCTCTGTCTCCTCTGTGCTCTTCCTCTGTGCTCTTCCTCTGTCTCTTCCTCTGTCTCCTCTGTGCTCTTCCTCTGTCTCCTCTGTGCTCTTCCTCTGTGCTCTTCCTCTGTCTCCTCTGTGCTCTTCCTCTGTGCTCTTCCTCTGTCTCTTCCTCTGTCTCCTCTGTGCTCTTCCTCTGTCTCCTCTGAGCTCTTCCTCTGTGCTCTTCCTCTGTCTCCTCTGTGCTCTTCCTCTGTGCTCTTCCTCTGTCTCTTCCTTTGTCTCCTCTGTGCTCTTCCTCTGTGCTCTTCCTCTATGCTCTTCCTCTGTCTCTTCTGTGCTCTTCCTCTGTGCTCTTCCTCTGTCTCCTCTGTGCTCTTCCTCTGTCTCTTCTGTGCTCTTCCTCTGTCTCCTCTGTGCTCTTCCTCTGTGCTCTTCCTCTGTCTCCTCTGTGCTCTTCCTCTGTCTCTTCTGTGCTCTTCCTCTGTGCTCTTCCTCTGTCTCTTCTGTGCTCTTCCTCTGTCTCCTCTGTGCTCTTCCTCTGTGCTCTTCCTCTGTCTCTTCTGTGCTCTTCCTCTGTCTCCTCTGTGCTCTTCCTCTGTCTCTTCCTCTGTCTCCTCTGAGCTCTTCCTCTGTGCTCTTCCTCTGTGCTCTTCCTCTGTCTCCTCTGTGCTCTTCCTCTGTGCTCTTCCTCTGTCTCCTCTGAGCTCTTCCTCTGTCTCCTCTGTGCTCTTCCTCTGTCTCCTCTGTGCTCTTCCTCTGAGCTCTTCCTCTGTGCTCTTCCTCTGTCTCCTCTGTGCTCTTCCTCTGTGCTCTTCCTCTGTCTCTTCCTCTGTGCTCTTCCTCTGTGCTCTTCCTCTGTACTCTTCCTCTGTCTCCTCTGTGCTCTTCCTCTGAGCTCTTCCTCTGTCTCCTCTGTGCTCTTCCTCTGTCTCCTCTGTGCTCTTCCTCTGTCTCCTCTGTGCTCTTCCTCTGTCTCCTCTGAGCTCTTCCTCTGTCTCTTCCTCTGTGCTCTTCCTCTGTGCTCTTCCTCTGTACTCTTCCTCTGTCTCCTCTGTCTCTTCTGTGCTCTTTCTCTGTGCTCTTCCTCTGTCTCGTCTGTGCTCTTCCTCTGTCTCCTCTGTCTCTTCCTCTGTCTCCTCTGTCTCCTCTGTGCTCTTCCTCTGTACTTTTCCTCTGTCTCTTCCTCTGTCTCCTCTGAGCTCTTCCTCTGTCTCTTCCTCTGTGCTCTTCCTCTGTCTCCTCTGTGCTCTTCCTCTGTGCTCTTCCTCTGTCTCCTCTGTGCTCTTCCTCTGTCTCCTCTGTGCTCTTCCTCTGTGCTCTTCCTCTGTGCTCTTCCTCTGTCTCCTCTGTGCTCTTCCTCTGTGCTCTTCCTCTGTGCTTTTCCTCTGTGCTCTTCCTCTGAGCTCTTCCTCTGTCTCCTCTGTGCTCTTCCTCTGTCTCGTCTGTGCTCTTCCTCTGTCTCCTCTGTGCTCTTCCTCTGTCTCCTCTGTGCTTTTCCTCTGTGCTCTTCCTCTGAGCTCTTCCTCTGTGCTCTTCTTCTGTGCTCTTCCTCTGTGCTCTTCCTCTGTCTCTTCCTCTGTCTCCTCTGTCTCTTCCTCTGTCTCTTCCTCTGTCTCCTCTGTGCTCTTCCTCTGTGCTCTTCCTCTGTGCTCTTCCTCTGTGCTCTTCCTCTGTCTCCTCTGAGCTCTTCCTCTGTCTCCTCTGTGCTCTTCCTCTGAGCTCTTCCTCTGAGCTCTTCCTCTGTGCTCTTCCTCTGTGCTCTTCCTCTGTGCTCTTCCTCTGTCTCTTCCTCTGTCTCCTCTGAGCTCTTCCTCTGTGCTCTTCCTCTGTCTCTTCTGTGCTCTTCCTCTGTCTCTTCTGTGCTCTTCCTCTGTGCTCTTCCTCTGTCTCCTCTGTGCTCTTCCTCTGTCTCTTCCTCTGTGCTCTTCCTCTGTCTCTGTGCTCTTCCTCTGTCTCGTCTGTGCTCTTCCTCTGTCTCCTCTGTGCTCTTCCTCTGTGCTTTTCCTCTGTGCTCTTCCTCTGTGCTCTTCCTCTGTCTCCTCTGTGCTCTTCCTCTGTCTCCTCTGAGCTCTTCCTCTGTCTCCTCTGTACTCTTCCTCTGTACTTTTCCTCTGTACTTTTCCTCTGTGCTCTTCCTCTGTGCTCTTCCTCTGTCTCTTCTGTGCTCTTCCTCTGTGCTCTTCCTCTGTCTCCTCTGTGCTCTTCCTCTGTCTCTTCCTCTGTGCTTTTCCTCTGAGCTCTTCCTCTGTGCTCTTCCTCTGAGCTCTTCCTCTGTGCTTTTCCTCTGAGCTCTTCCTCTGTGCTCTTCCTCTGAGCTCTTCCTCTGTCTCCTCTGAGCACTTCCTCTGAGCTCTTCCTCTGTGCTCTTCCTCTGTGCTTTTCCTCTGAGCTCTTCCTCTGTGCTCTTCCTCTGAGCTCTTCCTCTGTCTCCTCTGTGCTCTTCCTCTGTCTCCTCTGAGCTCTTCCTCTGTGCTTTTCCTCTGTGCTCTTCCTCTGTGCTCTTCCTCTGTCTCTTCTGTACTTTTCCTCTGTGCTCTTCCTCTGTCTCCTCTGTGCTCTTCCTCTGTGCCCTTCCTCTGTGCTTTTCCTCTGAGCTCTTCCTCTGTCTCCTCTGTGCTCTTCCTCTGTGCCCTTCCTCTGTGCTTTTCCTCTGAGCTCTTCCTCTGTCTCCTCTGTGCTCTTCCTCTGTCTCCTCTGTGCTCTTCCTCTGTGCTCTTCCTCTGTGCTCTTCCTCTGTGCTCTTCCTCTGTCTCCTCTATGCTCTTCCTCTGTGCTCTTCCTCTGTCTCCTCTGTGCTCTTCCTCTGTCTCCTCTGAGCTCTTCCTCTGTCTCCTCTGAGCTCTTCCTCTGTCTCCTCTGTGCTCTTCCTCTGTGCTCTTCCTCTGTCTCCTCTGAGCTCTTCCTCTGTCTCCTCTGTGCTCTTCCTCTGTGCTCTTCCTCTGTCTCCTCTGTGCTCTTCCTCTGTGCTCTTCCTCTGTCTCCTCTGTGCTCTTCCTCTGAGCTCTTCCTCTGTGTCCTCTGTGCTCTTCCTCTGTGCTCTTCCTCTGTGCTCTTCCTCTGTGCTCTTCCTCTGTGTCCTCTGTGCTCTTCCTCTGTGCTCTTCCTCTGTGCTCTTCCTCTGTGCTCTTCCTCTGAGCTCTTCCTCTGTGCTCTTCCTCTGTCTCCTCTGTCTCTTGCTCTGTGCTCTTCCTCTGTGCTCTTCCTCTCTTATGTCATGTCTCCTGTTTTCACAGGGCACTTATTGAAACCAAAAGCGTTGGTGAAATAAACCTGGAGGAGACATTGAGATGTTTGTCAGAGGATGAACTTAATGAGTTCAAGCGTCTCCTGATGGACCAGAGTGAGAAGAACGAGCTCATTATTCTCAGATCTGAGACAGACCTCAGTAAAGCCTTGATTAAAGCTCACGGCGTCCACAGCATCAGCGTCACCAGGAGACTTCTACAGGAGCTGAAGAAGAACGATCTGCTGAAGAAACTGACCTATGATCCTGAAGGTCAGTCTCACTGAGCACAGCCGGACCAAACACACAAAACCAGAAAATCCCATAACATCACTCACTCTACAACATGAAAACACGTCTCAGACTGAGCTCCAGGCTTAAAGCTCAGCTCCTGCTTTGATCTGCAGATGTTACACCTGAAACAGAGTCATGTTGTTGCTTCATGTTTGATCTTCACAGTATGGATGACAGAGATACTTATGAACCTAAAGTAATGATGTGACTGTGGTCGGTGCAAATAAATATACATTTAGAAACAATGACCAAAGTCCCTGGATCATCAAGACAAACACTCGAATGTTGAACAGTTTCTTTCCCACAGAGCTGTGATGAAGGAGAACCTTCTATGGGCTCTATTTAATGAGTCTAATTAAAATAGTTAAAAAAGAGGGAAAATGCAAACGTGGACCGATATGCAAGTAACAGGATCAGAAACGAGTGCTCCGGGAGCTCTAGTTTTGGGTGAGGCCCAGCGAGAGAAAATAATAAAAGATGGCTCAGTGGCGCCCCCTCAGGGCAGTTTACATTGTGCGAATGATAAAGTCTTGTAACCGGATTGCAACGGACCCAATACGGCGCGTGCACATTCCCGAGCTGGACCTCACCATGTGCAAACGCAGACACTATCGCCAAAAATGACCCACTGGCGCCCCCTGCAAGGGTTTCTCTTGGGATGGTATGGAGTTGTGAAAATAATCAGACAGGCCTTCCCCGTCATGGGGATCTCAGTCAGAGCTTTCCGAAAATGCATAACATGTGGAGGTAAAAGTAACCACTCCACTTATACAGCCTGATCAAAGTGGCAGAACAGCGCCACCTGCTGGCTTAAGGTGGCTTGTAAGTGGCTTGCAAGTGGCTTGTAAGTGGCCCGCCCGTCCTCCGTGACAATAGCCAGAGTTCTTCTGGCAGCATATTGGCCTCCGTCAGAGCTTCTCATGAAAATCGTCAATCTTCCCAAATACCCCTTTATTCACAAAGCCACACGTTTACACTCGTGTGTAGAGATACTTCCCCTCTGCCACAGAGAGAAGCTTTAATGTGAAAGTGTTTTGCTCCAAATTCAGCTTTTTTGGACGGTACAATCACAGGAAGTTCGGTTTGGCTGTTTCCTGTCCGTCTCCCTGTGCGTTCCTCCTACTAGATGGGCCTGATCAAAAGTTTCACCCATCGAGTGCTGAACGGCTGAAGCATCCTCTCGAATGTTTGTCTCCCAGGCGAGTTTGCTCTAATTATAAAATGATTCAATTCATCTTGGCTGAACTGTAAAGTCGTCCCTCTGTTTTCTGCAAAACATGAGCTCAGTGCGTTCATAATATTAATTCCCACCATCACCTTTTTATTATCTATTTGTATTTCATGTTTTTATTTTATTTTTTACTGGCCACCTACTGGGAAGAACATGAATCGGCGTAAATGCTCCCACCCTCATTAAAAACAAAGGAAGAACAGTTCATAAATATGCGCAACTAGAGCGGGTTTGGGGCGAGAGCGGGTTTGGGGCGAGAGCGGGTGTTACAGACGTATGACTGAATGAAACAAGTAAAACTGTGACGCTTCTAGAGTGAACCCAAGAGCAGAACACAACAGGTAAGTAGTCATTTATTTTACAGGAAATGGTTTGACTGAAGGTAGTGGGTGAGGATCGCAGCAGGGCAGAGGTGTAGGCAGGTCGGTGAGGGGCAGGTCGGTGAGGGGCAGGTCGGTGAGGGGCAGGTCGGTGAGGGGCAGGTCGGTGAGGGGCAGGTCGGTGAGGGGCAGATCGGTGAGGGGCAGGGCGGTGAGGGGCAGGGCGGTGAGGGGCAGGTCGGTGAGGGGCAGGTCGGTGAGGGGCAGGTCGGTGAGGGGCAGGTCGGTGAGGGGCAGGTCGGTGAGCGGCAGGTCGGTGAGGGGCAGGTCGGTGAGGGGCAGGTCGGTGAGCGGCAGGTCGGTGAGGGGCAGGTCGGTGAGGGGCAGGTCGGTGAGGGGCAGGTCGGTGAGCGGCAGGTCGGTGAGGGGCAGGTCGGTGAGGGGCAGGTCGGTGAGGGGCAGGTCGGTGAGGGGCAGGTCGGTGAGGGGCAGGTCGGTGAGGGGCAGGTCGGTGAGGGGCAGGTCGGTGAGCGGCAGGTCGGTGAGGGGCAGGTCGATGAGGGGCAGGTCGGTGAGAGTAGCTGGAGAGCAGCTCCTCTTGTGTGGAGGTTGATTGTAGATTGCTGCCAGGTGAGCTCTGAAGATGCCACGCCCAGGTAGGAGGGAACGGACAGACACACAAGGGGAGGGGGGACACCAGGAGAGGCCGCCATGACAAAAATAAACTCCAGTCTTTGGTAGAAATGTCTCTGTAAACTCTTATATCTCCGTCGTGCTCCTGGTGCGTCTCCAGCTGGCGTTTTGTGTTAAACTTCCATCAGCTGATTGTTTGTTTGTATCGGAGCGAAGAACCGGAAGAGCTTCAAGTACGAGACTTTCCAGCCCTTTAGGACTAAAGACATTCAAGAGCAACAACAGTTCATAAGACGTTATTATTATCTGATGATTTAAAATGAGAGTTCATCAGAAAGAAGCGTCTCATGAGTAACTGTGTCTGTGTTCAACAGAAATCCTTAACAGGTGTAATAACGACATGAAGTCAGAGCTGAGCCAGAGGTTTGAGTTCCTGTCTGAGGGACTGAGCTCCAGGAAACAGATGTTTAATGACGGCTACACTGAGCTCTTCATCACTGAGGGAGACTCTGGGCAGGTCAATGAGGAGCATGAGGTCAGACAGATGGAGAGAGACTCCAGGAAACCAACAGAACGTGCTATAACCTGTGAGAAGATCTTTAAACAACAGCCCGAGTCTAAACAGCCAATCAGGACAGTGCTGACGAAGGGCGTGGCCGGAGCGGGGAAGACGGTGCTGACTCAGAAGTTCAGTCTGGACTGGGCTGAAGGCAAAGAAAACCAGGACGTCCAGCTGCTGTTCCACTTCACCTTCAGAGAGCTCAATGACCTCAGAGACAGAAGGTGCAGCCTGGTGGAGCTGCTGCATCACTGCTTCAGTCAAACCAAACATCTCTTCAGCTTTAACGGTCTCCAGCTGCTCTTCATCTTCGACGGTCTGGACGAGTGCAGTCCTCCTCTGGACTTCAGCATCAAGACCAAAGGCCTGACTGAGCCCACAGAGAGCGCCTCAGTGGAGGAGCTGCTGGTGAACCTCATCAGGGGGAACCTGCTTCCCTCCGCTCGCCTCTGGATAACCACACGCCCCGCGGCGGCCAATCAGATCCCTGCTGAGTGCGTCTCCATGGTGACAGAGGTGCGAGGCTTCACAGATGAACAGAAGGAGCAGTACTTCAGGAACAGGTTCACAGACGAGCAGCAGGCCACAGCTTTCATCTCCCACATCAAGAAGTCACGGAGCGTCTTCATCATGTGCCACCTCCCGGTCATCTGCTGGATCATCTCTGATGTTCTGCTCCATCTGATGGAGAACAAAAAGACTGAAGATCTTCCAACAACCCTCACTGAGATGTTCGTCCACTTCCTGGTGGTCCAAGTCAAAGTCAAGAACAAGAAGTACGAAGGTCAAGAAGAGTCAGATGATCCCTGGACTGAAGAGACCAGGGAGATGGTGAAGTCTCTGGGAGAACTGGCCTTTGAGAAGCTGCTGAACGGAAAGCTGATCTTCTCCCAGAGTGACCTGAAGAAGTGTGGGCTGAAAGCTGAGGAGATCGGTCAGTCTGGAGTCTTCACACAGGTGTTCAGAGAGCAGCCAGGCCAAGGCCGCAAAAAGGTCTACTGCTTCATCCATCTGAGTGTGCAGGAGTTCCTGGCTGCACTTCACGCCCATCAGACCTTCTACAGCTCTGGAGGGAACCTGCTGTCTCCATCACACTCCTCTGAGAGCCCTGAGATCTTCTACCGCTCTGCTGTGGACCGGGCCTTAGAGAGTCCAAACGGTCTTCTGGACCTGTTCCTGCGCTTCCTCCTGGGGCTGTCTCTGCCGACCAATCAGAAGCTGCTGGAGGGTCTGCTGACTGAAACAGGAAGTGACCGGACCAATCAGACGACAGTATGGCACATCAAAGAGAAGCTGAATAAAAGAGGCGTGTCTGCAGAGAGGAGCCTGAACCTGCTGCACTGTCTGAACGAGCTGAACGACCACAGTCTGGTGGAGGAGATACAGAAGGTCATGAGAGAAGGAGGTTTCTCTGACAGACACATGTCTCCTGCTGAGTGGTCCGCCCTGTCCTTCCTCCTGCTGTCCTCAGACTCAGACCTGGAGCACTTTGACCTCAGGAAATACTGTCCCTCAGAGGAGGGTCTCCTGGGTCTGCTGCCGGTCATCAAAGCCTCCACCAAAGTCACGTGAGTTTAACTCCTGTCCCTCAGCGGTGTCCTGTGTGTGGACATTGTCCGATAGGGTCAGTGATTGTCTCCTCTGTCCTCAGGCTGTCCCACTGTGGTCTGACCTCTCGCTGCTGGGGTCCTCTGGCCTCAGTGCTCAGCTCCTCCAGTCTGACTCTTCTGGACCTCAGTAACAATGACCTCCAGGACTCAGGAGTGGAGCTGCTGTGTGAGGGACTGAAGAGCGCCCCCTGCAGACTGGACACTCTCAGGTGAGTCTCAGAACAGTCCACTGTCCAACAGTGGAAACAGCAGCTCACATGAGTCACGACGGTGCAGATGTTTCCTCAGTGTCAGTTTAGTCTAAGCCAGGACTACACCAGGACTAAACCAGGACTACACCAGGACTAAACCAGGACTACACCAGGACTACACCAGGACTAAACCAGGACTAAACCAGGACTAAACCAGGACTAAACCAGGACTACACCAGGACTAAACCAGGACTAAACCAGGACTAAACCAGGACTAATCCAGGACTAGGTCTAGTTTAGTCTTTAACATCTTAGTTTTAATGTCAGAGTAAAAACAGACTAAACTATTTACGATGTTGGGAATAAACACAAAACTTTCTCCAACAACATCTGAACTTTAGTCGCTCCTACAGACTCCACCCTTTACAGGCTCAGACTCAACATTCAGAAGCTTTTTACACCAGGACTAAACCAGGACTTAGACTGAACCAGGACTAAACCAGGACTTGGACTAAACCAGGACTAAACCAGGACTAAACCAGGACTAAACCAGGACTTTTACAAGTTCAGTTAAGGAACCAGCACCGAAAAGCAGGTTTCGTTGAAGTGGAATAAAAAAAAATAAAAAACTGTACCAAGTCCGGATTACAAGTGCAGTTTTTAAAATGAGCTTGACAAAAATATCTTCTTTAACTCCTCTTTCAAACCAACGTTCTTCTTTAGCTCAAATGTTGACCTCCCCGTCCTCAAAGGAGTGGTTGGAGGCTTTGAGGTGGACTGAGGGCCACTGGTGCTTTCTCTTCGGTGTTGATAAAGTCTCTTCTTTAAAACTTGTTGTAGAAACTAAACACATTTTGTCAGAAAATGTCAGAAAAGCAACAATAACAAAATAGAAAAGTGACAAAACCGCCTCAACAACGTGAGTCAAAGGTTAAACCAGTTTGTTTCAAAGGAGGCGTTACACTGTCGCTCTCCAGTCCAGAAGCTTTTAGATTTGGGTAAAGCTGGAGACAATGCGCTGGGTTAAGGCGGGGGGTAAGAGGTTAATAATGAACTTATGGAAAAGATAAAAATCACAAAGTGCTGTGCAGACATGGGTGAATTAAAAACAATAACGGTTTTTCAAAATAAAGAATGGATGAAGAAAAAACGCTCCTAAATAATAAAGTCTGTAAATGCTTTTTAAAAGAGAGTCATGGAGGTGTAACCCAGGTAAAACATGGATCAAATAAATGAATCATATCTGGTCCGTATGAGCGTCTATGCGTCACTCATGACCTCACGTCTGTCACGTGACCGCGGCCGACCAATGGCGTCGCTGTAGCACTTCTTCCAAGCTGTGGGGCCGTTCAGGAGGGAGTGGGACGAGCAGCTGCCACAGCTCAGTCTCTTTAAGCGCATATTTTCACTGTGAAAATGCTTTCGTGTTCGGGGGCTCACTCGCTTGTTTTCCTCCTGTATAAATATCTGGGCACCGTGTTTGATTCCAAGCTGAAGTTTGACATAAACACTGATGTTATTGTGAAGAAAAGCCAACAGCGGATTCATCTTTTAAGGAAACTCAACTCTTTTAGTCTCAGCCCATTCTCTGTCATTTGATCCTTCTTTCATTGAGAGAACGCCCCGCCCATAATAGAGCAGCCGCCACTGGTGGGCGGAGTCTCTACTCACGCTGCCTTGTTGATGCCTCACACTTCTAAACTCTACAAGACAGCGAGTCCGTGACAATGGTGGACGAGCCAGGGCAATTGGAAGCATTATCAAACTGGAAATACCGTCACTACTTCTCCCTTATTTAAATACAAGGAGAGAATGTGTCTGTTAAATGTACATTATGTCCTGGGAATAAAACTCTGTCCTCGTCTGCCACAAGTAACTCCCGTCTAAAGAAGCACCTCGCATCGTCACTAAGATCATTTCACTACTTAACACTTTGTTTTCCCTTTGTTTATTCTTATGCAACTTTATATTTGTGAGCCTTAAATAATCCCACACTTTGTATTTCATCTAAATCTATTATTTATTATATTTTAAATTTTCAGGCATATGGGCAGTTTCAATCTGTTCACTTTAAATAAATAAATGATCAAATGTACTGTTGCTATTTTTCATTCAGTTACTGTAAACATCTTTTGACACGATAATACGTCATATAAAAATATCTTCATAATTACTATGAGTAACTCATTACAATAATCAATACGAGACGAACGCGTGGATGATCAGTTTAAGATCTGATTTCTTCCTCACTTTAGAGATATTTCTCAGGTGATGAAACAGTTTTTGTTCAGCTGACGAGAGTGACCCTCAAAGACATGGACTGATCAAACACAAGCCCAAGGTTTGAGGCTGGTTTTAACAGACGAGCCCAGAGCACCAGGGGCGTTCTTCAGGAGGATCTTTTTATCAGCAGCAATGACCAGAGTTTATGTTTTGTTTGGATTTATCTGAAGGACATTTTCAAAACCACGAATCAACCGAGAAACAAAACCGGCCCCAGAACAGAGCCCTGAGGAACTCCACATGACAGGTTGGACACATTAGACATGACATTGTTGATAGAAACATTAAACGTTCTTCCATTTACATATGAAGCAAACCATTGGAAAACAGAAAAGCCCATCTCAGATTGAAGTCGATCAATCAATAAACCGTGATCGACCGTATCGAAAGCAGAGTCAAAAACAAACTGTAATGTCACTGTTTCAAAATGAACTTCACATAAAGTCCATTCAAATGTGCTGACAATAAATGAATGAATAGCACTTTATTTTCATGATACTTATTGTAAGTATATTGCATGGGTTAAAGTTGAAAAAATTCATGAGCCTGAACTTTTATGAATCATAGAATGATCACTAAGTGTTTTTTATAAGCGCCTTTATACGCTCATACATATTATTTATATCTATTTAATGCCAACAACTGATGTTTATTCACTTGTTGGCAATAAATACATCATCTGCAAGTACCCCTAGTTTGGATTTGTGTGATAATGTAAAAAAAAAAAAACATACCATATCACAGTAAGTGAATATACTATTTTCTTTTTTTCATTATTATTAATGTTATTACTAATATTTTAGAAATGTGTAAACTGATTAAACATCCAAACTAGACATCAGACGCGGTCAGTCATTGAAGTAGGGGTCTCACTGGTAGTGGTCGCTCCTAGTGATGGGATTTTCGGCTCTTTTGGCTCCCAAATGGCTCTTCTTTGTTTTACATAATACAGCTTAAATTTAGGAGAGGTTTTGATTCATGGCTTGTAAACTGAGCTTTTCGACTACTCCCTGCACTATAATTAAGAAAGAAATTAAAAAGAACAGAATAATATTTCTTTTCCATTGCTATAATGAAGTGATATTGGCTTATAGTGGTGTTTTGTCTTTAGGAATCAAAGTTGACTTTTCCAGGTGGTGGAGGCATTGTTTATTATAGCAACACACGCACTTTTAAGGCTGGTACATCTACGTACATTTTTTTTAAATTTACAGTCACAATCCTTAGTGTTTCTCCCATAGCTTCTGCCCAGTCCCTCTGCCTGTAGCTCCGCCCCTGGTCCTGCTCAGTCTGGAGCTGCTGGAGCCTCACGCTGAGAGAGGAATACAGACTTCAGACATCACTGAAGTCCAGACTTTAACCTGGACTCCTGTTGTATTTCTGCTTTAGTGGCTTTAATAATGCGCTCATACACATGTGGAAAAGGTCGACATTACGACGTATCGCCCTCCGCGCGTGATCGCATTGTTTATTTTTCACTCCACAAACCCAGCGTAACTTTATCTGACCATAAAACCGAAAATATGAGGCGGATCTCTCTCAAATAAGAAGTGGCTAAAAGCTAGAGATGTACCGACTACATGTATGGATTAGTTTAAGTTTGTAGAGATCTAGATTTTATGTAAACAGCAGGTTTGTTCCTTGTGGACGGGCAGCAGCTGCAGATGTTTTATCTCCCCGAAGGCATTTTAGTTTAGTTTAGTTCTCTTACTCTCTTTTTCTTTTAGTCTTTGCCCTTCTCTATTCATCTCTAATGTAGCAGAGAGCAGTGCATGTAGAGCGTGATAAACATGCAATCTTTAAAAATAAAAAATAAATGGCTCACTTGTGAGACTCGGCTCTCATCGTTCACTTAACCGACTCGTTCGCGACCGCCCCATCACTAGTGGCTCCTGGTAGCGTAGTTGTGTGAGGTAGAGAACGCACAGCTGCAATGTGACGACTGTCTAGTTCGTGGTGATGAAAAACTTTCTTGCCACTTGTAGCATAGATTAGCTTCCTGGAGCACAGTACGCAGAAGCTAGCACCAGCTTCTCTCAATTTTCTGCACCAGCTGCCAAAAGGTTTATCATCTCGGGCCTTTTCCTCCACCCACGACCAGCGCCATTCATTTTTAACTCCCTCGTCTACTACGGCCATATTTTCCCCAGTTTTCAAAAGGTTGCGTTCCATTCCGCTGGAGAACTTGTTTCGTGTAGTTTACGTGCTAGCCGTTGCGCTGCCTGACTCAAACACCGCGCGTGCAGCGCTCACGAGCGCGCTCACAACACAACCTTGGCCAAAAGTCCCGCGCCAGTCTACTCCTGATTTGCTGTGTTTTGTTGCGCTATACACACGCAATCCTTTCATACAATTGATAGATCACACTTGAACCTTTTTCAAATGACGGCAATCATAATTTATTTATATATTAAAAAATAAAAAATAAAGGTGATTTTATTTTTTTTCCTCACGCCGGATTTCCGGCACGGTGCCGGAAAACTTTAAGCCATGTATATTGTGTCTGCTGGACTTAGTGACAGCGTGTCCAGGTCTGTGTGTGGATGGCTCAGCAGGTTAGACGTGCCCGCGCAGGAGTCACAGGTTCATATCTCTGTACAGACCGTCAGTAACACAAGTGTCAGTGGTGTTCAAAGTAAAGATGGTTTCCGTCAGTATCCGTCACCAACAGGAACACAATGGAACAGGTCATGTGATTAACACAATAGTGTGATGTCATGGATTTTAACACATTCACATTGTTGTTTTTATCACATTTTATTTTAATCTACATTAAAGTCTTATAGTTTTCAAGTTTTTATAGCTCATTATTTATCTCAGTTCTATGTTTTATGTTTCATGTTTGTGAACCTGTTCAGTAACAACGGCAATAAAACAATTCTGATTGTGATGAAACAATTTCTATTGTTTGGTAAATGTATTTGAAGTACATTTTAAATACTCTTTATTCATCATTTTGGAGCAGGTTTGAATTGACTTTGTCTTTGGAATAAACTACAATTGCTGAAACTCCACACAGTAAAATGCACTAAAGTATAAGTGAAGTTGATATTAGTGCGTATTTGACCTTTGACCCAGTGGCTGTATGGGTGGTTAGCTTAGCGCCTTTGTTTCCATCCCGGTGGCTCCTATGATGCTTCAGGGTTATTTTATTTCAGGTCTTTTAGAGTTTCTGGTAGGTTTTCTGAATGGAACATAACCATGGATATGGTTCAAACAGTGAAAACCTAAAACACATTGGATCCTGGAGCTCCTACAGGCGCTATGCTAACACCCAAGCAGCCGCGGGGTCACTGAAAGGTCAAACACACACTAATATAAGCCTTTTCTTTTTACATAAAAGTCGCTTAGTGCACCTTTAATGGTGAGACAAAACAGCTCAGTCAAGTTCAACGACCTGTCCTTAAAAACATCTGAAGTGTTGAAACATCATCAGGACAGTTAGTGTGAAAATAGCACGTCTAAGTTTACTGATGTCATGTCCCCTCTGTGTCCTCTCTCTGTCTCCTCTCTGTCCTCTCTCTGTCTCCTCTCTGTCCTCTCTCTGTCTCCTCTCTGTCCTCTCTCTGTCTCCTCTCTCTGTCCTCTCTGTGTCCTCTCTGTCTCCTCTCTGTCTCCTCTCTGTCCTCTCTCTGTCTCCTCTCTGTCTCCTCTCTGTCTCCTCTCTGTCTCCTCTCTGTCTCCTCTCTGTCCTCTCTCTGTCCCCTCTCTGTCCCCTCTCTGTCCTCTGTCTGTCTCCTCTCTGTCCTCTGTCTGTCTCCTCTCTGTCCTCTCTCTGTCCCCTCTCAGTCCCCTCTCAGTCTCCTCTCAGTCTCCTCTCTGTCCTCTCTCTGTCTCCTCTCTGTCTCCTCTCTGTCCTCTCTCTGTCCCCTCTCTGTCTCCTCTCTCAGTCTCCTCTCTGTCCTCTCTCTGTCTCCTCTCTCTGTCTCCTCTCTCTGTCTCCTCTCTCTGTCTCCTCTCTCTGTCTCCTCTCTCAGTCTCCTCTCTGTCCTCTCTCTGTGTCCTCTCTCAGTCTCCTCTCTCTGTCCCCTCTCTCTGTGTCCCCTCTCTGTGTCCCCTCTCTCTGTGTCCTCTCTCTGTCTCCTCTCAGTCTCCTCTCTGTCCTCTCTCTGTCTCCTCTCTGTCTCCTCTCTGTCCTCTCTCTGTCCCCTCTCTGTCTCCTCTCTCAGTCTCCTCTCTGTCCTCTCTCTGTCTCCTCTCTCTGTCTCCTCTCTCTGTCTCCTCTCTCTGTCTCCTCTCTGTCCTCTCAGTCTCCTCTCTGTCCTCTCTCTGTCTCCTCTCTCTGTCTCCTCTCTCTGTCTCCTCTCTCAGTCTCCTCTCTCTGTCCCCTCTCTCTGTGTCCCCTCTCTGTGTCCCCTCTCTCTGTGTCCTCTCTCTGTCTCCTCTCTGTCTCCTCTCTGTCCCCTCTCTGTCCTCTCTCTGTCCTCTCTCTGTCCCCTCTCTCTCTGTCCCCTCTCTCTGTCCCCTCTGTGTCCCCTCTCTGTCCCCTCTCTGTCTCCTCTCTGTCCTCTCTCTGTCCTCTCTCTGTCCCCTCTCTGTCCCCTCTCTGTCCTCTCTCTGTCCTCTCTCTGTCCCCTCTCTGTCCCCTCTCTGTCCTCTCTCTGTGTCCCCTCTGTCCCCTCTCTGTCCTCTCTCTGTCTCCTCTCTGTCCCCTCTGTCCCCTCTGTCCTCTCTCTGTCCTCTCTGTCCTCTCTCTGTGTCCTCTCTGTCCTCTCTCTGTCCCCTCTCTGTCCTCTCTGTGTCCCCTTTCTGTCTCCTCTCTGTCCCCTCTCTGTCCCCTCTCTGTCTCCTCTCTGTCCCCTCTGTGTCCCCTCTGTGTCTCCTCTCTGTCCCCTCTCTGTCCCCTCTCTGTGTCCTCTCTGTGTCCTCTCTGTCCTCTGTCTGTCCTCTCTCTGTCCTCTCTCTGTCTCCTCTCTGTCCCCTCTCCCTCTGTCCCCTCTCTGTCCCCTCTGTGGCCCCTCTCTCTGTGTCCCCTCTCTCTGTGTCCCCTCTCTCTGTGTCCCCTCTCTCTGTGTCCCCTCTCTGTCCCCTCTGTCCCCTCTCTGTCTCCTCTCTGTGTCCCCTCTCTCTGTGTCCCCTCTGTCCCCTCTCTGTCCTCTCTCTGTCCCCTCTCTGTCTCCTCTCTCTGTCTCCTCTCTCTGTCTCCTCTCTCTGTCTCCTCTCTCTGTCTCCTCTCTCTGTCCCCTCTCTGTCCTCTCTCTGTCCTCTCTCTGTCCCCTCTGTGGCCCCTCTCTCTGTGTCCCCTCTCTCTCTGTCCCCTCTCTCTGTGTCCCCTCTCTGTCCCCTCTGTCCCCTCTCTGTCTCCTCTCTGTGTCCCCTCTCTCTGTGTCCCCTCTGTCCCCTCTCTGTCCCCTCTCTGTCCCCTCTCTGTCTCCTCTCTGTCCCCTCTCTGTCCCCTCTCTGTCCCCTCTCTGTCCGCTCTCTGTCCCCTCTCTGTCCGCTCTCTGTCCTCTCTCTGTCCTCTCTCTGTCTCCTCTCTGTCTCCCCTCTGTCCCCTCTCTGTCCTCTCTCTGTCCCCTCTCTGTCTCCTCTCTCTGTCTCCTCTCTCTGTCTCCTCTCTCTGTCTCCTCTCTCTGTCTCCTCTCTCTGTCCCCTCTCTGTCCTCTCTCTGTCCTCTCTCTGTCCCCTCTGTGGCCCCTCTCTCTGTGTCCCCTCTCTCTCTGTCCCCTCTCTCTGTGTCCCCTCTCTGTCCCCTCTGTCCCCTCTCTGTCTCCTCTCTGTGTCCCCTCTCTCTGTGTCCCCTCTGTCCCCTCTCTGTCTCCTCTCTGTCTCCTCTCTGTGTCCTCTCTGTCCTCTCTCTGTCCTCTCTCTGTCCTCTCTCTGTCCTCTCTCTGTCCTCTCTCTGTCCCCTCTCTGTGTCCCCTCTGTCTCCTCTCTGTGTCCCCTCTGTCTCCTCTCTGTCCTCTCTCTGTGTCCTCTCTGTGTCCTCTCTGTGTCCTCTCTGTCCCCTCTCTGTCCCCTCTGTCTCCTCTCTGTCTCCTCTCTGTGTCCTCTCTGTCTCCCCTCTGTCTCCTCTCTGTCTCCTCTCTGTGTCCTCTCTGTCTCCTCTCTGTGTCCTCTCTCTGTCCTCTCTCTGTCCTCTCTCTGTCCTCTCTCTGTCCTCTCTCTGTCCTCTGTCTGTCCTCTGTCTGTCTCCTCTCTGTCTCCTCTCTGTCTCCTCTCTGTCCTCTCTGTCTCCTCTCTGTGTCCTCTCTGTCTCCTCTCTGTGTCCTCTCTGTCTCCTCTCTGTGTCCTCTCTGTGTCCTCTCTGTGTCCTCTCTGTCCTCTCTCTGTCCCCTCTCTGTCTCCTCTCTGTCCTCTCTCTGTCTCCTCTCTGTCCTCTCTCTGTCCCCTCTCTGTCCTCTGTCTGTCTCCTCTCTGTCCTCTGTCTGTCTCCTCTCTGTCTGTCTCCTCTCTGTCCTCTGTCTGTCTCCTCTCTGTCTGTCTCCTCTCTGTCTGTCTCCTCTCTGTCCTCTCTCTGTCCTCTCTCTGTCCTCTCTCTGTCCTCTCTGTCTGTCTCCTCTCTGTCCTCTCTCTGTCCTCTCTCTGTCCTCTCTGTCTGTCTCCTCTCTGTCTGTCTCCTCTCTGTCCTCTCTCTGTCCCGTGTGTGGACATTGTCCGATAGGGTCAGTGACTGTCTCCTCTGTCCTCAGGCTGTCCCACTGTGGTCTGACCTCTGACTGCTGTGGTCCTGATGGTCCTCTGGCCTCAGTGCTCAGCTCCTCCAGTCTCAAACATCTGGACCTCAGTAACAATGACCTTCAGGACTCAGGAGTGGAGCTGCTGTGTGAGGGACTGAAGAGCGCCCCCTGCAGGCTGGACACTCTCAGGTGAGTCTGTCTCACATTAGAGGGACCTCACTTCTCCAGGTGGAGAGCTGCTCAGAGTCAGTGAGAGGGTTTGTCTCATCATCTGTCCTGAAGACAAAGCTGCTCAGCCCTTGATGGTTATAGGAGATGTTTTACACAGTTCATAAAGGTGTAGAGAGTTGGAGTGTTTCAGAACCTGCTCCTGCAGAGAAACAGATCAGAGTCTCAGAGGGAATGAAAGCGTCTGGAACAGGGTCATGTCTAGAACGTCTGAGGAAATACTGAGCCCAGGGTTCTTCACTTGGAGACTGTGCAGCAGGAAGGGCCTCCTGACCAACTGGAGGAGGGACCTCTCCATTAGAAACCAATGAACCAGCTTTAGTCTTATCCATTCAGGAGAGTGACCGGCTAATGCTGTGTCTTTAGGCTGTCTGGATGTATGGTCACCGAGAGGGGCGGGGCTTCTCTGGCCGCCGCTCTGAGCTCCGCCCCCTTCCACCTGACAGAGTTAGACCTGCGCTACAACCATCCAGGATCCTCCAGGGAGAAGCTGACCGCTCTACAGGCCTCACAGCGCCCCCTGCAGACGCTCCGGTGAGTCTACAGGCCTCACAGCGCCCCCTGCAGACGCTCCGGTGAGTCTACAGGCCTCACAGCGCCCCCTGCAGACGCTCAGGTGAGTCTACTGGCCTCACAGCGCCCCCTGCAGACGCTCAGGTGAGTCTACTGACCTCACAGCGCCCCCTGCAGACGCTCCGGTGAGTCTACAGGCCTCACAGCGCCCCCTGCAGACGCTCAGGTGAGTCTACGGGCCTCACAGCGCCCCCTGCAGACGCTCAGGTGAGTCTACTGGCCTCACAGCGCCCCCTGCAGACGCTCAGGTGAGTCTACTGACCTCACAGCGCCCCCTGCAGACGCTCAGGTGAGTCTACTGGCCTCACAGCGCCCCCTGCAGACGCTCAGGTGAGTCTACAGGCCTCACAGCGCCCCCTGCTGTAACGTGGCTTTGGTTCAAAGAGAAGCTCGTTACACTGGAACCAATGAGGAGGCTCAGAGCGAGGCCTTCAGGGACAGGAGGAACTGAAGGAGAGCAGAGTTTCTCACAAACACCTGGAAACTCAGGACCAAACCATAACGGACGGTTCTCCAGCGACGAGAAGTTAGAGCAAGACTCTGAGGCTCAGAGACTCTGGTTCAGTTCAGTCTGGTCTTCTGTTCCAGGTTGGAGCCTTCTGGAGAGAAGTTCATGGTCCCAGGTCTGAGGAAATGTGAGTATGAGGATGATGTTCCAGAGTGTGGGGTTATGAGGATGATGTTCCAGAGTGTGGGGGTTATGAGGATGATGTTCCAGAGTGTGGGGGTTATGAGGATGATGTTCCAGAGTGTGGGGGTTATGAGGATGATGTTCCAGAGTGTGTGTGGGGTTATGAGGATGATGTTCCAGAGTGTGGGGGTTATGAGGATGACGTTCCAGAGTGTGGGGGTTATGAGGATGACGTTCCAGAGAGTGTGGGGTTATGAGGATGACGTTCCAGAGAGTGTGGGGGTTATGAGGATGACGTTCCAGAGAGTGTGGGGGTTATGAGGATGACGTTCCAGAGCGTGGGGGTTATGAGGATGACGTTCCAGAGCGTGGGGGTTATGAGGATGACGTTCCAGAGCGTGGGGGTTATGAGGATGACGTTCCAGAGCGTGGGGGTTATGAGGATGACGTTCCAGAGCGTGGGGGTTATGAGGATGACGTTCCAGAGCGTGGGGGTTATGAGGATGACGTTCCAGAGCGTGGGGGTTATGAGGATGACGTTCCAGAGCGTGGGGGTTATGAGGATGACGTTCCAGAGCGTGGGGGTTATGAGGATGACGTTCCAGAGCGTGGGGGTTATGAGGATGACGTTCCAGAGTGTGGGGGTTATGAGGATGACGTTCCAGAGTGTGGGGGTTATGAGGATGACGTTCCAGAGTGTGGGGGTTATGAGGATGACGTTCCAGAGTGTGTGGGGTTATGAGGATGACGTTCCGGAGTGTGTGGGGTTATGAGGATGACGTTCCAGAGTGTGTGTGGGGTTATGAGGATGACGTTCCGGAGTGTGTGGGTTATGAGGATGACGTTCCGGAGTGTGGGGGTTATGAGGATGATGTTCCGGAGTGTGGGGGTTATGAGGATGACGTTCCAGAGTGTGGGGTTATGAGGATGACGTTCCAGAGTGTGTGGGTTATGAGGATGACGTTCCAGAGTGTGGGGGTTATGAGGATGACGTTCCAGAGTGTGGGGGTTATGAGGATGATGTTCCAGAGTGTGGGGGTTATGAGGATGATGTTCCAGAGTGTGGGGGTTATGAGGATGACGTTCCAGAGTGTGTGGGTTATGAGGATGACGTTCCAGACTGTGGGGGTTATGAGGATGACGTTCCAGACTGTGGGGGTTATGAGGATGACGTTCCAGAGCGTGGGGGTTATGAGGATGACGTTCCAGAGCGTGGGGGTTATGAGGATGACGTTCCAGAGCGTGGGGGTTATGAGGATGACGTTCCAGAGCGTGGGGGTTATGAGGATGACGTTCCAGAGCGTGGGGGTTATGAGGATGACGTTCCAGAGCGTGGGGGTTATGAGGATGACGTTCCAGAGCGTGGGGGTTATGAGGATGACGTCCCAGAGTGTGGGGGTTATGAGGATGACGTTCCAGAGCGTGGGGGTTATGAGGATGACGTTCCAGAGTGTGGGGGTTATGAGGATGACGTTCCAGAGTGTGGGGGTTATGAGGATGACGTTCCAGAGCGTGGGGGTTATGAGGATGACGTTCCAGAGCGTGGGGGTTATGAGGATGACGTTCCAGAGAGTGGGGGTTATGAGGATGACGTTCCAGAGAGTGTGGGGGTTATGAGGATGATGTTCCAGAGTGTGGGGTTATGAGGATGATGTTCCAGAGTGTGGGGGTTATGAGGATGATGTTCCAGAGTGTGGGGGTTATGAGGATGATGTTCCAGAGAGTGTGGGGGTTATGAGGATGATGTTCCAGAGTGTGGGGTTATGAGGATGATGTTCCAGAGTGTGGGGGTTATGAGGATGATGTTCCAGAGTGTGGGGGTTATGAGGATAATGTTCCAGAGTGTGGGGTTATGAGGATGATGTTCCAGAGTGTGGGGGTTATGAGGATGATGTTCCAGAGCGTGGGGGTTATGAGGATGATGTTCCAGAGCGTGGGGGTTATGAGGATTATGTTCCAGAGTGTGGGGTTATGAGGATGACGTTACAGAGCGTGGGGGTTATGAGGATGACGTTCCAGAGCGTGGGGGTTATGAGGATGACGTTCCAGAGTGTGGGGGTTATGAGGATTATGTTCCAGAGCGTGGGGGTTATGAGGATGACGTTACAGAGCGTGGGGGTTATGAGGATGACGTTCCAGAGCGTGGGGTTTATGAGG
This sequence comes from Proterorhinus semilunaris, assembly GCA_021464625.1. Taxonomy (NCBI): domain Eukaryota; kingdom Metazoa; phylum Chordata; class Actinopteri; order Gobiiformes; family Gobiidae; genus Proterorhinus; species Proterorhinus semilunaris. The sequence continues at coordinate 914,002 of CM038362.1, read as the reverse complement.
ATGACGTTCCAGAGCGTGGGGGTTATGAGGATGACGTTCCAGAGTGTGGGGGTTATGAGGATGACGTTCCAGAGTGTGGGGGTTATGAGGATGATGTTCCAGAGTGTGGGAGTTATGAGGATGACGTTCCAGAGTGTGGGGGTTATGAGGATGACGTTCCAGAGCGTGGGGGTTATGAGGATGACGTTCCAGAGCGTGGGGGTTATGAGGATGACGTTCCAGAGCGTGGGGGTTATGAGGATGATGTTCCAGAGTGTGGGGTTATGAGGATGATGTTACAGAGCGTGGGGGTTATGAGGATGACGTTCCAGAGCGTGGGGGTTATGAGGATGACGTTCCAGAGCGTGGGGGTTATGAGGATGACGTTCCAGAGCGTGGGGGTTATGAGGATGACGTTCCAGAGCGTGGGGGTTATGAGGATGACGTTCCAGAGCGTGGGGGTTATGAGGATGACGTTCCAGAGCGTGGGGGTTATGAGGATGACGTTCCAGAGCGTGGGGGTTATGAGGATGACGTTCCAGAGCGTGGGGGTTATGAGGATGACGTTCCAGAGCGTGGGGGTTATGAGGATGACGTTCCAGAGCGTGGGGGTTATGAGGATGACGTTCCAGAGCGTGGGGGTTATGAGGATGATGTTCCAGAGTGTGGGGGGGGTTATGAGGATGATGTTCCAGAGTGTGGGGGTTATGAGGATGATGTTCCAGAGCGTGGGGGTTATGAGGATGACGTTCCAGAGCGTGGGGGTTATGAGGATGACGTTCCAGAGCGTGGGGGTTATGAGGATGACGTTCCAGAGCGTGGGGGTTATGAGGATGACGTTCCAGAGCGTGGGGGTTATGAGGATGATGTTCCAGAGTGTGGGGGGGGTTATGAGGATGACGTTCCAGAGCGTGGGGGTTATGAGGATGACGTTCCAGAGTGTGGGGGTTATGAGGATGACGTTCCAGAGTGTGGGGGTTATGAGGATGATGTCCCAGAGTGTGGGGGTTATGAGGATGATGTCCCAGAGTGTGGGGGTTATGAAGATGATGTTCCAGAGTGTGGGGGTTATGAGGATGACGTTCCAGAGTGTGGGGTTATGAGGATGATGTTCCAGAGAGTGTGGGGGTTATGAGGATGATGTTCCAGAGTGTGGGGGTTATGAGGATGATGTTCCAGAGTGTGGGGGTTATGAGGATGACGTTCCAGAGTGTGGGGGTTATGAGGATGACGTTCCAGAGTGTGGGGGTTATGAGGATGACGTTCCAGAGTGTGGGGGTTATGAGGATGACGTTCCGGAGTGTGGGGTTATGAGGATGATGTTCCAGTGTGTGGGGTTATGAGGATGACGTTCCAGAGTGTGGGGGTTATGAGGATGATGTTCCAGAGTGTGGGGTTATGAGGATGACGTTCCAGAGTGTGGGGGTTATGAGGATGACGTTCCGGAGTGTGAGTTATGAGGATGATGTTCCAGAGTGTGAGTTATGAGGATGATGTTCCAGAGTGTGGGGGTTATGAGGATGATGTTCCAGAGTGTGGGGGTTATGAGGATGATGTTCCGGAGTGTGGGGGTTATGAGGATGACGTTCCAGAGTGTGGGGGTTATGAGGATGATGTTCCAGAGTGTGGGGGTTATGAGGATGACGTTCCAGAGCGTGGGGGTTATGAGGATGACGTTCCAGAGCGTGGGGGTTATGAGGATGACGTTCCAGAGTGTGGGTTATGAGGATGACGTTCCAGAGTGTGGGGGTTATGAGGATGACGTTCCAGAGCGTGGGGGTTATGAGGATGACGTTCCAGAGTGTGGGGGTTATGAGGATGACGTTCCAGAGCGTGGGGGTTATGAGGATGATGTTCCAGAGTGTGGGGGTTATGAGGATGACGTTCCAGAGCGTGGGGGTTATGAGGATGACGTTCCAGAGCGTGGGGGTTATGAGGATGACGTTCCAGAGCGTGGGGGTTATGAGGATGACGTTCCAGAGCGTGGGGGTTATGAGGATGACGTTCCAGAGCGTGGGGGTTATGAGGATGATGTTCCAGAGTGTGGGGGGGGTTATGAGGATGACGTTCCAGAGCGTGGGGGTTATGAGGATGACGTTCCAGAGTGTGGGGGTTATGAGGATGATGTTCCAGAGTGTGGGGTTATGAGGATGACGTTCCAGAGTGTGGGGGTTATGAGGATGATGTCCCAGAGTGTGGGGGTTATGAGGATGACGTTCCGGAGTGTGGGGGTTATGAGGATGACGTCCCAGAGTGTGGGGGTTATGAGGATGACGTTCCAGAGTGTGTGGGTTATGAGGATGATGTCCCAGAGTGTGGGGGTTATGAAGATGATGTTCCAGAGTGTGGGGGTTATGAGGATGATGTTCCAGAGTGTGGGGTTATGAGGATGATGTTCCAGAGAGTGTGGGGGTTATGAGGATGATGTTCCAGAGTGTGGGGGTTATGAGGATGATGTTCCAGAGTGTGGGGGTTATGAGGATGACGTTCCAGAGTGTGGGGGTTATGAGGATGACGTTCCAGAGTGTGGGGTTATGAGGATGACGTTCCAGAGCGTGGGGGTTATGAGGATGACGTTCCAGAGTGTGGGGTCATGAGGATGACGTTCCAGAGTGTGGGGGTTATGAGGATGACGTTCCAGAGTGTGGGGGTTATGAGGATGACGTTCCAGAGTGTGGGGGTTATGAGGATGACGTTCCGGAGTGTGGGGTTATGAGGATGATGTTCCAGTGTGTGGGGTTATGAGGATGACGTTCCAGAGTGTGGGGGTTATGAGGATGATGTTCCAGAGTGTGGGGTTATGAGGATGACGTTCCAGAGTGTGGGGGTTATGAGGATGACGTTCCGGAGTGTGAGTTATGAGGATGATGTTCCAGAGTGTGAGTTATGAGGATGATGTTCCAGAGTGTGGGGGTTATGAGGATGATGTTCCAGAGTGTGGGGGTTATGAGGATGATGTTCCGGAGTGTGGGGGTTATGAGGATGACGTTCCAGAGTGTGGGGGTTATGAGGATGATGTTCCAGAGTGTGGGGGTTATGAGGATGATGTTCCAGAGTGTGGGGGTTATGAGGATGACGTTCCAGAGTGTGGGGGTTATGAGGATGACGTTCCAGAGTGTGGGGTTATGAGGATGATGTTCCAGAGTGTGGGGTTATGAGGATGACGTTCCAGAGTGTGGGGGTTATGAGGATGACGTTCCAGAGTGTGGGGGTTATGAGGATGATGTTCCAGAGTGTGGGGTTATGAGGATGACGTTCCAGAGTGTGGGGGTTATGAGGATGATGTTCCAGAGAGTGGGGGTTATGAGGATGACGTTCCAGAGTGGGGGTTATGAGGATGACGTTCCAGAGTGGGGGTTATGAGGATGACGTTCCAGAGTGGGGGTTATGAGGATGACGTTCCAGAGTGTGGGGGTTATGAGGATGACGTTCCAGAGTGTGGGGGTTATGAGGATGACGTTCCAGAGTGTGGGGGTTATGAGGATGACGTTCCAGAGTGTGGGGGTTATGAGGATGACGTTCCAGAGTGTGGGGGTTATGAGGATGACGTTCCAGAGTGTGGGGGTTATGAGGATGACGTTCCAGAGTGTGGGGTTATGAGGATGACGTTCCAGAGTGTGGGGGTTATGAGGATGATGTTCCAGAGTGTGGGGGTTATGAGGATGATGTTCCAGAGTGTGGGGTTATGAGGATGACGTTCCAGAGTGTGGGGGTTATGAGGATGATGTTCCAGAGAGTGGGGGTTATGAGGATGATGTTCCAGTGTAATGTGTGTTACAGACGCCTGTGAGTTCTTTCTGGATCGTAACACGGTGAACACTGACCTCCTTCTGTCTGAGGACCTTCAGTCTGTGACTCGTGAGGAGGTTCGGTCGTATCCAGATCACATCGACAGGTTCACAGTCTGGCCTCAGGTCCTGAGCTCCTCCGGCCTGAGGGGGCGCTGTTACTGGGAGGTCGACTGGAGCCTGAGGGAGAGGGGTGTTGATATAGCAGTGAGTTACAGAGGAATCAGACGAGGAGGAGGAGGGGAGAGTGCGTTTGGAGAGAACGATCGATCCTGGAGTCTGGGGATCTATGAAAGAGGAGAGCGCTTGGTCGGTCACAACGACAACAGAACATTCCTCCCAGATAAAGTGGGCGTGTCCTCAGGGAGAGTGGGCGTGTTCCTGGACTGGGAGGGCGGAGCTTTGTCCTTCTATGACGTCACTGATGGAAGACACGCCCACATCTACACCTTCAGCTCCGCCTTCACTGAGGAGCTGTTTCCTGGGTTTGGACTGTGGGGTTCAGGTGACTCTGTGACTGTGGTGGATCTGACCAATCAGAGACCACCTCAGCACGACCTCTGACCTCAGCCCGACCTCTGACCTCAGCACGACCTCTGACCTCAGCCCGACCTCTGACCTCAGCACCGTCATTAAAACATCACCGTTAATAACATGTTTATCACGAGGGGAGTTCAGAAGTACTCGGATACTGCAGTATAAAGTACTCGGATACTGCAGTATAAAGTACTCTGAATATTCTGGGTTTAAAGGTCTTCTTAAAAACAGCTTTGATATTTTAGGTTTTATCCTTTAACCTCTTAACCTGAACCGACCACATTTTCTCCAGTTCGGCTTTACCCAAATCTAAAAACTAAAAAGTGATAAAGGCGACGCAACAGGAAAAAGAAGTGTGTAAATCATGTTCTTAGCTTTCAGATTTGGGTAAAGCTGCAGACCATAATAATCCTGTGGGGCTTTGATGGAAGCGCTGACGCCGTAGAAGAAGAAACTGTGGATGGAGTGTCTGTCTGTGACCAGGTTTGTTTTGTGTGAGCGCGATGGAACCAGAAGATCCTCGTCTGGACCAGTGTTTCGAACAACTGTCTCCAACTAAACTCAGACCAAACTGAGATCTTTGTTTTTGTCCCACAGACACAAAGACAAAGTGTTCTCAGTCTCCTCGAGTCTCTCTCTCTAAAACCAAAACATCAGGTTAGAAATCTCGGAGTAATCATGGACTCAGACCTGAACTTAAACATCAAAGCAATAACATCATCAGCTTTTTACCATCTGAAGAACATGAAGATCAGAGGAATAGTGTCAAAACCAGACTTGGAGACACTCATCCATGCGTTTGTCTCCAGCAGGTTAGACGACTGTAACGGCTGCTCACTGGCCTTTCTAAACGAGCTGTTAGAGCTGCAGAACATCCAGAACGCTGCTGCTCGAGTCCTGACAAGAACCAGGAAATACCACCATATTAGTCCAGTGCTCCGGTCTCTGCACTGGCTTCCTGTCACTCAGAGAATAGAGTTTAAAACAGCTCTGCTCGTGTACAAGTCGTTTCATGGTTTAGCACCAAAGTCCATCTCTGACATGTTAGAGCCGTATGAACCATCTCGGGCCCTGAGAACTTCAGGGAGGGGTCTCCTGGTGGTTCCCAGAGTCAGGACTAAACACGCTGAGGCTGAAGCTCAAATCTGGAACAGTCTTCATGAGGATGTGAGACAGGCCTCAACTCTGACAATGTTCAAATCCAGGCTGAAAACAGCTCTTTTTACCCGAGCAGATGGAAACTGAAAGTGTTTTATCTGCACTCTGGCCTTTTACTGTCATTGATTAACTTTATGTTGATGTTTTATTGATTTGATGTTTTCTTGTAATTTTCTGCAACTGTGAAGCTTTGAATCGCCTTCTGTGTGAATTGTGCTCTACAAATAAACTTGCCTTCCTTATTGGACACTCTAAAACTGTTGCCGTGCCAACCGTGTTAATTCAATGGGAAATTAGTCAAACTGAACTTTACCTCCATCTATGTCACTTCCTGTCAGCAGGTTGAACATACAAATAAAAATAACATTTCTTATGATAATTATGCAGCTGATATTATCGTAGTCATATTTTCAAAAGCATTAAAACCTCTCATATTCACTTTAATGAAAATGAACAGATTGTCATTTCAAACCAAACTGTCTCGTAAAAACCTTGAAAGCACTAAACCTAATTTTTAATATTTCTGATGATGATGTTTCACCTTGAGGAGGTTGAGTTCCCTCAGAACCTGTTGGTCTCGGTCCGAACGTAACAACGCACTAAGTTCCAACGACAGGTCTCCCTGAGGACCAGAGGAGAGTTAGTAAAGTTCAGCCGGAACTCCGTCGCTCGCGCTGCGTTTGAGGAAAGTGGAAAAGTCGGTTTGTTACAGATGTTTTAATAAAGTCAAACATCTGGATCAGAACGTGACGGAAACTGACCCAGGACGCGGTCGTAGTCCACCACGTCGAAGTAGACCACGGCCATGGAGCTCCAGAGCCCGAGCAGAGCCAGGACCAGGACCAGACCCACCCAGGACCGGCCCGGGTCAGAGGGGGCGGAGTCACAGGGGGCGGAGTCTGACGGGCGCCGGCCGTTCTTACCGAGCGCGGACTTCACTTCTGCAACAGAGACGACACAGATCATACCAGAACCTACAGACCATACCAGAACCTACAGATCAAACCAGAACCTACAGATCATACCAGAACCTACAGATCATACCAGAACCTACAGATCATACCAGAACCTACAGATCATACCAGAACCTACAGACACAGATCATACCAGAAACTACTGATCATACCAGAACCTACAGACACAGATCATACCAGAACCTACTGATCATACCAGAACCTACAGATCATACCAGAACCTACAGACACAGATCATACCAGAACCTACTGATCATACCAGAACCTACACTGTAAATTCCAACTCATTGCGCTTACTTGGAATAAGTTGTAAACCCGATGCATAATTATTAAGCCCAATGTTAAGCTATGATTACTAGTAACCCTAGTACGATTAAGAGGGATATCACAATATTCATTACTTATGATACAAGTTCCGATTACTATACACGCAAGTCCAGGCAACTGGGAATTCCTAGTACCGATTACTTTTGTTACTTAAATAAGGTCTTAACCTGTACTATTATTCTTAGTAATGGTTACTTAAATATTCCTGTTCTATTTATGGTTTATTTGTTATTCTCATTAATGAAGTTTCACAAATTTAGTACAAGATATAAATGTTGTAATAAAGCCAAACAAAGTATAGTTATAAAGTTAATTTATTTAACATTGAACATTGTAAAACATTTTTAGATGCAATTAATGATAGAACATAACCATTTCTGCAGTTATAGTTTGAATCAGTCCAAACAGGTGGATTAGTCTGTACTGAGCCGATGAAGCCGAGGAGCTGAAGTGTCTCAGAAGGTTCCACAGACTCTGTACATGCAGCAGGATTTGCCGACTCACATCAGGAGGAAGGGCATCTTTGTAAATCACTGTCAAAGCTCACTCCTCAAAGTCTTCATCAGCGTGGTCAGATTTCTGTAACACATATGAAGAACAAAAATACTTTAGTCGTGAGTCCCTATGGCAAGACCAAACCAAAAACTTCAGGTAAAATGTTGCTTTGTCCCATCCAAACGTCTCAGCTCTGACTCTGTCTCACCTCAGTGTGTTCAGCTCCAGCCTCAGCAGATCCTTCCACCGCTGCAGTCTTCAGTCTGACACTGGACACACAAACCATTCACAAATGTTATTTCACATCCCACTTATGTCCAATTTGTCCAAATATAACGATTAATGCCGTCTTACCTACTGCCTGGATGCTGAGATGGTCTCAAAGTTTTTACAGCAGTTCAGATTTCTGTAAAACAAGGAAATACAGTCAGTAAGCTCACTACAGGCATATCCACACAGGATTACAATTAGCTAATGACCTCAGGTGAAAAGCAAAGACTATGGATGTCCTCAGAGTTTTATGACAAGTAGAATAAACTATGTCATATAAAAATCAAGACTAATAGTGGAAGACTAAACAGTTCTGTACTAACACTAAAGTCCAAACCACAGGTAAAATGTTTTTGACACAAACATTTGAGTCCCATCTCACCTGAGAGTTCAGCTCCGTCTCATCAGGTCTTTCCACAGCTGGACTCCTCAGTCTGACACTGGACACACACAAACCATTTAAAATATTATTTTACTAAATTACATACTGTTTAAAAGTCTTGCCTTCAGCGTTGATGCCGAGTCAGTCTCTAAATCTTCACAGCTGTCACTGTCTGGAAAAAAGAAAAACTTTAATCATAACCAGTAGTATTAGATATAAATTAATTTAATGTTGTTAAGTGGTGAGTGCAAACTGAAAAATATAATATGCTATTTTGTGGACATGCTGTACCTGATTTAACATTTGAAATAAAGAGTATTACAGTAATAGTGCCTAAGCTAATTATGTAAATGCTGCATGAATAAAAATATCACAAATCTTGTGCTGCTGCTGCACCTTTGCATGTGAGCAAACACTTAGTAAATGACCCTTAAGTATCTATTTTCTGTCTTTAAATGACACGTTGAGCTTTACTACTTAAATTAGTATCACTAATATTAGACAGACCACTATGTGGTCACCAAATTAAATAACAAATGTGTTATAAGGTAGAGCAAGAGTGTTGTACTTTTCAAATTTATATAAAAAAAATGAAAATAAACTCTCAGAGCAATCTCAAATATCCAAAGACACACTTACCTTAAGTTGATTAATGAGAAATAAAACAGGAGAGGTCCTGTTTTCTGCTGTTTCTGCTCGATGATACACTGAGGGCTGTTGAACTCTTCTCTTTTGAATTCAAAACAGTTCAGAGCAATCTGATTGGCTTATTCTGCACATGTGACATATGACCTGAACCAATCCCAGGCAACATAAGTTATAGCTTAGTATTGTCTGTTACGGTTACTAGACAGTCAAGTTCCCGTTACAGGGGCTCAGTAGAGGACACTGGGGAGGTTAGTGAGAGTTACTAAAACCATGCACTGGATAAAGAGAAAAGCAAGTAAAGCTAATGTTAAGCCTATATTATTCAATTCTGGCAAATCCTAGTAAATGGGACAGAATCTTAAAATGGATACCTTAGAATGAGCGTGAGCACAACGGGACTATAAATAATCATTACTGGCATCATGTAAAGTTAGTCAGTACTGACAAAACCATGTAATTGGAACGGAAACATGTAACTGTAAAATGGAAAAGCAATTAATCACAAGTTTTTCTTGAAAATGTACTTCTTACATGGAATAGAGGGTAAATGCTGAAAATATCAGGTCTCCTAGTAATTATAACACTTTATTTCATGTTACCACCGTAATCAGAATTTACAGTGTACAGACACAGATCATACCAGAACCTACAGACACAGATCATACCAGAACCTACAGATCATACCAGAACCTACTGACATAGATCATACCAGAACCTACAGATCATACCAGAACCTACAGATCATACCAGAACCTACAGATCATACCAGAACCTACAGATCATACCAGAACCTACAGATCATACCAGAACCTACTGACACAGATCATACCAGAACCTACTGACACAGATCATACCAGAACCTACAGATCATACCAGAACCTACAGACACAGATCATACCAAAACCTACTGACACAGATCATACCAGAACCTACAGATCATACCAGAACCTACAGACACAGATCATACCAAAACCTACAGACACAGATCATACCAGAACCTACAGATCATACCAGAACCTACAGATCATACCAGAAACTACAGATCATACCAGAACCTACAGACACAGACCATACCAGAACCTACAGACCATACCAGAACCTACAGATCATACCAGAACCTACTGACACAGATCATACCAGAACCTACAGATCATACCAGAAACTTGGGATTGAACTGAACTCAAAAGTCCCTAAATAAATCATTTAAACCGGGCTCTGAACATCAGGAGTCGTGGCCGTTTTTCTGAATCTAAAGTCGACTGAACGTTTCCTAAAGACGTTTAAGGCCCGAGTTTCACCAGAGTCGACGACGTGACACGAATAGAGCTGGAATCCACAGAACAAATACTACTAACGAGTACTACTGACAAATACTACTGACACATACTACTAACACATACTACTGACACATACTACTAACACATACTACTAACGAGTACTACTAACAAATACTACTGACAAATACTACTAACAAATACTACTGACACATACTACTAACACATACTACTAACGAGTACTACTAACAAATACTAACAACAAATACTACCAACACATACTACTAACAAATACTACTAACGAATACTACTGACACATACTACTAACAAATACTACTAACACATACTACTGACACATACTACTGACACATACTACTAACAAATACTACTAACACATACTACTAACAAATACTACTAACACATACTACTAACAAATACTACCAACACATACTACTAACAAATACTACTAACACATACTACTGACACATACTACTGACACATACTACTAACAAATACTACTGACACATACTACTAACAAATACTACTAACACATACTACTAACAAATACTACCAACACATACTACTAACACATACTACTAACAAATACTACCAACACATACTACTAACAAATACTACTGACACATACTACTAACAAATACTACTAACACATACTACTAACAAATACTACTAACAAATACTACCAACAAATACTACTAACGAGTACTACTAACAAATACTACTAACACATACTACTGACAAATACTACTAACAAATACTACTAACGAATACTACTAACAAATACTACTAACGAGTACTACTGACACATACTACTAACACATACTACTAACAAATACTACCAACAAATACTACTAACGAGTACTACTGACAAATACTACTAACAAATACTACTAACACATACTACTAACAAATACTACTGACACATACTACTAACAAATACTACTAACACATACTACTAACAAATACTACTAACAAATACTACCAACAAATACTACTAACGAGTACTACTGACAAATACTACTAACAAATACTACCAACAAATACTACTAACACATACTACTAACAAATACTACCAACAAATACTACTAACACATACTACTAACAAATACTACCAACACATACTACTAACAAATACTACTAACACATACTACTAACACATACTACTAACAAATACTACTGACAAATACTACTAACAAATACTACTAACACATACTACTAACACATACTACTAACAAATACTACTGACAAATACTACTAACAAATACTACTAACACATACTACTAACACATACTACTAACAAATACTACCAACAAATACTACCAACAAATACTACTAACACATACTACTAACACATACTACTAACACATACTACTAACAAATACTACTGACAAATACTACTAACAAATACTACTAACACATACTACTAACACATACTACTAACACATACTACTAACAAATACTACTAACACATACTACTAACACATACTACTAACACATACTACTAACACATACTACTAACACATACTACTAACAAATACTACTAACACATACTACTAACACATACTACTAACACATACTACTAACACATACTACTGACAAATACTACTAACAAATACTACTAACACATACTACTAACACATACTACTAACACATACTACTAACAAATACTACCAACAAATACTACTAACGAGTACTACTGACAAATACTACTAACAAATACTACTAACACATACTACTAACACATACTACTAACAAATACTACTAACAAATACTACCAACAAATACTACTAACGAGTACTACTGACAAATACTACTAACAAATACTACCAACAAATACTACTAACACATACTACTAACAAATACTACCAACAAATACTACTAACACATACTACTAACAAATACTACCAACACATACTACTAACAAATACTACTAACACATACTACTAACACATACTACTAACAAATACTACTGACAAATACTACTAACACATACTACTAACACATACTACTAACAAATACTACTGACAAATACTACTGACAAATACTACTAACACATACTACTAACAAATACTACTAACACATACTACTAACACATACTACTAACAAATACTACTGACAAATACTACTAACAAATACTACTAACAAATACTACTGACAAATACTACTAACACATACTACTGACACATACTACTAACACATACTACCAACAAATACTACTAACGAGTACTACTGACAAATACTACTAACAAATACTACTAACACATACTACTGACACATACTACTAACACATACTACTAACACATACTACCAACAAATACTACTAACGAGTACTACTGACAAATACTACTAACAAATACTACTAACACATACTACTGACACATACTACTAACACATACTACTAACACATACTACTAACAAATACTACCAACACATACTACTAACACATACTACTAACGAGTACTACTGACAAATACTACTAACAAATACTACTAACACATACTACTAACAAATACTACTAACAAATACTACCAACAAATACTACTAACACATACTACTAACAAATACTACCAACACATACTACTAACACATACTACTAACGAGTACTACTAACAAATACTAACAACAAATACTACCAACACATACTACTAACAAATACTACTAACGAATACTACTGACACATACTACTAACAAATACTACTAACGAATACTACTGACACATACTACTGACACATACTACTGACACATACTACTAACAAATACTACTAACACATACTACTAACAAATACTACTAACACATACTACTAACACATACTACTAACACATACTACTAACACATACTACTAACAAATACTACTAACACATACTACTAACACATACTACTAACACATACTACTAACACATACTACTAACACATACTACTAACACATACTACTAACAAATACTACTAACACATACTACTAACACATACTACTAACACATACTACTAACACATACTACTAACACATACTACTAACACATACTACTAACACATACTACTAACACATACTACTAACAAATACTACTAACACATACTACTAACACATACTACTAACACATACTACTAACACATACTACTAACAAATACTACCAACACATACTACTAACAAATACTACTGACACATACTACTAACAAATACTACTAACACATACTACTAACAAATACTACTAACAAATACTACCAACAAATACTACTAACGAGTACTACTGACAAATACTACTAACAAATACTACTAACAAATACTACCAACAAATACTACTAACGAGTACTACTGACAAATACTACTAACAAATACTACTAACACATACTACTAACAAATACTACTGACACATACTACTAACAAATACTACTAACACATACTACTAACAAATACTACTAACAAATACTACCAACAAATACTACTAACGAGTACTACTGACAAATACTACTAACAAATACTACCAACAAATACTACTAACACATACTACTAACAAATACTACCAACAAATACTACTAACACATACTACTAACAAATACTACCAACACATACTACTAACACATACTACTAACAAATACTACTAACACATACTACTAACACATACTACTAACACATACTACTGACACATACTACTAACACATACTACCAACAAATACTACTAACGAGTACTACTGACAAATACTACTAACAAATACTACTAACACATACTACTGACACATACTACTAACACATACTACTAACACATACTACCAACAAATACTACTAACGAGTACTACTGACAAATACTACTAACAAATACTACTAACACATACTACTGACACATACTACTAACAAATACTACTAACACATACTACTAACAAATACTACCAACACATACTACTAACACATACTACTAACGAGTACTACTAACAAATACTAACAACAAATACTACCAACACATACTACTAACAAATACTACTAACGAATACTACTGACACATACTACTAACAAATACTACTAACACATACTACTGACACATACTACTGACACATACTACTAACAAATACTACTAACACATACTACTAACACATACTACTAACAAATACTACTAACACATACTACTAACACATACTACTAACACATACTACTAACGAGTACTACTGACAAATACTAACAACAAATACTACCAACACATACTACTAACAAATACTACTAACGAATACTACTGACACATACTACTAACACATACTACTAACACATACTACTAACACATACTACTAACACATACTACTAACAAATACTACTAACACATACTACTAACACATACTACTAACACATACTACTAACACATACTACTAACACATACTACTAACACATACTACTAACACATACTACTAACACATACTACTGACACATACTACTAACACATACTACTAACACATACTACTAACACATACTACTGACACATACTACTAACAAATACTACTAACACATACTACTAACACATACTACTGACACATACTACTAACAAATACTACTAACACATACTACTGACACATACTACTAACACATACTACTAACACATACTACTAACACATACTACTAACACATACTACTAACACATACTACTAACACATACTACTAACACATACTACTAACAAATACTACTAACACATACTACTAACACATACTACTAACACATACTACTAACACATACTACTAACAAATACTACTAACACATACTACTAACACATACTACTAACACATACTACTAACAAATACTACTAACACATACTACTAACACATACTACTAACACATACTACTAACACATACTACTAACACATACTACTAACACATACTACTAACACATACTACTAACACATACTACTGACACATACTACTGACAAATACTACTAACACATACTACTAACACATACTACTAACACATACTACTAACACATACTACTAACACATACTACTAACACATACTACTAACACATACTACTAACACATACTACTAACAAATACTACTAACACATACTACTAACACATACTACTAACACATACTACTAACAAATACTACTGACAAATACTACTAACACATACTACTAACACATACTACTAACACATACTACTAACACATACTACTGACAAATACTACTGACAAATACTACTAACACATACTACTAACACATACTACTAACACATACTACTAACACATACTACTAACACATACTACTGACAAATACTACTAACACATACTACTAACACATACTACTAACACATACTACTAACACATACTACTGACAAATACTACTGACA
This sequence comes from Proterorhinus semilunaris, assembly GCA_021464625.1. Classification (NCBI taxonomy): domain Eukaryota; kingdom Metazoa; phylum Chordata; class Actinopteri; order Gobiiformes; family Gobiidae; genus Proterorhinus; species Proterorhinus semilunaris. Next base: position 898,836 of record CM038362.1, on the reverse strand, counting down.
AATACTACTAACACATACTACTAACACATCCTACTAACACATACTACTGACACATACTACTAACACATCCTACTAACACATACTACTGACAAATACTACTAACACATACTACTAACACATCCTACTAACACATACTACTAACACATACTACTAACACATCCTACTAACACATACTACTAACACATACTACTGACAAATACTACTAACAAATACTACTAACAAATACTACTAACAAATACTACTACAGAGAACAAATACTACCGTTACTGCTATGACCAAATACTACTATTACATCACCTTAAAAACTTAACCTCATTACAGCTACGACCTGGAATCCACAGAACAAATACTACTAACAAATACTACTAACAAATACTACTAACACATACTACTAACACATACTACTAACAAATACTACTAACAAATACTACTAACACAGAACAAATACTACTGCACAGAACAAATACTACTGCACAGAACAAATACTACTGCACAGAACAAATACTACTGCACAGAACAAATACTACTGCACAGAACAAATACTACTGCACAGAACAAATACTACTGCACAGAACAAATACTACAGCACAGAACAAATACTACTGCACAGAACAAGTACTACTGCACAGAACAAGTACTACTGCACAGAACAAATACTACTGCACAGAACAAATACTACTGCACAGAACAAATACTACTGCACAGAACAAGTACTACTGCACAGAACAAGTACTACTGCACAGAACAAATACTACTGCACAGAACAAATACTACTGACAAATACTACTGCACAGAACAAATACTACTGCACAGAACAAGTACTACTGCACAGAACAAGTACTACTGCACAGAACAAATACTACTGCACAGAACAAATAGTAGTAGTAGTAGTTTATTCGGTCTTATTCATTTTCATTCTTTTAAAACATAAAACAAGCATCTCAATATTTCGTGCTCAACGAACGAACGAAGCGAAAGGGTTTAGTCTTTTCACTAGTTTCTTACTTTGTTCATCCTTAACTTATATATTACTACTACTGCACAGAACAAATACTACTGCACAGAACAAATACTACTGCACAGAACAAATACTACTGCACAGAACAAGTACTACTGCACAGAACAAATACTACTGCACAGAACAAATACTACTGCACAGAACAAATACTACTGCACAGAACAAATACTACTGCACAGAACAAATACTACTGCACAGAACAAATACTACTGCACAGAACAAATACTACTGCACAGAACAAATACTACTGCACAGAACAAATACTACTGCACAGAACAAATACTACTGCACAGAACAAGTACTACTGCACAGAACAAATACTACTGCACAGAACAAATACTACTGCACAGAACAAATACTACTGCACAGAACAAATACTACCATTACTGCCACCGTCTGAACTAGGGCTGAAACATGCATCGATATCGAGACATGAACATTCAAGATATTAATATTTTAAAAAGTGACGACATAAACGATACAGATTAATCAATAAAACTGCACTCTTTGGTTTTATGTTTGGACTTTTCTGAAAATTGCTTTGTTTTCACCAAACCTGTAGTTATTGTATCGATAGAGATATGAAAGTCCATAAAGTTCAGCCCTGGTGTGTCCTACAGAAACCAGGGGAGGGAGGAGGTCAAGTCCAACGGCTCGATGATGAGAACGTTTGTGAAGGACCTACCCACTTCCATCGGAGGAACCGCAAACACCTCCATCGATAGAGAAACAAACACAAGAAGAGCTGAGCGTTTCAGGGGAACGTGGGGTGAACGTGGATCCTCTTTGGTCCGGACAGAGAAAAGGATCTGCAGAGTCTCCGAGTCCAGACTAGAATAGACCTGACCTTGTTAGAATTTAAAGAGACACACGCCGCGTTTCCACCGACGAGGAGCAAAAACCAGGAGATCATTATCGACCTTAGTCTGTGTCTCTGTGGAGAAACATCAGGAGCAATGGATGAGAACCTCTGTCATCGTGTTTTCATGTTCTGCATTCAAATGTCCAAAACTGCAGATCTCTAAAAACCTAAACTTTTTTAACCTCTTAACTGAGCACATTTTCTCCAGTTTGGCTTTACCCGAATCTGAAAGCTTCTTGGGAAAACAGAGACAAAAAACTAGGATGTAAACGCTGTTAAAAAACAAAAAATAAACAAAAAAAGCATCAATAAGTGACACGAAAAAAGAGAAAAAACATTTGACAAAAATTAGATGAAAAAAAACAGAAAAGGGAAAAAAGTGACAACACTGCAACAACGTGAGGAAAGAGATACGTTTTGTGGGTCTTAGCTTTCAAATGAGGTGTTACACTGGCCTGGCAAAGAGGAGAGAAGGCGTTCAGTTTAGGCGGGTGCTAAGAGGTTAAACTCCAAACTGTCCCACACAGGAAATGACCATATTTGGATTACAGCGTCATCTCGGTCACAGCCTTTCCTGCTACACGTGGATACCAAACATGTCAGTGTTTGTGAATGAATGAGCGCGGGAAAGACCAGGAGCCACAGACGTGTTGGAGGACATTTTACAAACGGTTACAAATGTTTCAGAAAAATGTACAATATTATCAAAAAACTTCTAAAATGTTCTAAACTTGTTTGTAATTATATATATAAAAAACTGAATTTTCACATAAAAAAAACCTGTTCCAAACTTTTCAGACATTTTTCTAATCTTTTAAAAACATTTTTTTTAAAAGAAACTTCCCCCTAAAACTGTTCCAAACTTTTCAGAAACAAAATAAAATATCTCTAATTTTCCAAACTGTCTAAATGACATCGTGAGGAGAGTTTGGGCTGTTTTTTACAGAGTTAAAACTGTGTTTCTCAATAAAAGTAAATGTACTGCAGTAAATACGTCTCTATTCCAGAGAATCAGTGAATAATTCACTTTAAAGCGACACATCTTTAGTCCAGTTTATTTCTGAGCATCGTTCACCACAAAACCCACATCCTGATCAGCTTCCTCTGAACCTGCTGCGACTCAGATCTGTGTCAAATACCATTCTGCTGCGACTGTGTAGTTAAATTACTTTGGTAGTTAAATTACTTTGGTAGTTAAATTACTTTGGTAGTTAAATAACCAAGTTATTTAACTACCAAAGTAATTTACAAATAAATCACACAAACCAGGACAACACACATTCAAATATAAAGTAGAATCGTGTTTAATTCCTGTCACATGGAAAACACCGGCTTTACTTTATTCAAACGCCATTTTAACCTCTTAACCCCCGCCTGAACTGAGCACATTTTCTCTTCATGAAAAAAACTCAAAATAGCAACGAAGACGAGACAAAAAGCTGAGCTCGTGATTCATCTAAAACATAATTAATGGTGATTCATCTAAAACATAATTAATGGAGATTCATCTAAAACATAACTAATGGTGATTCATCTAAAACATAATTAAACAAAAGCCACAAAGAGGCTAAAGCTCTAATTATCTTATTTCAACTAAAGTGATTTTAAGTTTGTCCTGATTCTTTATGAACCTACAGGTTTGCAGATTCTGTCCACAATGTTCCTCACATAAGAAGCTCTGAACCGTCGGGCTTTTCCCACAACTGTGAAACGTATTTGTTAATGAAATGTGCAACAATAATCGAATGCTTAAAATCAAAGTGTTTCATGTTGGATAAGAATTAACATGTGATCATTAGAGAGAAATTAACCGTGATTAACCCGTTACCCGCCGTCCCTCCCGATCAGGGGTTCGTTAATACGATTAGGGTCAAGAACGGCAAACGCAACTCACACATAGTTTTTAGAAACTAGAAGGTCTTGGCTTTCAAATGAGGCATCACCCCGGCGTATAGGCTGTGAGATCCACAGTCAAGGCGGGGGTTAAGTGGTTAATTCATCGAAGTGCGATTAATCAGGATTTGAAACATTAATCGACCGACAGCCCTACAAAAGCGCGAGGAGAGTGATCCGTTAGATGCGTTTGTAGATTTGGGTAAAGCTGAACTGGACGAAATGCACTCTTCCCTTTTATGAAGCGTTTGAACAGACACAGGGGTCAGAGCTTCAGATCTGAAAGATCAGCTTTAATCATGTCTCGTTTTCTAAAGTAAAAAACTAAAAACCTCCCGGTGGTTCAGTCAAACGTCCGCAATTACACGAAGCATCGCGGGTTCTCGTAGCGAAAGCGTGACGTTTAGAGTTGGACGTCGGTGTCGGCGCTAAACCAGTGACGTGGGAAGTTTTTACTGGATTCTTTCATAACGTGCAGTTTCTCTCGTCACTTCGGCTCAGCTACAAAGTAATAATTGACTTTTATTCCGTCGCGATGTTGAGTTTCATCCAACAATGGCGCTGCAGTTCGCGGGGCTCCCCGTGGAGGCGGACCGCGGGAATTACAGCAAAGATCCAGGATGTTCGGTTTAAGAGTCGCAGCCGAATGAAAGAGTTCGTCCCGTAACGTGAGCCGTGTCTTTACGTGAGGCTTTAAACCTGCCATGGACTCCGAGTCCTGCTGAAACAGCTGACACTGCGGCGCCTCCCGAGCTACAGCTACACGCAGGAGACAAACATCTCACCTTTTCTCCCGTGACTTTTGGAGTTCCTTCTCTGCGTCATGTCTCCGTGTCCTCCGGGACCTGCGGATAAAGGTCTTATTTAGTCACAAAACGCCCGGGATTCTGCGTGAATGCTGTGGAAACGCTACGAGCCGCTGTTTGCTCTCACTGAGCCAAATCACGTCCTGGACTTCCGGACTGACGGCGCTCTGGGCCAATCAGGAGCCGGGATTCAGGGGGGAGGCGGGACCAGAGGCGGGTCTGACCAATGGGGAGGCTGAAAAACGGCCCTTTGCTTTTACTACGGGGCCGAATACAGATGTTTTTCTGTGTTTTAATGTAAAGGTTTGACTCTGATGTGGATGTAATGTAATGTAATCTAATGTAATGTAATGTAATGTAATGTAATGTAATCTAATGTAATCTAATGTAATGTAATCTAATGTAATGTAATGTAATGTAATCTAATGTAATGTAATGTAATCTAATGTAATGTAATCTAATGTAATGTAATGTAATCTAATGTAATCTAATCTAATGTAATGTAATCTAATGTAATGTAATCTAATGTAATGTAATCAATGTAATGTAATGTAATGTAATCTAATCTAATGTATTGTAATGTAATGTAATGTAATCTAATGTAATGTAATCTAATGTAATCTAATCTAATGTAATGTAATCTAATGTAATGTAATCTAATGTAATGTAATCAATGTAATGTAATGTAATGTAATCTAATCTAATGTATTGTAATGTAATGTAATGTAATCTAATGTAATGTAATGTAATCTAATGTAATGTAATGTAATCTAATGTAATCTAATGTAATGTAATGTAATGTAATCTAATGTAATGTAATGTAATGTAATCTAATGTAATGTATTGTAATCTAATGTAATGTAATCTAATGTAATGTAATGTAATGTAATGTAATCTAATGTAATGTAATCTAATGTAATGTAATCTAATGTAATGTAGCAGCTGAAGTCACTCAGGAGGCTTTTACTCAATAATACAAATCACAACACGTGCACATGTATAATGTCCAGTTTATTATTATTATTATTAAGACTTTATTAAGGACGCAAACACATGGTCAATAGAGTAGAAAATAAAGTACAGCACAACAGAGCTCTTCCTACAGGAGCTTCGATTACAGCGGTCTGACTCTGCACATGAATAAAACAATAATGAATAAAACAATAATGAATAAAACAATAATGAATAAAACAATAATGAATAAAATAATAATGAATAAAACAATAATGAATAAAACAATAATGAATAAAATAATAATGAATAAAACAATAATGAATAAAATAATAATGAACAAAATAATAATGAATAAAACAATAATGAATAAAACAATAATGAATAAAACAATAATGAATAAAATAATAATGAATAACCGGGTCTCACATCACAGTTGACAAACATTTCACTTGAGCTCAAACGTCTCTGAACCTTCAGTAAAATTCTGAGCGGTTTAGGGCCTTTGACCTTTAGGGCCATTGACCTTTAGGGCCTTTGACCTTTAGGGCCATTGACCTTTAGGGCCATTAACCTTTAGGGCCATTAACCTTTAGGGCCATTGACCTTTAGGGCCATTGACCTTTAGGGCCTTTGACCTTTAGGGCCTTTAACCTTTAGGGCCTTTGACCTTTAGGGCCATTGACCTTTAGGGCCATTGACCTTTAGGGCCATTGACCTTTAAGGCCATTGACCTTTAGGGCCATTGACCTTTAGGGTAATTGACCTTTAGGGCCTTTGACCTTTAGGGCCATTGACCTTTAAGGCCTTTGACCTTTAGGGCCATTGACCTTTAGGGCCTTTGACCTTTAGGGCCTTTGACCTTTAGGGCCATTGACCTTTAGGGCCATTGACCTTTAGGGCCTTTGACCTTTAGGGCCATTGACCTTTAGGGCCTTTGACCTTTAGGGCCATTGACCTTTAGGGCCATTGACCTTTAGGGCCTTTGACCTTTAGGGCCATTGACCTTTAGGGCCTTTGACCTTTAGGGCCTTTGACCTTTAGGGCCAATGACCTTTAGGGCCATTGACCTTTAGGGCCATTGACCTTTAGGGCCTTTGACCTTTAGGGTCATTGACCTTTAGGGCCATTGACCTTTAGGGCCTTTGACCTTTAGGGCCTTTGACCTTTAGGGCCATTGACCTTTAGGGCCTTTGACCTTTAGGGCCATTGACCTTTAGGGCCTTTGACCTTTAGGGTCATTGACCTTTAGGGCCATTGACCTTTAGGGCCATTGACCTTTAGGGCCTTTGACCTTTAGGGCCATTGACCTTTAGGGCCATTGACCTTTAGGGCCTTTGACCTTTAGGGCCATTGACCTTTAGGGCCATTGACCTTTAGGGCCATTGACCTTTAGGGCCTTTGACCTTTAGGGCCATTGACCTTTAGGGCCTTTGACCTTTAGGGCCATTGACCTTTAGGGCCATTGACCTTTAGGGCCTTGACCTTTAGCTGTTTATGGAGCGGATCATTACAGGGTTTGTGTTCTTCACATTCTTCACTGAGTGGAAACTCTCCACAGACCGGCTCCACAGGTCGAGCAGGTGTACGGGGGCAGGTGTACGGGGGCAGGTGGGGTAGGTGTACGGGGGCAGGTGTACGGGGGCAGGTGGGGCAGGTGTACGGGGCAGGTGAACGGGGCAGGTGTACGGGGGCAGGTGTACGGGGGCAGGTGTACGGGGGCAGGTGAACGGGGCAGGTGTACGGGGGCAGGTGAACGGGGCAGGTTTAAGGGGCAGGTGTACGGGGGCAGGTGTACGGGGGCAGGTGAACGGGGCAGGTTTAAGGGGCAGGTGTACGGGGGCAGGTGTAAGGGGCAGGTGTACGGGGGCAGGTGTAAGGGGGCAGGTGGGGCAGGCGTACGGGGGCAGGTGTACGGGGCAGGTGTGTGGCTGAATGTAATGAACGCTAAACACACTCTGGAAACAGGATTCCTGTGAAGCTTCGCACATTCCTAGCACTGCCTGAAGCCTGGCTCCAAACACTTTCTAAAGTCTATCAAATGTTACGAGTCATGTGACAACAGGGCTGAGATCAAACGCTGAGATCAAACGCCTAGACCTATGATGGACAGCTCTGTGGGCGGGGCTTCCCGCCTTTATGCCCTTTTAAGGAACAGAGGGCTCATTACTATGAATGACTCATCGCTCTCTTGTGTCTTATATCTGTGGAAGCAACAGACACTTCCTTATTCCATCAATCACATGACAAAGTCTCAGACTGGAGCTGCTGTTTCGCCCACAGGGGGCGCTACCTCCTCTATGAACAGATCAAGTGAAACGTTCTCAAATCCTGTCTCCGTTTTCTTCAAGTGTGTCGGCTCTCAGTCGTTCAGGAACGTTCTATTGTAGTGGATATTTTCAAAGATGGTGGATGAGAGGGTTCAGAAGCTCCGCCCTAAAACAGTCATTGTCCAATCACAGCCCTTAGCGAGCTGGATCTGCTCCCATAGAAACTATTTGAGCAACTGTTGTTTGGCTTTTAAAGCTGATAAACCAGCTGGAGAAGCTCCGCCTGAGCGAATACACGCCCACCGTCCGTCTGTGGCTTTGAACATTCCATGAGCTGTACCTGTGTTCATGTGAACTATGACACTTTAATCCTTAACGACTACAATAAATCCTGTTTTTACCAGTTGTGTTTCTATGAGCAGTATTACTGTGATACAGAGCGAGAGAGAATCACTGCTCAGGCTTTAGTCGATCTAAGATACTAACCTTTAGGGACCGTCAACAAATGACTACACTAGCAACTCCATGGAAAAGCATGTTTGACTTCAGTAGACCCCGAACACCTTCAGAACATCAGGACTCCTCATGGGCCACTGTGATCCACGACTAACACTGTAAAGTGGTTTGGGGTCACGGGGTCAAAGGACCATGAAACTATTTCATACAAATATCACATTGTTGTTTCATGGAGTTTAGTCATTTGTTGACGGTCCCTAACCAGAGCGTCCTCTGAGCTCAGGCCTTCTGCAGAGCGTCTCTCACTAGAGCCTTTCCCGGTAGCTGGGGAATAAAGCGTCCACTGTGGGGCCGTTGGGACGTGGATTGTCCTCCCTGGTCTGGCCTGGGCTGGCTCTGGGACCTCAGACTGAGGGGACCTTCTGGTTCTCTCCTCTGCTGGAGCAGGTCATGTGATGCTGCTGTTGGACGTGTGCCATGGTTAAACAGGTTGGATCGGCCTCAGGGCAAACAGAGCTCATAGTTTTCATGATGAAACTATGAGCAGTCAGAGCCACAGTCTTCAGGTGAGGCTCAGGCCACACTGCACGAGCAGGGACCTCCTAAAGTCTTTTGTTTAGAAGAATCCTCTGAATACCGTGGTCTGGAGACGTCTGAGGAGGCTCTTCATCAGTGAGTACAAAGTGAGGGGGGGCTGAGGGCGGTGAAGCAGCTCGTCTGCTTAGGAACGTTACTAACTGTAGTTATTCTGAGCGTTCTGTAAAGACCAAAGCACAAGCGTCAGACCTGGACTCAATGTGGACCTTCTGTTTCTTCTCTTGTGATTCTGGACGTTTAGCCGTCCCGTCTTATCGCTCCATTTCCTCATTCAACCGGTTTCTGATTGTGTAACTTGTGCCGTTTATAAGAGGAAGCACTTGGAACGCAGTGATTTAAAGTGTTTGACCTGCTGACCCAGACCAGACCAGACCAGGCCAGGCCAGACCAGGCCCAGACCAGACCAGACCCAGACCAGACCAGACCAGACCAGACCAGACCCAGACCAGACCAGACCCAGACCAGACCAGACCAGACCAGACCAGACCAGACCAGACTAGGCCAGACCAGACCAGACCAGACCAGGCCAGACCAGACCAGACCAGACCAGACCAGACCAGGCCAGACCAGACCAGACCAGGACTAACGAGGCCATAGACTGAGATCAGTCCACCGTCACTGCTCCCATGGACGGGACTCCTGTTCCAAAAGAGCAGGGAAACGGCGCCCCCGTGAGGCGGGCGGGGCAGTGACAGGCCTCCACAGAGCCCCAGGGCCTGTCAGTCATGTGACTTTATAAAGAAGCTTTTATTTCCCATTGTTTCCTCTGCAGGTGTACGGGGGCGGGTGTAAGGGGGCGGGTGTAAGGGCAGGTGTACGGGGGCAGGTGTAAGGGGGCAGGTGTACGGGGCAGGTGTACGGGGGCAGGTGTAAGGGGGCAGGTGTACGGGGCAGGTGTACGGGGCAGGTGTACGGGGCAGGTGTACGGGGCAGGTGTGTGGCTGAATGTAATGAACGCTAAACACTCTCTGGAAACAGGATTCCTGTGAAGCTTCGCACATTCCTAGCACTGCCTGAAGCCTGGCTCCAAACACTTTCTAAAGTCTATCAAATGTTACGAGTCATGTGACAACAGGGCTGAGATCAAACGCTGAGATCAAACGCCTAGACCTATGATGGACAGCTCTGTGGGCGGGGCTTCCCGCCTTTATGCCCTTTTAAGGAACAGAGGGCTCATTACTATGAATGACTCATCGCTCTCTTGTGTCTTATATCTGTGGAAGCAACAGACACTTCCTTATTCCATCAATCACATGACAAAGTCTCAGACTGGAGCTGCTGTTTCGCCCACAGGGGGCGCTACCTCCTCTGAACAGATCAAGTGAAACGTTCTCAAATCCTGTCTCCGTTTTCTTCAAGTGTGTCGGCTCTCAGTCGTTCAGGAACGTTCTATTGTAGTGGATATTTTCAAAGATGGTGGACGGGATGAGAGGGTTCAGAAGCTCCGCCCTAAAACAGTCATTGTCCAATCACAGCCCTTAGCGAGCTGGATCTGCTCCCATAGAAACTATTTGAGCAACTGTTGTTTGGCTTTTAAAGCTGATAAACCAGCTGGAGAAGCTCCGCCTGAGCGAATACACGCCCACCGTCCGTCTGTGGCTTTGAACATTCCATGAGCTGTACCTGTGTTCATGTGAACTATGACACTTTAATCCTTAACGACTACAATAAATCCTGTTTTTACCAGTTGTGTTTCTATGAGCAGTATTACTGTGATACAGAGCGAGAGAGAATCACTGCTCAGGCTTTAGTCGATCTAAGATACTAACCTTTAGGGACCGTCAACAAATGACTACACTAGCAACTCCATGGAAAAGCATGTTTGACTTCAGTAGACCCCGAACACCTTCAGAACATCAGGACTCCTCATGGGCCACTGTGATCCACGACTAACACTGTAAAGTGGTTTGGGGTCACGGGGTCAAAGGACCATGAAACTATTTCATACAAATATCACATTGTTGTTTCATGGAGTTTAGTCATTTGTTGACGGTCCCTAACCAGAGCGTCCTCTGAGCTCAGGCCTTCTGCAGAGCGTCTCTCACTAGAGCCTTTCCCGGTAGCTGGGGAATAAAGCATCCACTGTGGGGCCGTTGGGACGTGGATTGTCCTCCCTGGGCTGGCCTGGGCTGGCTCTGGGACCTCAGACTGAGGGGACCTTCTGGTTCTCTCCTCTGGTGGAGCAGGTCATGTGATGCTGCTGTTGGACGTGTGCCATGGTTAAACAGGTTGGATCGGCCTCAGGGGAAACAGAGCTCATAGTTTTCATGATGAAACTATGAGCAGTCAGAGCCACAGTCTTCAGGTGAGGCTCAGGCCACACTGCACGAGCAGGGACCTCCTAAAGTCTTTTGTTTAGAAGAATCCTCTGAATACCGTGGTCTGGAGACGTCTGAGGAGGCTCTTCATCAGTGAGTACAAAGTGAGGGGGGGCTGAGGGCGGTGAAGCAGCTCGTCTGCTTAGGAACGTTACTAACTGTAGTTATTCTGAGCGTTCTGTAAAGACCAAAGCACAAGCGTCAGACCTGGACTCAATGTGGACCTTCTGTTTCTTCTCTTGTGATTCTGGACGTTTAGCCGTCCCGTCTTATCGCTCCATTTCCTCATTCAACCGGTTTCTGATTGTGTAACTTGTGCCGTTTATAAGAGGAAGCACTTGGAACGCAGTGATTTAAAGTGTTTGACCTGCTGAGTCCCACCAGGCCAGACCAGACCAGACCAGACCCAGACCAGACCAGGCCAGACCCAGACCAGACCCAGACCAGACCAGACCAGACCAGACCAGACCAGACCAGACCAGACCAGGCCAGGCCAGGCCAGACCAGGCCAGGACTAACGAGGCCATAGACTGAGATCAGTCCACCGTCACTGCTCCCATGGACGGGACTCCTGTTCCAAAAGAGGAGGGAAACGGCGCCCCCGTGAGGCGGGCGGGGCAGTGACAGGCCTCCACAGAGCCCCAGGGCCTGTCAGTCATGTGACTTTATAAAGAAGCTTTTATTTCCCATTGTTTCCTCTGCAGGTACAAGGGGGCAGGTGTACGGGGGCGGGTGTAAGGGGGCAGGTGTAAGGGGGCAGGTGTACGGGGGCGGGTGTAAGGGGCGGGTGTAAGGGGGCAGGTGTAATGGGGCAGGTACAAGGGGGCAGGTTTAAGGGGCAGGTGTACGGGGGCAGGTGTACGGGGGCAGGTGTACGGGGGCGGGTGTACGGGGGCAGGTTTAAGGGGCAGGTGTACGGGGGCAGGTGGGGCAGGTGTACGGGGGCAGGTGTACGGGGGCAGGTGTACGGGGCAGGTGTACGGGGGCGGGTGTACGGGGGCAGGTGTACGGGGCAGGTGTACGGGGGCAGGTGTACGGGGGCGGGTGTAAGGGGGCAGGTGTAAGGGGGCAGGTACAAGGGGGCAGGTGTACGGGGGCAGGTTTAAGGGGCAGGTGTACGGGGGCAGGTTTAAGGGGCGGGTGTACGGGGGCGGGTGTACGGGGGCAGGTTTAAGGGGCAGGTGTACGGGGCAGGTGTACGGGGCAGGTGTACGGGGGCAGGTGTACGGGGGCAGGCGTACGGGGCAGGTGTACGGGGCAGGTGTACGGGGGCAGGTGTACGGGGCAGGTGAACGGGGCAGGTGAACGGGGCAGGTGTGTGGCTGAATGTAATGAACGCTAAACACTCTCTGGAAACAGGATTCCTGTGAAGCTTCGCACATTCCTAGCACTGCCTGAAGCCTGGCTCCAAACACTTTCTAAAGTCTATCAAATGTTACGAGTCATGTGACAACAGGGCTGAGATCAAACGCTGAGATCAAACGCCTAGACCTATGATGGACAGCTCTGTGGGCGGGGCTTCCCGCCTTTATGCCCTTTTAAGGAACAGAGGGCTCATTACTATGAATGACTCATCGCTCTCTTGTGTCTTATATCTGTGGAAGCAACAGACACTTCCTTATTCCATCAATCACATGACAAAGTCTCAGACTGGAGCTGCTGTTTCGCCCACAGGGGGCGCTACCTCCTCTATGAACAGATCAAGTGAAACGTTCTCAAATCCTGTCTCCGTTTTCTTCAAGTGTGTCGGCTCTCAGTCGTTCAGGAACGTTCTATTGTAGTGGATATTTTCCAAGATGGTGGACGGGATGAGAGGGTTCAGAAGCTCCGCCCTAAAACAGTCATTGTCCAATCACAGCCCTTAGCGAGCTGGATCTGCTCCCATAGAAACTATTTGAGCAACTGTTGTTTGGCTTTTAAAGCTGATAAACCAGCTGGAGAAGCTCCGCCTGAGCGAATACACGCCCACCGTCCGTCTGTGGCTTTGAACATTCCATGAGCTGTACCTGTGTTCATGTGAACTATGACACTTTAATCCTTAACGACTACAATAAATCCTGTTTTTACCAGTTGTGTTTCTATGAGCAGTATTACTGTGATACAGAGCGAGAGAGAATCACTGCTCAGGCTTTAGTCGATCTAAGATACTAACCTTTAGGGACCGTCAACAAATGACTACACTAGCAACTCCATGGAAAAGCATGTTTGACTTCAGTAGACCCCGAACACCTTCAGAACATCAGGACTCCTCATGGGCCACTGTGATCCACGACTAACACTGTAAAGTGGTTTGGGGTCACGGGGTCAAAGGACCATGAAACTATTTCATACAAATATCACACTGTTGTTTCATGGAGTTTAGTCATTTGTTGACGGTCCCTAACCAGAGCGTCCTCTGAGCTCAGGCCTTCTGCAGAGCGTCTCTCACTAGAGCCTTTCCCGGTAGCTGGGGAATAAAGCGTCCACTGTGGGGCCGTTGGGACGTGGATTGTCCTCCCTGGTCTGGCCTGGGCTGGCTCTGGGACCTCAGACTGAGGGGACCTTCTGGTTCTCTCCTCTGGTGGAGCAGGTCATGTGATGCTGCTGTTGGACGTGTGCCATGGTTAAACAGGTTGGATCGGCCTCAGGGCAAACAGAGCTCATAGTTTTCATGATGAAACTATGAGCAGTCAGAGCCACAGTCTTCAGGTGAGGCTCAGGCCACACTGCACGAGCAGGGACCTCCTAAAGTCTTTTGTTTAGAAGAATCCTCTGAATACCGTGGTCTGGAGACGTCTGAGGAGGCTCTTCATCAGTGAGTACAACGTGAGGGGGGGCTGAGGGCGGTGAAGCAGCTCGTCTGCTTAGGAACGTTACTAACTGTAGTTATTCTGAGCGTTCTGTAAAGACCAAAGCACAAGCGTCAGACCTGGACTCAATGTGGACCTTCTGTTTCTTCTCTTGTGATTCTGGACGTTTAGCCGTCCCGTCTTATCGCTCCATTTCCTCATTCAACCGGTTTCTGATTGTGTAACTTGTGCCGTTTATAAGAGGAAGCACTTGGAACGCAGTGATTTAAAGTGTTTGACCTGCTGACCCAGACCCAGACCCAGACCCAGACCCAGACCCAAGGCCAGGCCAGGCCAGGCCAGACCAGACCCAGGCCAGACCAGACCAGGCCAGGCCAGACCAGACCAGGCCAGACCAGACCAGGCCAGGCCAGACCAGACCAGACCAGACCAGACCAGGCCAGACCAGACCAGACCAGACCCAGACCAGGCCAGACCAGACCAGACCAGACCAGGCCAGACCAGACCAGACTAGGCCAGACCAGACCAGACCAGACCAGGCCAGACCAGACTAGGCCAAACCAGACCAGACCAGACTAGGCCAGACCAGACCAGACCAGGCCAGACCAGACCAGACCAGACCAGACCAGACCCAGACCCAGACCAGACTAGGCCAGACCAGACCAGGCCAGACCAGACCAGACCCAGACCAGACCCAGAGCAGGCCAGACCAGACCCAGACCAGACCAGGCCAGACCAGGCCAGACCAGACCAGACCAGACCAGGCCAGACCAGACCAGACCCAGACCAGACCAGACCAGGCCAGACCAGACCAGACCCAGACCAGACCAGGCCAGACCAGGCCAGACCAGACCAGACCAGACCAGACCAGGCCAGACCAGACCAGACCAGGCCAGACCAGACCAGACCCAGACCAGACCCAGAGCAGGCCAGACCAGACCCAGACCAGGCCAGGCCAGACCAGACCAGACCAGACCCAGACCAGGCCAGACCAGACCAGACCAGACCCAGGCCAGACCAGACCAGGCCAGACCAGGCCAGACCAGACCAGACCAGGCCAGACCAGACCAGGCCAGACCAGGCCAGACCAGACCTGGACTAACGAGGCCATAGACTGAGATCAGTCCACCGTCACTGCTAAGGGGGCAGGTGTACGGGGGCGGGTGTACGGGGGCGGGTGTAAGGGGGCGGGTGTAAGGGGGCAGGTGTACGGGGGCAGGTGTAAGGGGGCAGGTGTACGGGGGCGGGTGTAAGGGGGCGGGTGTACGGGGGCGGGTGTACGGGGGCGGGTGTACGGGGGCAGGTGTAAGGGGGCAGGTGTACGGGGGCAGGTGTACGGGGGCAGGTGTACGGGGGCAGGTGTACGGCGGCAGGTGTACGGGGGCAGGTGTACGGCGGCAGGTGTACGGCGGCAGGTGTACGGGGGCAGGTGTACGGCGGCAGGTGTACGGGGCAGGTGTAAGGGGGCAGGTGTACGGGGGCAGGTGTAAGGGGGCGGGTGTAAGGGGGCAGGTGTAAGGGGGCAGGTGTACGGGGCAGGTGTAAGGGGGCAGGTGTACGGGGCAGGTGTAAGGGGGCAGGTGTAAGGGGGCAGGTGTACGGGGGCAGGTGTAAGGGGGCGGGTGTAAGGGGGCAGGTGTAAGGGGGCAGGTGTAAGGGGGCAGGTGTACGGGGCAGGTGTAAGGGGGCAGGTGTAAGGGGGCAGGTGTAAGGGGGCAGGTGTACGGGGCAGGTGTAAGGGGGCAGGTGTACGGGGCAGGTGTAAGGGGGCAGGTGTAAGGGGGCAGGTGTACGGGGGCAGGTGTAAGGGGGCAGGTGTAAGGGGGCAGGTGTACGGGGCAGGTGTAAAGGGGCAGGTGTACGGGGGCAGGTGTACGGGGCAGGTGTAAGGGGGCAGGTGTAAGGGGGCAGGTGTACGGGGCAGGTGTAAGGGGGCAGGTGTAAGGGGGCAGGTGTACGGGGCAGGTGTAAGGGGGCAGGTGTAAGGGGGCAGGTGTACGGGGGCAGGTGTAAGGGGGCAGGTGTAAGGGGGCAGGTGTACGGGGAAGGTGTAAGGGGGCAGGTGTAAGGGGGCAGGTGTACGGGGCAGGTGTAAGGGGGCAGGTGTACGGGGCAGGTGTAAGGGGGCGGGTGTACGGGGGCGGGTGTACGGGGGCGGGTGTACGGGGGCGGGTGTATGGGGGCGGGTGTAAGGGGGCGGGTGTAAGGGGCAGGTGTAAGGGGGCGGGTGTACGGGGCGGGTGTACGGGGGCAGGTGTACGGGGGCAGGTGTACGGGGGCGGGTGTACGGGGGCAGGTGTACGGGGGCAGGTGTACGGGGGCAGGTGTAAGGGGGCAGGTGTAAGGGGGCAGGTGTAAGGGGGCGGGTGTACGGGGGCAGGTGTAAGGGGGCAGGTGTAAGGGGGCGGGTGTATGGGGGCGGGTGTAAGGGGCGGGTGTACGGGGGCAGGTGTACGGGGGCAGGTGTACGGGGGCAGGTGTACGGGGGCAGGTGTAAGGGGGCAGGTGTAAGGGGGCGGGTGTATGGGGGCGGGTGTAAGGGGGCGGGTGTACGGGGGCAGGTGTACGGGGGCAGGTGTACGGGGGCAGGTGTAAGGGGGCAGGTGTACGGGGGCAGGTGTAAGGGGGCAGGTGTACGGGGGCAGGTGTACGGGGGCAGGTGTAAGGGGGCAGGTGTAAGGGGGCAGGTGTAAGGGGGCAGGTGTACGGGGGCGGGTGTAAGGGGGCAGGTGTAAGGGGGCGGGTGTACGGGGGCAGGTGTAAGGGGGCAGGTGTAAGGGGGCAGGTGTACGGGGGCAGGTGTAAGGGGGCAGGTGTAAGGGACTGTGGGGGGGCAGGTGTACGGGGCAGGTGTTCGGGGGCAGGTGTAAGGGGCTGTGGGGGGGGGGGGTCAAACATGTTTGTTTTGCCAGTTTTAGTGAAACACTCGTGTTTTGAGACTTTCACTGAAATCACTATTTTTGAAAATCCTGAAAGTTCTTCACATAGAACTTCAAACCTCTGCATACTTTATGAAGCTTCAGGTTAAAGCCCTGACACTTGTTTTTCATCATGAGGTCATTTTTACTTTGAGCGGCGAGAGAAAGAAAACAAGAGAAATGTGAGAAAACCGTCGTCACTGAATCTGAGGACCTCCAAAAA
This sequence comes from Proterorhinus semilunaris, assembly GCA_021464625.1. Classification (NCBI taxonomy): domain Eukaryota; kingdom Metazoa; phylum Chordata; class Actinopteri; order Gobiiformes; family Gobiidae; genus Proterorhinus; species Proterorhinus semilunaris. The sequence continues at coordinate 881,735 of CM038362.1, read as the reverse complement.
TAACTCTTTCACATTTGGTTTGGTTCAAATGGAGAACATGTTCCTGGTGTGAAAGGCAGTGATGGAGTCGGTGTTTGGAGCTTTGGTGAATAGACCTGGACATCATCAGTTATGAAACATCTGATATGATTGATGACGATATGAGGCAGACAGCAGCTCAGTAATAAATGAGGAAGTCCTTTCAGAACTCCAGAGGACACGAGCAGCTCAGGCCTTTAACGGGAAAGTGGGGATTGACCTGAAATATTTCACCTCTGACTTAGACAAATGTTATTGTGAAAGTGTCTGTGCTGTTTCAGATCCACATGGAGCTCCTGACGCTGATACTGCTGACCCTGTGGACCCTGTGGACCACCACAGGAGGAGAGTGGAGCCCCCCAGGTAACTCCCTCTGGCCTGGTGTGAGGGGTGGTCCTCTGTTCAGTTACTGAAGTTCATCCTTGGTATCTTCTCTGTCCCCAGTGTCCTCTCACGTGTCCTGTGTCTTCATGGAGACCTGTCTTCTGCCCTGCAGCTTCAAACCTGGAGATCTCGTGATTGAGTGGAATAAACATGAAGGCTCACTGACGGCTCATTATTTCAATCAAGGCAAAGACGAGCCTGAGAAACAGGACGCTCCCTTTAGGGGGCGCACTTCCTTGTTTCCAGAGCAGTTCTTTGTGGGAAACACCTCGATGCAGCTGTTGAAGGTCACGGTGGACGACGAGGGAATCTACCGCTGTTTCGTTTACGACAGAAGAACCGATGATGTCAAAGAGGAGTTTATGAGTCTGAGAGTGGAAAGTAAGAAACAGGCATCAACATTATGTCCCTGAGCTGATGTAGGTCTGAGCTGATGTAGGTCTGAGCTGATGTAGGTCTGAGCTGATGTAGATCTGAGCTGATGTAGGTCTGAGCTGATGTAGGTCTGAGCTGATGTAGATCTGAGCTGATGTAGGTCTGAGCTGATGTAGGTCTGAGCTGATGTAGATCTGAGCTGATGTAGATCTGAGCTGATGTAGGTCTGAGCTGATGTAGATCTGAGCTGATGTAGGTCTGAGGTGATGCAGGTCTGAGCTGATGTAGGTCTGAGCTGATGTAGGTCTGAGCTGATGTAGGTCTGAGCTGATGTAGGTCTGAGCTGATGTAGGTCTGAGGTGATGTAGGTCTGAGCTGATGTAGATCTGAGGTGATGTAGGTCTGAGGTGATGTAGGTCTGAGCTGATGTAGGTCTGAGCTGATGCAGATCTGAGCTGATGTAGGTCTGAGGTGATGTAGGTCTGAGCTGATGTAGGTCTGAGCTGATGCAGATCTGAGCTGATGCAGGTCTGAGCTGATGCAGGTCTGAGTTGATGTAGATCTGAGTTGATGTAGATCTGAGCTGATGCAGGTCTGAGCTGATGCAGGTCTGAGCTGATGTAGGTCTGAGCTGATGTAGGTCTGAGCTGATGTAGGTCTGAGCTGATGTTTGCAGGTCTGAGCTGATGTGAGTGTCTGCTGTAGGTCCTGTGAAGGCCCTGTCCATGGAGCAGAAAGGAGATGTTCTGGTCTGCAGCTCTGAGGGCATCTACCCACAGCCCAACATCAGCTGGGCTCCTCCATCTCAATACAAAACCCAGATTGAACAAATGCTGGACCGGCGTTTCTCCGTCACCAGCTCCCTCTCCCTGGACGTCCAGCCTCCTCAGCAGTACAGCTGTAACATCAGCACTGACCACAGCTGGAAGAGCGCCACCTACAGCCTGCAGCGTGAGTGTGCTCCTGTTCACTCTGTCAAGGCTCCTCTGTTTTAGGGGGCGGGGCCAGGAAAGGTGACGGGTGAGGCCAGGACAGGTGAGGGGGTGGGGCAATGACAGGTGAAGGGGCCGGGGCCAGGTGTGGGGGCGGGGCCAGGGGGCGGAGCAGCTTCAGACTGACCAGTGAGTCACAGCTCTGTGTGTCCTCAGCTCCATTGTCCACAGTCACCATCCCCTGTGTGGACTCCATGGTTCCAGAGAAGAGCCTGGTGTGGACCTTCAACTACATCCAGACCATCGTGAGCAGGACCGGAGCAGAGGTCACCTACACTGACCCCTGGAGGCCGTTTGTGGAGGGCGTGTCAGAGCGGGGCAGTCTGAGTCTGAAGGAGCTGGGTCAGGAGCAGGAGGGAGTGTACGTCTGTGAGCTCCACACGGACGACACCACCTACATCTCCAGGACTGTGCTCGGACACACAGCTCCAGGTGAGGCTCACTCACCGTGCTGCATGTTCAACTCACTTCCTGTTCCTCTTGTGTTGGGTTCAGTCAGTATTGATGGGACGACTGCTTCTTGTGCTGTTTGTTACTTGGTACAGACTGTTCCTATTCTGCCTGGACTTCTTCTCCTTCTTCTTCTCTGAGTTTGTTTGGAGCTACGAGCTCGTGTCCTGGGGGAGTTAGGTTTACCTGGAAACCAGAGATGAGCCTGGTGATCAAACACAAACAAACAGGAAGTGGAGTAAACCAATCAGTGAAGAGCGTCTGCTGTTAATGTGTTATTAGCTGATCTGAGTTCATATTCACACAGGTTTATGAATCTGGAAACTCACCGACTCTTTTACCAACGGCCGGAGAAAAGCTCTTTGTTTCTCTCGTTGGTAGATTGTTGTTGAGGGACTTCCTCGTCCTGTGATGACGCTGCCGTGAGTCCCAGACTGATCCCTCAGTTTAAAAATATAGAGGATCATTCTGGGCTCACCGGGCGAGAGTTTGGTCACGCCCACTGTAACTGTTTATTTGTTTATTTATATGGATCAGCTGAGAGCAACAAGCAGTCCGCTAGTCGTCCTGGGTCCAAACAGCATTTACATGTTCATACAAACATATGTATATGCATTATTTACAAAATAATAATAATAATTACATACAGTGCCTTGCGAAAGTATTCGGCCCCTTGAACTTTGACCTTTTGCCACATTTCAGGCTCAAACATAAAGATATAAAACTGTCATTTTTTGTGAAGAACCAACAACAAGTGGGACACAATCATGAAGTGAAACGAAATGTATTGGATATTTCAAACATTTTTAACAAATAAACAACTGAAAAATTGGGCGTGCAAAATGATTCAGCCCCTTTACTTTCAGTGCAGCAAACTCTCTCCAGAAGTTCAGTGAGGATCTCTGAATGATCCAATGTTGACCTAAATGACTAATGATGATAAATAGAATCCACCTGTGTGTAAACAAGTCTCCGTATAAATGCACCTGCTCTGTGATCGTCTCAGAGGTCAGTTTAAAGCGCAGAGAGCATCATGAAGAACAAGGAACACACCAGGCAGGTCCCAGATACTGTTGTGGAGAAGTTTAAAGCCGGATTTGGATACAAAAAGATTTCCCAAGCTTTAAACATCCCAAGGAGCACTGTGCAAGCGATAATATTGAAATGGAAGGAGTATCAGACCACTGCAGATCTACAAAGACCCGGCCGTCCCTTCTTCTTTAGAACCGGAATTAGAATCAATCCTCCCAAGTGTCTCTTGGAGTCGGTGGTATTACAGCAATGTCTCATAAGGACCATACAGATGTGTGTTCCTCACCCATTGGTGGAGATGAAGCAGATGACTGAGATACTCTCAGGACGTCCTGCTGCTGAGGCCTACTAAGCCAACAAGCCTCTTGACTCAGTTTCACACCACAACACTTTTGGGATAGTCCTCAAAATACAACAGGACGTTCTGGCTCAGCTTTCTTCAACATAAAAGTCAGTATCCAGGTTTGTCTCAGGATTCCCCAGATATTCAATGGATTTTAGAGAGATCTTCTCAAGGCAAAATGCTCAGGGTCCTGGCATGGCAGCCATTTTGTAAACAGGGATACAAACTGGAGACATCGGCGTAAACATCACCTGCACCTGAGCCACCACGAGGAGACGCCCCACACCAGGAGTCAGAGGAGATGAAGCTCTGTGGTGATGTGAGTGCTGTCAGAGGTCAGCAGGAGGTCAAACAACTACATGGACGAGCTGGAGAGATACTCCCACATGAATGATGATGTCATCACCAGCATCACCTCCTCCTGTGACAGTGAGGAGTCCAGTGACCAGGAGACGCTCGGTGGAGGAGGCTTCCTACCTCCAGAGCAAGAGGATAGAGATGGACCTGGAGCACATGGAGGCGTGTCACCCACTGCCCACGAAGAACGAGAGACCACCAGAGGTCATCAAGAGCTTCAAAATACATTGAACAGGCTAATGCTAACGGCTATAGAGAAAATACATTGAACAGGCTAATGCTAACGGCTATAGAGAAAATACATTGAACAGGCTAATGCTAACGGCTATAGAGAAAATACATTGAACAGGGTAATGCTAACGGCTATAGAGAAAATACATTGAACAGGCTAATGCTAACGGCTATAGGAAAAATACATTGAACAGGCTAATGCTAACGGCTATAGGGAAAAATACATTGAACAGGCTAATGCTAATGGCTATATGAAAAATACATTGAACAGGCTAATGCTAACGGCTATAGAGAAAATACATTGAACAGGCTAATGCTAACGGCTATAGAGAAAATACATTGAACAGGCTAATGCTAACGGCTATAGGGAAAAATACATTGAACAGGCTAATGCTAACGGCTATAGAGAAAATACATTGAACAGGCTAATGCTAACGGCTATAGAGAAAATACATTGAACAGGCTAATGCTAACGGCTATAGAGAAAATACATTGAACAGGGTAATGCTAACGGCTATAGAGAAAATACATTGAACAGGCTAATGCTAACGGCTATAGGAAAAATACATTGAACAGGCTAATGCTAACGGCTATAGGGAAAAATACATTGAACAGGCTAATGCTAATGGCTATATGAAAAATACATTGAACAGGCTAATGCTAACGGCTATAGAGAAAATACATTGAACAGGCTAATGCTAACGGCTATAGAGAAAATACATTGAACAGGCTAATGCTAACGGCTATAGGGAAAAATACATTGAACAGGCTAATGCTAACGGCTATATGAAAAATACATTGAACAGGCTAATGCTAACGGCTATAGGAAAAATACATTGAACAGGCTAATGCTAACGGCTATAGGAAAAATACATTGAACAGGCTAATGCTAACGGCTATAGGAAAAATACATTGAACAGGCTAATGCTAACGGCTATAGGAAAAATACATTGAACAGGCTAATGCTAACGGCTATAGGAAAAATACATTGAACAGGCTAATGCTAACGGCTATAGGAAAAATACATTGAACAGGCTAATGCTAACGGCTATAGGAAAAATACATTGAACAGGCTAATGCTAACGGCTATAGGAAAAATACATTGAACAGGCTAATGCTAACGGCTATAGGAAAAATACATTGAACAGGCTAATGCTAACGGCTATAGAGAAAATACATTGAACAGGCTAATGCTAACGGCTATAGGAAAAATACATTGAACAGGCTAATGCTAATGGCTATAGGAAAAATACATTGAACAGGCCAATGCTAACGGCTATAGGAAAAATACATTGAACAGGCGAATGCTAACGGCTATAGGAAAAATACACTGAACAGGCTACTGCTAATGGCTATAGGAAAAATACATTGAACAGGCCAATGCTAACGGCTATAGGAAAAATACATTGAACAGGCGAATGCTAACGGCTATAGGAAAAATACACTGAACAGGCTACTGCTAATGGCTATAGGAAAAATACATTGAACAGGCTAATGCTAACGGACAGAACTGTCGCTGCTTCTTTTTACTTCTGTGTTTTGTCCGGATCAGAAGAAGTTGATGTTTACGAGCTCTGTGTTCCAATTGGTTCAGCTGTTACCAAAGCAACTCTAGCCCCGCCCCCTCAGCAACTTTCCATTCTGAGACAAATCTGGCACGAGAAAAGAGTGTGTTTTTTAGAGCTGCTCCTGTAAATTACTGAGCTGAACAGCTGTAAAAACAATCAAATCTTAATTTCACGTTGAAACATTTTAACCTCATGTTTGAGGCGGTTTTGAGCTGAACTCTGCTTCCAATGAATGTGAAGGACTGAACTCCAGGTCACATGTGTCTGCAGAGGGACTCAGTGCTGCTGCTGTCGGGGCCTCAGTGTCTGCTGTCATCATCATCATCATCATCATCATCATCGTCGTCATCGTCGTCATCATGAAGAAGAAACCTCAGGAGGTAAGAGACAGTTTTCACACAGTCCATCCTTCTGTTTTGATCGGCTTTATCCGGGGCCGGGTCACAGAGGCAGAAGTCTGAGCAGAGACGCCCAGACTTCCCTCTCCCCAGACACCTCCTCCAGCTGTTCTAGAGGGATCCTGAGGCGACACCAGCTCAGAGACATGGCCCTCCAGCGTGTCCTGGGGCTCCCATTTGTTTGTAAAATGACTCTGGGCAGTAATGTTTGGCTCAGGCTCAGGAGCTTCAGGCTTTGACCTGTTTTTATTGGTCACTGTGAATCGGCTCTTTTCAGAGTTCAGAGGTCAGACTCCATGAGGAACATGACACTAAACACGTGTGCTCTGAGAAGCTCTCATTGATACATTACTCACTCACGCTTATCATGAGGAAACGTGTTCTGTTATTCAGAATCAACATAATGAGCTCATGTTTATATTTATTAAGGCTTGTTTTAATGGAGTTTGTTTCCGCACTGGAGTTTCCCGGTTATTTGTGGTGAATATTCCAGTTTTGTCTTTGATCATATAAACTCAGTTTCCGATAATGAGAAACCCGGGTTCTTCAACATTAACCGGGATAACGTGTAGACGCTATTTCCTGTTATTCACCTTATTCTGGAAGTTCCCGTTGGTGCCGCCATGAATCCACTCGTATTCGACGCGTGAAAATCAGATTCTACACAAACACAAAGGTGTTTTTATGGCTGGGTTGCAGGTTCTAGAATGTGATGATGTCACCGGACCCAGCGGGGGGAGGAGCCAGTTTTTTCTTATTAACAACATTACACTTTCACAAGTTGTAGCTCAAAAGAAAATGTATGAATTACAAAAATGATCTTTAATATCCGTCCATGATCTGATCCAAGACCAAAAATGTCCCCAAAAACTAAATAATTTTTCATCCATATAATAGTATTGGCCTTTAGAATGCCGTGATGTCACCTGCAACCCAGCAATTTCAGTATGAGAATCTGGATCCTTTATTTGATCATAAACTGGAGATTTCTCAGTTACAGAAACACCATCTCACAGAATGTGTTTCTGTGAGATGCCACTGCAGCCGTTTCTGCTCGTCAGCTTCAGTGAACAGTTTAGAGGAGGCCGGATAGAAGGTTTATGCACAACTGCAGCTTCTGGAGGTCCTACACCGTGATGAACAGGAGGCTCCAGAGGCACCAGCAGCTTCAAATACCTGTTTGCTGCTTTGTAGCAGCTGTTCTCTTAATCTGATGTGTTTGTCTGGCAGAAACCGTCCTCATTGTGCCTTTATCTGCACAAACCCGTGTGTCTCTGAATCAGACACAAATCTCTGATGATGATCACGCTTCATCTTTCATGAAATATCGAAGGTTTTCAGACCAAGTCCAAGACATTCAACTATTTCACGCTTTTCATGAGCAGAGAGATCCTTTTTCTTTCCTTTATTGCTTGAAAATGTTGGTCTGCTTAATAATGTGGAACGTCCATTTTCAGTAGTTTTTCCCTTAACTGGACTTAGCCTGAGAACTGATCATCACAGGGTCTGAGACTGAAGTCAGTGACTGATTTTATTTTATTTTTTTACTTTTTAGACACTGAAATACAATTTGCATAATAATTTGAGACGCGGTGTAGTGACAGAACGTTCCACAAACTGGAGCTGTTTGTCCAAACTGGCAGTGATGGAGATGGTGTTTCTGTAACTGAGAAATCTCCTGTTGATCAATAAGGAGTGAAACCCATTGGATTCAGTTCTGAATGTAACTGTTTTTCATTTGTCTTTTTATTTTGAGAATTGTAACTGAAATTGTAACTCTGTATCTTCTGCCGCCTCTGGGCCTGGACTCTGTTAAAAACAGTTGTTTATCTCAATGGGACTTTTGTGGATGAATAAATCAAAGATCTCCCATAGTCCTCAGGTCCACCAGGCTTATTATGGAGAATCACTAAACACACTGTGTTGAGTGTCATGTGACTAAGAGTCACCCCTCCTGGAGCCCCCCCTTAACGTTGGGGGGGGTTTGACCTGAAGGATCCTGGAGCTCTGTTGTCGGGGGCTTGGTGCCCCTGGTAGGGTCTCCCAGGGCAAACAGGTCCTAGGTGACGGGTCAGACAAAGAGCGGTTCAGAAGCCCCTTATGAGAGACCAACAGGCCCGGTTAGAACCATGAGGCCGTCCTTCTGTGGACCCACCACCTGCAGGGGGCGCTATAGGGGCTGGTGCAATGGCTGACCCCATGACCCGGCAACAGACAAGTGGAAGAAGATGGATGGATGGACACAAGTCCATCAATTCACAGTTGCACTGAGGAAAAGGTTGGAAGGGCGCCCCCTTGTGTGAACTCAGGGGTCTGTAACCTTCAACAAAGCACAGGCTTTAATAACAGTCTGATGATGAACAAGTGAATTAAAGTAAACATGACTCAAATCTCTGGAACTGGACAGACTGTAGAAATAGAAGTGGATCTGGATGATCCTTCACTGAGGAATGTCTCTCACGTTTACAGATATAAAAACTGTTTATGGGTTTAATTCATCGACTACAGACGATGACTCGAGAACCTTAATCTACGATTGTTTCATCAAAAGAGCCGCATGTGGTGAACTCGATTCTGACAAATGTTTGTTTTTTTCAGCCGAGAAACACAGAAGAAGAGATGTAAGTTCTTCCTCTGCCTCCTCTGTACTTTTCCTCTGTGCTCTTCCTCTGTCTCCTCTGTGCTCTTCCTCTGTGCTCTTCCTCTGTGCTCTTCCTCTGTCTCCTCTGAGCTCTTCCTCTGTGCTCTTCCTCTGTCTCCTCTGAGCTCTTCCTCTGTGCTCTTCCTCTGTCTCCTCTGAGCTCTTCCTCTGTGCTCTTCCTCTGTCTCCTCTGTGCTCTTCCTCTGTCTCTTCCTCTGTCTCCTCTGTGCTCTTCCTCTGAGCTCTTCCTCTGTCTCCTCTGTGCTCTTCCTCTGTCTCCTCTGTGCTCTTCCTCTGTCTCCTCTGTGCTCTTCCTCTGTCTCCTCTGTACTCTTCCTCTGTCTCCTCTGTGCTCTTCCTCTGAGCTCTTCCTCTGTCTCCTCTGTGCTCTTCCTCTGTCTCCTCTGTGCTCTTCCTCTGTCTCCTCTGTGCTCTTCCTCTGTGCACTTCCTCTGTCTCCTCTGTGCTCTTCCTCTGTCTCCTCTGTACTCTTCCTCTGTCTCCTCTGTGCTCTTCCTCTGTGCTCTTCCTCTGTCTCCTCTGAGCTCTTCCTCTGTGCTCTTCCTCTGTCTCCTCTGTGCTCTTCCTCTGTGCTCTTCCTCTGTCTCCTCTGAGCTCTTCCTCTGTGCTCTTCCTCTGTCTCCTCTGTGCACTTCCTCTGTGCTCTTCCTCTGTCTCTTCTGTGTACTTCCTCTGTCTCCTCTGAGCTCTTCCTCTGTCTCCTCTGTGCTCTTCCTCTGTGCACTTCCTCTGTCTCCTCTGTGCTCTTCCTCTGTCTCCTCTGTGCTCTTCATCTGTGCTCTTCCTCTGTGCACTTCCTCTGTCTCCTCTGTGCACTTCCTCTGTGCTCTTCCTCTGTCTCTTCTGTGTACTTCCTCTGTCTCCTCTGTGCTCTTCCTCTGTCTCCTCTGTGCTCTTCCTCTGTGCACTTCCTCTGTCTCCTCTGTGCTCTTCCTCTGTCTCCTCTGTGCTCTTCCTCTGTGCACTTCCTCTGTCTCCTCTGTGCTCTTCCTCTGTCTCCTCTGTGCTCTTCATCTGTGCTCTTCCTCTGTGCACTTCCTCTGTCTCCTCTGTGCTCTTCCTCTGTCTCCTCTGTACTCTTCCTCTGTCTCCTCTGTACTCTTCCTCTGTGCTCTTCCTCTGTGCACTTCCTCTGTCTCCTCTGTACTCTTCCTGTCTCCTCTGTGCTCTTCCTCTGTGCACTTCCTCTGTCTCCTCTGTGCACTTCCTCTGTCTCCTCTGTGCTCTTCATCTGTGCTCTTCCTCTGTGCACTTCCTCTGTCTCCTCTGTGCTCTTCCTCTGTCTCCTCTGTACTCTTCCTCTGTCTCCTCTGTACTCTTCCTCTGTGCTCTTCCTCTGTCTCCTCTGTACTCTTCCTCTGTGCTCTTCCTGTCTCCTCTGTGCTCTTCCTCTGTGCACTTCCTCTGTCTCCTCTGTGTTCTTCCTCTGTCTCCTCTGTGCTCTTCCTCTGTCTCCTCTGTGTTCTTCCTCTGTCTCCTCTGTGCTCTTCCTCTGAGCTCTTCCTCTGTGCTCTTCCTCTGTGCACTTCCTCTGTCTCCTCTGTACTCTTCCCGTCTCCTCTGTGCTCTTCCTCTGTGCACTTCCTCTGTCTCCTCTGTGCTCTTCCTCTGTCTCCTCTGTGCTCTTCCTCTGTGCTCTTCCTCTGTGCACTTCCTCTGTCTCCTCTGTGCTCTTCCTCTGTCTCCTCTGTGCTCTTCCTCTGTGCTCTTCCTCTGTGCTCTTCCTCTGTCTCCTCTGTGCTCTTCCTCTGTGCTCTTCCTCTGAGCTCTTCCTCTGTGCTCTTCCTCTGTGCTCTTCCTCTGTGCTCTTCCTCTGTGCTCTTCCTCTGAGCTCTTCCTCTGAGCTCTTCCTCTGAGCTCTTCCTCTGAGCTCTTCCTCTGTGCTCTTCCTCTGTGCTCTTCCTCTGTGCTCTTCCTCTGTCTCTTCCTCTGTCTCTTCCTCTGTCTCTTCCTCTGAGCTCTTCCTCTGTGCTCTTCCTCTGAGCTCTTCCTCTGTCTCTTCCTCTGTCTCTTCCTCTGAGCTCTTCCTCTGTCTCTTCCGTCTCTTTTTTCTGTACTTTTCCTCTGTGCTCTTCCTCTGTGCTCTTCTTCTGTCTCCTCTGTGCTCTTCCTCTGTCTCCTCTGTGCTCTTTCTCTGTCTCCTCTGTGCTCTTCCTCTGAGCTCTTCCTCTGTCTCCTCTGTGCTCTTCCTCTGTGCTCTTCCTCTGTGCTCTTCCTCTGAGCTCTTCCTCTCTTATGTCATGTCTTCTGTTTTCACAGGCCACTTATTAAAACCAAAAGCGTTGGTGAAATAAACCTGGAGGAGACATTGAGATGTTTGTCAGAGGATGAACTTAATGAGTTCAAGCGTCTCCTGATGGACCAGAGTGCGAAGAACGAGCTCATTATTCTCAGATCTGAGACAGACCTCAGTAAAGCCCTGATTAAAGCTCACGGCGTCCACAGCATCAGCGTCACCAGGAGACTTCTACAGGAGCTGAAGAAGAACGATCTGCTGAAGAAACTGACCTATGATCCTGAAGGTCAGTCTCACTGAGCACAGCCGGACCAAACACACAAAACCAGAAAATCCCATAACATCACTCACTCTACAACATGAAAACACGTCTCAGACTGAGCTCCAGGCTTAAAGCTCAGCTCCTGCTTTGATCTGCAGATGTTACACCTGAAACAGAGTCATGTTGTTGCTTCATGTTTGATCTTCACAGTATGGATGACAGAGATACTTATGAACCTACAGTAATGATGTGACTGTGGTCGGTGCAAATAAATATACATTTAGAAACAATGACCAAAGTCCCTGGATCATCAAGACAAACACTCGAATGTTGAACAGTTTCTTTCCCACAGAGCTGTGATGAAGGAGAACCTTCTATGGGCTCTATTTAATTAGTCTAATTAAAATCGTTAAAAAAGAGGGAAAATGCAAACGTGGACCGATATGCAAGTAACAGGATCAGAAACGAGTGCTCCGGGAGCTCTAGTTTTGGGTGAGGCCCAGCGAGAGAAAATAATAAAAGATGACCCACTGGCGCCCCCTCAAGGTTTTCTCTTGGGATGGTATGGAGTTGTGAAAATAATCAGACAGGCCTTCCCCGTCATGGGGATCTCAGTCAGAGCTTTCCAAAAATGTGGAGGTAAAAGTAACCACTCCACTTATACAGCCTGATCAAAGTGGCAGAACAGCGCCACCTGCTGGCTTAAGGTGGCTTGTAAGTGGCTTGTAAGTGGCCCGCCCGTCCTCCGTGACAATAGCCAGAGTTCTTCTGGCAGCATATTGGCCTCCGTCAGAGCTTCTCATGAAAATCGTCAATCTTCCCAAATACCCCTTTATTCACAAAGCCACACGTTTACACTCGTGTGTAGAGATACTTCCCCACTGCCACAGAGAGAAGCTTTAATGTGAAAGTGTTTGCTCCAAATTCAGCTTTTTTGGACGGTACAATCACAGGAAGTTCGGTTTGGCTGTTTCCTGTGCGTTCCTCCTACTAGATGGGCCTGATCAAAAGTTTCACCCATCGAGTGCTGAACGCCTGAAGCATCCTCTCGAATGTTTGTCTCCAGGCGAGTTTGCTCTGATTATAAAATGATTCAATTCATCTTGGCTGAACTGTAAAGTCGTCCCTCTGTTTTCTGCAGAACATGAGCTCAGTGCTTTCATAATATTAATTCCCACCATCACCTTTTTATTATCTATTTGTATTTCATGTTTTTATTTTATTTTTTACTGGCCACCTACTGGGAAGAACATGAATCGGCGTAAATGCTCCCACCCTCATTAAAAACAAAGTAAGAACAGTTTAGAAATATGCGCAACTACACAGAAAGACATGGGGGACAGTAGGGAAACAATAGAGGCAACACTGGGGCAAAAATGACCGGGAATGACCTCTCTCCTCCAGTGGGGCGCTAGGACCTAATTTAGAGAATAGTAGCCCATATTCGTCCCGTTGTGACACAGAGTTATGGCTCAGTGATAGAGTGCTGGTCTTTGGTGCAGGAGGTTGCAGGTTCAAACACAGCTTGGACACTTTTCTAAAGCTTTCTCTTTTCTTTTTTTTTTCATTTATATTTTATTGTCTTTTTCACATTATGATTTTACAGAAATGACAAGGCAAACAAAGCCAAATACTTTATGAATTGTCACATCAAGTTTTCCTTGATTGCCCCTATTAGAAAGACAATAGATTTTTAACATGAAAAGAAAACAAATAAAAAAATAAAAAATAAAATAAAATAAATTATATATAGTATTGTAGCTTAGAACCGGGGTGTGGTATATGTTAATCTCAATGACATTTCTTGTATGGTTAGTATGCTCTTCCCTTTTATCCGGTACACTAAAAAAGTACTTATAAACATTCCGACATCACAAGAAGTTCCTACACAAAGTCCGTTCCATATTGCCTAATATATTTGAGCCACCCTTTCCAGATATTGTTAAATTTATCAACTTCCAATCTAATGGACGCGGTTAGCTTTTCCATATTGTAAATACTAAGCATTACATCTTTCCATTCTTCCACTTTAGGGACCAAATCACTTCGCCATCTTCTGGTTATTGCTTTCTTACTAGCCAACAACATAATTCGGAGTATTTTATAATCTTCTCTTCTTTTTAAATTTAGAGTCTCAACAATTCCAAGATACATGAATTCAAAACTGATTGGTATATTACTTTCTATCACCTCATCAATTATCACTTTTAATTGTGTCCAATATTGAGTTATTAGGGAGCATCCCCAAAAGATATGGAAGTGATTTGCTTTAGTTTCCCCACATAATCTCCAACATTTGGTATCTCCATGTTTCCTCTGTGCAGGGGTCGCACAAAACCTTAGAGTATTCTTCCATCCATATTCCCTCCAAAATGAGGAATGTGTGGTTTTCCACTGATATTCATTTATTTCCTCCCAATCCTCTCCTGACATTACTATATTTGCCTCTCTCTCCCATCTTTCTTTAACATATACCGTTTTGTCTGCTTTCAAGTCCTCCAGAATCTTATACAGTTTAGAAATAACTTTCTGTTCCATCTGTGAGTTGTATGCTTCCATTATAATTATTATAACCCCTGGCCATGTTGAATCTAGTTTAACTTTTTTAATTTCTTCTCCCAAATAATGACGTAGCTGTAAATATCTGTGAAAGTCCTGATTCTGGAGGCCGTGAACATCCTTTATTTTTTGGAAACTCATTACGGTTTGATTTTTTATAACCTCCCAATACATTCTTGGGCCATTATTCCACAATTTAAACCTGCCATCCAATTTATTGGGTGTAAAATCTATATCGTGTGCAATCCACCTCAAGAACCTGCAATGACCCGTTAAATTATATTTCTTCACAATTCCAGTCCAAATCTTGACAGATACCCCCAGCCACGGATTCATTTTCAGTTTCAGATGAGCCCTCAATGTTTCATCGCATAAAATAGCTTGTATCGGGAGCCCCTCTATTAGTCTTTCCTCAATGTCTTTCCATTTTGCAGAATACTCTGGATCACATAATCAAAACCTTCAACTGTGCAGCCTGAAAGTAACTTTTTAAACAAGGTAATGCTAGACCCCCACTCCCCTTTGGCAATTGTAATGTTCTATATTTTATTCTGGGCTTAGTACCTTGCCATATATATCTAGATATAATTTTGTCCCACTCTTTAAATTCTTTTCCCGACACTTCGATTGGGAGATTTTGAAAAAGGTATAATAGCCGGGGTAAAACGTTCATCTTAATCACTTCCACTCTGGATACCAAACTCAAGTACGGTATCAAGTTCCATCTTCCCAAGTCCATTTTTATCTTTGATATTATTTGGTCATAATTTAAGGATTTCAATTTTTCAAGCTCTTTTGGTAAATTAATTCCTAAATATTTCATAGACGTCATATTCCAATTTATGTTAAAACTCTGTCTTATAATCTGTTTTTGGACATTAACTTTGTACCCCGACAGTATACCGAATTCCTTAAAACCATCCATCAGTATAGGCAATGATGAATCCGGGTTCTCCAGATAAATCAGGACATCATCTGCAAACAGTGCTATTTTCTGCTCTACACCTGACATTTCAATACCTTTGATACTATCGTTTTGTTTTATCCACTGGCTTAGTGGCTCCAGAAAGATGGCAAATAACAAGGGGCTTACCGAACATCCCTGACGGCAGCCCCTTTCTAATTTGATAATGTTAGATAAGCTACCATTAACCTTGATCCTTGCTGTAGGACTTGTATATAATGTCCGAATGGTTTCAATGCACCTTTCGTGAAAATTAAACCTCTTCATTGCTCTGAACAAGAAGTCCCACCTCACGGAATCGAATGCTTTTTCTGCATCCATTCCCATTATTAAAGCTTCTATTTTCTTATCACTAATATGTTGCATAATATGTAGTGTTCTGCGAATATTGTCATGGGTTTGTCTATGTTTTATGAATCCAGTTTGATCCAAACTAATGATGTTAGGCAAAATCTTTTCAATGCGCCGTGCAAGAATTGCTGTGAATATTCTATAATCTATATTAAGCACACTTATAGGCCTATAATTTGAACAGTTGGTTTCATCTTTGCCCTCTTTAGCTATTACTGAGATGATTGCTTCTCTCCAAGAATCCGGAATAGCCCCTCCTGTCAATATCCAATTAAAAGTCCTGTGTAATAGTGGAATCAACGGTTTTCTAAACATTTTGTACCATTCTGAAATATAGCCGTCTGCCCCAGGGCTTTTACCATTTTTGAGTTTAGAAATTGCTGAGTTTATTTCTTCTGCCGTTATTTCAGAAACCAATGAATTATTTTGCTCTTCTGTTATTTGTGGCAAATGTAATCTGTTTAGAAAATCATCAGTCTCGGATTCATTGTTATTATGCATCTGGGAGTACAATCTGTTGTAGTAAAATTCAAAACTCTTATGAATTTCTTCTGTCTTGTATACCACAGAACTCGTCTGTGGGTCTTGAATTTTGTAAACTTGTCTCGCTGTTTCCTGTTTTTTAAGCCTATATGCCAGTAATTTTGCCGATTTACTCCCAGCTTCATAATATCTCTGTTTAGTATATATCATTTTCTTCTGAACTTCTTGTGACAAGATCTCATTATTCTCTGCTCTTTTCATTTTAATTTCAGCCATAATTTTGCTATCTGCTGTGTTTTTATGTTCCATTTCCAATCTTTTCAAATCCCTTTGTAATGTTTTAAGCCTTTCTTGATTTTTTTTCAACCTAAATGCAGATCTTGCTATTAATTTTCCTCTCATAACTGCTTTGCACGCATCCCACAGTATTGATGGCGAAACCTCCCCATTGTCATTTTGTTCCACATATTCACAAATTTCCTTTTCGATTTCCTCCTTCGTTTGGCCATTAAGCACCTCCATACTGTTTTTTTCTTTTCTATCCCCAAGGTTATATTTAAATATACTGGACAGTGATCAGACAGGTCCATCACTCCAATATCACAGCTTTCCATTTTGTGCCTATCTCTTCCATAAATTAAGAAATAGTCAATCCTTGAGTACACCGAGTGTGATGCAGAAAAATATGTATAGTCTCTTTTAGATGGATTTAGTTCCCTCCATATATCCAAAATTCCCAGATAAGACATCCATCCATCCATCCATTTTCTTCCTCTTTATCCGGGGCCGGGTCGCGGGGGCAGCAGTCTCAGCAGAGATGCCCAGACTTCCCGATCCACGCACACCTCCTCCAGCTGTTCTGGGGGGACCCCGAGGCGACACCAGGCCAGCACGGAGACATAGTCCCACCAGCGTGTCCTGGGCCTTCCACGAGGCCTCCTCCCAATAGGACATGCCTGGAACACCTCACGAGGGAGGCGACCAGGAGGCATCCGGAACAGATGCCCTAGCCACCTCAGCTGGCTCCTTTCGACGTGGAGGAGCAGCGACTCTACTCCGAGCTCCTCTCGGGTAACTGAGCTCCTCACCCGATCTCGGAGGGTGCGCCCAGCCACCCTGCGAAGGAAACTCATTTCGGCCGCTTGTATTCGTGATCTTGTCCTTTCGGTCATTACCCAGATCTCATGACCATAGGTGAGGGTGGGATGACCATAGGTGAGGGTGGGAACGTAGATCGATCGGTAAATCGAGAGCTTTGCCGCTTGGCTCAGCTCCCTCTTCACCACAACGGTCCGATACAGCGACCGCATCACTGCTGACGCCGCACCGATCCGTCTATCGATCTCACGCACCATCCGTCCCTCACTCGTGAACAGGACCCCGAGATACTTGAACTCCTCCACTTGAGGCAAGGACACCCCACCGACCTGAAGCGGGAGAACCACCTTTTTCCGGTCGAGAACCATGGCCTCAGATTTGGAGGTGCTGATCCTCATCCCGGCCGCTTCACACTCGGCTGCAAACCGCCCCAGTGCGCGCTGAAGGTCCTGATTTGATGAAGCCAACAGAACAACATCATCTGCAAAACAGCAGAGATGAGATTCTGAGGTTCCCAAACTGGACACCCTCCGGCCCCTGGCTGCGCCTAGAAATTCTGTCCATAAAAGTAATGAACAGAACCGGTGACAAAGGGCAGCCCTGGCGGAGCCCAACACGCACCGGGAACAGGTCTGACTTACTGCCGGCAATGCGAACCAAGCTCCTGCTACGGTCATACAGGGAACGGACAGCCCTTAGTAGAGGGCCCCGGACCCCATACTCCCGGAGCACCCCCCACAGGGCACCACGAGGGACACGGTCGAACGCTTTCTCCAGGTCCACAAAGCACATGTGGACTGGTTGGGCGAACTCCCACAAACCCTCGAGCACCCGATGAAGGGTATAGAGCTGGTCCAGTGTTCCACGACCAGGACGAAAACCGCATTGTTCCTCCTGAATCCGAGGTTCGACTATTGGCCGGATCCTCCTCTCCAGCACCCTGGAATAGACCTTACCAGGGAGGCTGAGAAGTGTGATCCCTCTGTAATTGGAGCACACTCTCCGATCCCCCTTCTTGAAGAGGGGGACCACCACCCCGGTCTGCCAATCCAGAGGCACTGTCCCCAACCGCCACGCAATGTTGCAGAGACGTGTCAGCCAAGACAGCCCTACAACATCCAGAGACTTAAGGTACTCGGGACGAATCTCATCCACCCCCGGGGCCTTGCCACCGAGGAGCTTTCTAACCACCTCGGTGACTTCAGCCTGGGTGATGGATGAGCCCCCCGCCGAGTCCCCAGCCTCTGCCTCCTCATCGGAAGACGTGACAGTGGGATTGAGGAGATCCTCGAAGTACTCCTTCCACCGCCCGACCACATCCCCAGTCGAGGTCAGCAGCTCCCCACCCGCACTGTAAACAGTGTTGGTGAAGCACTGCTTCCCCCTCCTGAGGCGCCAGATGGTTTGCCAGAATCTCTTCGAGGCCGACCGATAGTCCTCCTCCATGGCTTCTCCGAACTCCTCCCAGACCCGAGTTTTTGCCTCTTTGACCACACGAGCTGCAGCACGCTTGGCCTGCCGGTACCTCTCAGCTGCCTCCGGAGTCCCACAAGCCAACAAGGCCAGATAGGACTCCTTCTTCAGCTTGACGGCATCCCTTACTTCCGGGCGCCACCACCGGGTTCGGGGGTTGCCGCCGCGACAGGCACCAGAGACCTTACGGCCACAACTACGAGCAGCCGCATCGACAATGGAGGAGGAGAACATGGTCCACTCGGACTCCATGTCCCCTACCTCCCTCGGAATCTGGGTGAAGCTCTTCCGGAGGTGGGAGTTAAAGACCCTACTGACAGAGGGATCCACCAGACGTTCCCAACAGACCCTCACAACACGTTTGGGCCTGCCAGGTCTGACCGGCTTCTTCCCCTGCCAGCGGATCCAGCTCACCACCAGGTGGTGATCGGTTGACAGTTCAGCCCCTCTCTTCACCCGAGTGTCCGAGACACGCGGCCGGAGATCAGATGACACAACTACAAAGTCGATCATCGACCTCCTGCCTAGGGTGTCCTGGTGCCACGTGCACTTATGGACATCCTTGTGCTCGAACATGGTGTTCGTTATGGACAAACCGTAACTAGCACAGAAGTCCAATAACAGAACACCACTCGGGTTCTGATCGGGGAGACCGTTCTTCCCCATCACCCCCACCCAGGTCTCACTGTCGTTACCCACGTGGGCGTTGAAGTCCCCCAGTAGAACAATGGAGTCCCCGGCCGGAGCACCATCTAGTACCCCTCCCAGGGACTCCAAGAAGGCCGGGTACTCTGCACCGATGTTGGGCCCGTAGGCCGAGACAACGGTGAGAGACCTGTCCCCGACCCGAAGGCGTAGGGACGCGACCCTCTCGTTCACCGGGGTGAACTCCAACACGTGACGGCTGAGCTGGGGTGCTATGAGCAAACCCACCCCAGCCCGCCGCCTCTCCCCGCGGGCAACTCCAGAAAAATGGAGCGTCCAGCCCCTCTCCAGGAGTTGGGATCCAGAACCCAGGCTGTGCGTGGAGGTGAGCCCGACTATATCTAGCCGGTATCTCTCTACCTCCCGCACGAGCTCAGGCTCCTTCCCCCCCAGCGAGGTGACGTTCCATGTCCCGAACGCCAGAAGCTGCGCACGCGGACCAGGTCGTCGAGGCACCTGCCTTCGACTGCCACCCAGTCCTCTCAGCACCCGACCCCTACGGATCCCTCTGCGGTTGGTGAGTCCACAGGAGGGCAAGATAAGACATTATTTTCCTAATTTTTTGCCAATAGCATTTTTCTGCTGTGCTTTTCCTGATGAGTCAAGCTGTGCATTAAGTCTCTGATTGAGATCTCCTCCTCCAATTAGCATACCCTCTCCCTCTGTTGTCAAAAGATCAAAAACGTGTTTATAAAAATCCCAATCTGAACCTGGAGGGGCATAAACGTTCAATAAGGATACTAATTCCCCTTCCAGTCTGCCTATCACCAAAACGTATCTGCCCTCTCTATCTTTAATTATCTTCTTTCTTTCAAAGGTCTTTTTATTGAACAATGTATTGTACAATAAACATAATGTTGAAATTTTACATTTTCTTTTTACCCCATATACATTAGACAAAAAATCACTGGCAGCCAGCTGCCAAACAAAACAAAAAGGACACAGACAAAAAACAAAACAGAAACAAACAAAAAGGAAAATAAATAAAACTTGTATGTCTATTAAAAAAGTAGGAATTGAATAAGTGGACAAAAATAAAAAAGGGGAGGGGAGGGGGAGTCAGCGGGCTACTCGGAGACTGTAATAGTGGGTCTTTCAAAGTAATCCAGGAAAGGGCGCCATAATTTATAGAATTTGTCTTCAGATCCGCGAATTGTGTATCTAATTTTTTCCAAATCCATACAGGACATTATATCTTTTATCCATTGTGAATGCGAAGGGGCCGTGGAATCTTTCCACTTAAGCAATATAGCACGCCTGGCCAATAAAAAAGAGAAATTAAGCACTCTGAGTTTGTTTTTTGGCAAATCAAGATCCGGGGCTACACCAAAAATAGCACAGGTTGGATCTGGCCTAATTTGGTAATGTAGAACATCGGAGATTGTATGAAAAACTGAGTTCCAAAAACTTGCCAATGAATTACAGGACCAGTACATATGAAGCAATGTACCAGGTGCGCTACTACACTTTCCACAAGTAGGGTCCACATCCGGGTATATGCGTGCCAACTTAGCCCTAGATAGGTGCACACGATGAACTATTTTAAATTGAATGAGTGTGTGTCGAGCACACATTGAAATAGTGTGAACCTGGCCAAGGATCGACGCCCACACATCATCCGTAATGGTAGTATTTAAATCCTGTTCCCATTTAAATTTAATCGCATCAACAGAAGGACATTGTAAATTGGAAATTAAGTTGTACAGAACCGATATAACGCCCCGAGAAGTTGGTTTGACTGATAAAAAGTTGTCAACAGGATTATCAGGAGGTTTTTGAGGGAATTGCGCGGTCATACTCTGCACATAGTGTCTAACTTGTAAAAAACGGAAAAAATGAGTAGAGGCAATGCCAAATTTGGTGGATAATTGAGAAAAACTTGCAAATTGTCCATCAAAATATAGATCAGCAAAACATTTTAAACCTTTTCTGTGCCAAATGTGAAATGCACCATCTGTCATTGAAGGAACAAATAGGTGATTTGAAGCAACCGGACTCTGAAGTGAAAAAGACTGGAGACCAAAACTTTTCCGAAACTGTGACCAAATTCTGAGAGCCTGACGGGCTACTATATTATTACTAGATAAAGACGAGGCAAGAGGAAATGACGAACCTAAAGTTGCAGGTAAGGAAATCTTATTGTCATGTTGAGA
Organism: Proterorhinus semilunaris; assembly: GCA_021464625.1. Lineage (NCBI taxonomy): Eukaryota > Metazoa > Chordata > Actinopteri > Gobiiformes > Gobiidae > Proterorhinus > Proterorhinus semilunaris. Next base: position 860,641 of record CM038362.1, on the reverse strand, counting down.
CTCCATGGTGACCCAGACAGGGGAAGATGGTTCCAGGTAAAAGTGTTTCCAATACAGCATAGATCTGATATTTGTGGCCCAGTAGTAGTATTGAAAATTCGGCAAGGCCATTCCTCCCAGAGGTTTGGGTCTTTGAAGAAGAGCTTTCCTTAACCTTGGATGTTTACCGTTCCAAATATATGAAGTGACTAAAGAGTCCAGGGATTTGAAAAAGGATTTGGGGATCAGAATAGGAAGACATTGAAACAGATAGAGAAACTTAGGAAGCAGGATCATTTTAACAGAGTTAATTCTGCCAATCAAAGAAAAACCTAATGGAGACCATTTAGAAAGTATCTGCTTGCATTTATCAAATAGGGGTAGAAAATTAGTCTTAAACAAATGATGAAGCTGTTTAGTAACACAAATCCCAAGGTAATTAAAGCGATCGGAAACTACTTTAAAAGGAAAATTTGCAAGGCCCTGTTCATGAGCTCTCTCATTAATTACAAACAATTCGCTCTTGTTCAGATTAATTTTATACCCAGAAATCTTACTAAAATCCTCAAGTATATTAAGTGCAGCAGGTAGAGAAGTGAGTGGGTTAGAAAAAAATAAAAGAAGATCGTCAGCATAAAGTGAAACTCTATGTTCAATGCCACCCCTCCAAATGCCTTGTATCTCTCCACTGCCGCGGACTGCAATTGCGAGCGGCTCAATTGCCAGAGCAAAAAGCAAAGGGCTTAAAGGACAACCCTGCCTTGTTCCACGATAAAGCTTGAAATAGTCAGTATAGCGGCCGTTAGTTAAAACTGAGGCCAAAGGGCTGGCATAAAGAAGTTTAATCCAAGAACAAAACAAAGGACCAAAACCAAATCTTTTTAATGTGAAAAACAAATATTCCCACTCAACCCTATCAAATGCCTTTTCAGCATCCATAGCAATAAGACATTCAGGTATCTTGTGGTTAGAAGTGTAAATAATATTAAAAAGTCGTCGTATGTTGAAGAATGATTGTCGAGTCCTAATGAATCCTGTTTGATCAGGTGAGATTATAGAGGGAAGAATTTTCTCAAGCCTACAAGCGAGAAGCTTTGATAATATTTTAACATCGGTGTTTAACAGAGATATAGGCCTGTAAGAAGCACAATCAGCAGGGTCCTTGTCCTTTTTAAGCAAAACGGAAATACAGGCCTGGTAACATGATGGAGGAAGTGAACCTGAATCGAGCGACTCCGTGAAAACTTGACAAAGAAAGGGGGCAAGATCATCAGAAAATGTTTTGAAAAAATCTGTGGAAAACCCATCGGGGCCTGGAGATTTCCCCGATTGCATAGATGATATTGCTAACTGAATTTCCTCTTTTGTGATGGGAGCTTCGAGAGTTTGTTGAAATGCCGGGGAAAGTGAAGGCATCTCAATAGTATCGAAGAAGTTCTGCAAATCTTTCAAATCGGCGATCGATTCTGATGTGTATAGTTTAGAGTAGAATGACCTGAATGTGTCACTAATCACCTTCTGATCAGATGACACATCTCCATTTTCGGTTCTAACCCCAGTTATAATTTGCTTAGCCCTAATACCTCGTAGTTGATAAGCCAGCAACTTGCCAGTCTTTTCGCCATGTTCATAAAACTCACTCTTATTCCTAATCAAGCAACCCTCTACTTGGCGAGTGGAAAGAAGATTGAGCTTCGTTTGTAGACTCAGGCGTTCTTTGTACAGAGCAGGTGATGGTGATTGAGCGTACTGCCTATCGATGTTCAAAATCTGGTCTGAAATGGCTCTCTGCTCCTGCATCCCGGACCATCTTTTAAATGCTGCCAATGAAATTATTTCTCCTCTGAGAAACGCCTTCATAGCCTCCCAAACGGTTTTATTTGGCATACCCGGAGTTCTATTCTCATTCAGAAAGGTCTTGATTTTAGATGAAATATTGGTGACAAATTGCTCGTCTGCAAGCAATAATGGATCTAGTCTCCAGTGTTTTCTCACCGAGTCACAGCCCTGAAAGGACATTTTGAGTAAAAGAGGGGCATGGTCAGAAACAGTAATACTTTCATAGCTACAAGCCTTTATATTGTTAAGTAATAAATTATCAATAAAAAAATAATCTATTCTTGTATAGGTATGGTGTACATGAGAAAAAAAGGAATACTCTCTACCCGTCGGATACAAAAACCGCCAAGGATCTGTGAGGCTGCAATCCTCAAGGAACGATTTAACATAAGTTGCAGATTTGTTAAGGGTTACAGGTTTGGAGGATGAGCGATCTAATATCGCATCCATATACAAATTAAAGTCTCCTCCAAGAATCAACGAATGGGTATTCAAGTCTGTAAATTGAGAGAACAAATTGCGAAAAAATTGCACATCATCAAAATTAGGCGCATAAAGATTAGCCATGGTCACAAGCTTATTACAAAGTCTGCCAGATACTATTATGAACCGGCCATTTTTATCTGACACAACTGTACAGGGAACAAATGGAATATTTTGATCAATAAGGATAGCAGCACCCCTGGCCTTCGCTTTAAAATTTGAATGAAAAACTTGTCCTGACCAACATTTAGCAAGGCGTGAGTGGTCCGAATCTTGTAAATGAGTTTCCTGCAAAAATACTACTCCAGGCTTAAATTGCTTCAGACGTGACAAGACTCTCTTTCGTTTTATTGGATGATTAAGCCCCTTCACATTCCAACTTACCAGAGTGAGATTGCTATTCATTTACCAAGTATAAAATGTGTATGTATGCATTGCATAGCCCGGGGGGGGGAGGGGGGTACAGAAAACCAAATAAAGAAAATACAATCACAACTCAGAATGAAAAACGAAAAAACAGTAACTACAAAAATATTACCCCAACAGGTTGCATAAAACTGCAACCGCTTTAACTCTTGCTCAATTCTCATACCAATAAGGTACTCCCAAACTACAAGCTACAGTCCTGCATTATGTTAACGTTGTACCCAACACTAAAATGGACCAAGTCGTAAACAAAACATAGAGAACATATTACACGCTAAATTGAGCAGCTGAGACTGCTCTACTGTCATGACAGCGCAGCTTAAATGTAGCAATTACTAGATCAACTTCACCGACATGCTCAGTCAGACCCGTGATAATGGAAAATCTTAACTAGTACTCTGACCGGCAAAAACATCCGCTTCAAGGCGTTGATTTCCCTCCGTGGTTTGGATGAAGCGGTCGGCCTCAGAAACAGACCCCAGCCACCGGTTTTTGCCATCTGGGAGAGTGATCCGGAGTCGGGAGGGGAAGAGAAGGGAAGGGCGGAAACCTCTCCTGTACAGCTCGGCCATCACATCCTTGTATTGGGCTCGTTGCTTCTGGACATCAGCAGTGTAGTCCTCATAGAATTGCAGTTTATGTCCACGGTATTCCAAGTTCCCACGACGTCTCCGCGCCTCTCTCATCACCACGTCCTTGATCTGAAAGCGGTGAAAGCGGATAATGACGGAGCGCGGTTTCTCGTTTGCACTCGGCTTGGGCATAAGGCTGCGATGGGCTCTATCCAGCTCCGGAGGAGATGACAGCGTTTGTGCACCGAAAACTTCAACAAGTAGCTGCGTGAAAAACTCAGTTGGCCGTGGGCCGGTAGCCACAGATTCTGGTAAACCAACCAGCCTGAGGTTCTGCCTACGGCTCCTTCCCTCGAGGTCGGAAAGTTTAGTTTTTAAAAGTTTGTTCTCTTCCTGTATAGATTGACACGTCGCTTCGAGTTCCACCAAGCGCTGGCCAACATCGTCCGCGTGAGTTTCGAGATCACCGATGCGTAGCTCTTGGTTCACAACATCGGCTTGAATCTTGTCCAGTTTGCCATTAATAGCATCAGATGAAGCTTTAAAATCAGCAGCTATGGCCGTTCTGTGCTGTTCAAGCAAGGTAATAAGCGACGGGTTGAGGCCTATGTTAGCATCTTCGGCTAAGCCAGCGCTAGCATCACTCTCCGCTGTCTCCTTTCCGGTCTGACGTCTTGTTTTGGACATGTTTCTCCGCAAAAAATAATCGTCACTCTTAATAGAGGTCCAAAAAAGTAGATATCAGATAACAAGGTAGGGTTTTATAAATAAATCTGAAAAAGGTGTTGCAGGAGCTAGTAGCCGACACGCCTCACGCCATTGCCGGAAACAGGAAGTCTTCATCTTTAATTATCTTCAACATATCAAAACTAATTCTGCTTGATATCAGTATTGATACCCCTCTTCTCCGACCCGATTTATAGGATGATGAATACTCCTGATTATAACCACTTCTCTTCAGCTTTTCATGCTCTTTATCCGTTAAATGGGTCTCCTGTAAAAACAGTATCCCAACTTCTTCCTTCTTCACTTTACTTATTACCTTATTCCTTTTAACTGGGTTACCCAAACCATTAACATTATAAGAGGCTACTTTCAATTTACTATTTCGTGTTGTCATTTCCTAGAACATTGTTTAACATCCCTGTCTCTACCCCATATGCTACAAAAAGATAACTTTGTGAACAAAAAAATAACACAAGAACAAAACAAAACACAATTGAATTCCAAACCTGAGGTTTTACCATCAACCTTTCCTGAGCTCACTCCAAGCTCTGAGGGATAACCCCTGGTAATCAGGGGGCCCTCATGACCTTTTACGGTCCTTTCCATCAGTCAAATATGTAACCCAATTCCCCAACTTCAGCATAAAAAAGGAAAAATGTCATTTGTCCGCTCTTGTCCTCTGCTGGAATAATAAAAAAAAACAAGAGAAAAGAAAAAGGGTCCACCATGACCATACTTATCCAACGCTGGAACGAGTTGCAAAACAATTGTCTTTGTCCCATTAGCAATATACTATCGGTTACTGTAGTTTAATGGGCTTACTCTTGAGCAGTCTCCGTAGATCTTCTGAAGGCCTGTAGTTTCTCCTTATATCCCAAAGTGGAAGTCTCCGCCTGGTCCTGTCTGCCCGTTCCCTGGATGGAGCGCCACATCCGGCGTTGAATCTTCTCCAGCGGATCTGCCGCTGGTTTGACAATACGCACCCGAAAACCTCTGACCACCATGTCTCTAGTCGCCTCTGCTGCTGAGTTGTAGAGGCATGTATCACCCTCATAGAACACACGGAGCTTTGCAGGAAACGGTGTCTGGAATCTGGTTTTGTTCTCTCTTAGTACTCTCTTCGCTTCGGCATATTCCTTTCTCTTTTTCATCACTTCAGGTGCGTAATCATGGTCTACATACACTCGTTTCCCTTCGAAAAGAAACCCTTTTTTCTCCCATGCCTTCTTGATAATATCCTCTTTACATTTGTAGCTTGAGAATTTCGCTACTATAGACCTTGGTGGTGCATCGTCGGTCGGGCGGGGTCCCAGCGATCGGTGGGTTCGCTCCAGACTGAGCTGGTACGCAGGTGGTAACTCAAGTTTTTCTCTGAGTAAAGCTTCCACAAAAGCCCCCACTGACTCTGCGTCCTTTTCGGCCCCCTCTTTGATCCCATGTAAACGGATGTTGTCTCTCCTGGCCCTTCCTTCTTGGTCTATTTGTTTCTCTTCAAACTTTCTGTGAAGATTGATGAGCTCACACGTGGCTTCTTCGATGGACCGGATACGCTCCTCCGTGTCCACGATCCGTCTTTCAGCTTCATCAATCCTGTCATTCGTCTTTCTTAGATCTTCTCTGATGCCGATTAGACCCTCTGCTGTCTCCCGTCTAAACTCCCTTATCTCCCGTAGGACTGCCTCCAGATCTGACATTTTCTCTTGTACTTGCGTTGCTTCGGATGTTAGCTCCACCGCTAACTCCGGCTCCGACTCCGTTAGCTCCGATGCTAACTCGGCTTGTTCGTCGTTCTCGTTCCCGCGTTGTTTAGCGTTTCCAGCCTTCCTTCTAGTTTTCCTTTTTGACATATCACGAGCCCCCGATATTATTTCTTCAAATCATCAAAGTTTCACTCAGGCTTTGGGCTTACGGGGCAAATTCTAAACTTTTAACGGGGAGCTGCGTCGCTACGCTGTCGCCATTTTCGACCCGGAACCGGAACTCCTAAAGCTTTCTCTTTTCACATGGGCTGCTGCTCTGAGCCTGATACAACTCCAGAATCAGCACCAAGTTATGTGGACACAATTATTTAATTGTCCACTTTTCTACGTTTCACTCCCTTTTTCCTCTTTACTTGTTCAGACCACTGCTCTGTTTCCTGCAAATACAAGAGTGCAGGATGTTTCATAAGAGTGGTATATGTTTAGTTGCGCGGCTTAGGTAGAGCACTGGGATCCCAATCATGAGGTCGCCAGTTCAATCTTGACCATGTCTTTTTTTTGTAGTTTGGACTGGGCATCTACTGGGAGGAACATAAATCATTGCCTATGGTCCCACACTCATTAAAAACGGGGAAAGGACAGTTTCGAAATATGCGAAGTAGGGAAACAATTGAGGCAAAACTGGAGGACACGTCAAAAACGAATCAAGAACATAGAGGGGGAACATGACCTGAATGGAACTGTTTCCTCCAGGGGCGCGCTGGGACTTTCAGCCCGATCATTTAGACCAAAGTCGCCCACGTCAGAGCTTTACAGTGTGGAGGTATAGCTCAGTGATAGAGCGCTGGTCTTTGGTGCAGGGGGTTGCCAGATCAAACATGGCTTAGACACTTTTCCAATGCTCTTTCTTTTCACATATAAGCAAAATCACAATCTCATAGTTCAAGCACAGCGCTCAAAGGTCAAAGGGATACGTGCGCTGTCTCTCAGTATAAATAAATATGCATGAATACAGATGGTTTTACTACAGGTTTGGCAATATTTACTGAATCATTTTTAATCAAGGCAAATTCGCGTGCGCGCCCACAGATTTGAGTGGGTGATCCGGTCCTACAAATAGAAGTACAGAAGGACTTCTGTGGAAGTTTGCACCTCTGTCCAGGTGCTGTTTTGCCTGGTGGTTCTCCCTAGTACTGCAGGTCACTGGCCAGAGAAAGGATTTCAACTACACAGCGAGTGAAAAGCACCGCTGCAGCGAGCGTGAGGCCAGGGCCTCGAGGCTGAGGCCAGAGTGAGGCCGGGGAGGCCGGGGCCTCGAGGCTGAGGCCAGAGTGGGTCGAGTTAAGGTGCAAAACAGACCGGGTTGGGAGTGACGGCGAGAGCGGGTTTGAGGCGAGAGCGGGTTTGGGGCGAGAGCGGGTTTGGGGCGAGAGCGGGTTTGGGGCGAGAGCGGGTTTGGGGCGAGAGCGGGTTTGAGGCGAGAGCGGGTTTGGGGCGAGTGCGGGTGTTACAGACGTATGACTGAATGAAACAAGTAAAACTGTCGCGCTTCTACAGTGAACCCAAGAGCAGAACACAACAGGTAAGTAGTCATTTATTTTACAGGAAATGGTTTGACTGAAGGTAGTGGGTGAGGATCGCAGCAGGGCAGAGGTGTAGGCAGGTCGGTGAGCGTAGAGGTCGGTGAGGGGCAGGTCGGTGAGGGGCAGATCGGTGAGCGTAGAGGTCGATGAGGGGCAGGTCGGTGAGGGGCAGGTCGGTGAGGGGCAGATCGGTGAGCGTAGAGGTCGGTGAGCGGCAGGTCGGTGAGGGGCAGGTCGATGAGGGGCAGGTCGGTGAGGGGCAGGTCGATGAGGAGCAGGTCGGTGAGGGGCAGATCGGTGAGCGTAGAGGTCGATGAGGGGCAGGTCGGTGAGGGGCAGGTCGATGAGGGGCAGGTCGGTGAGGGGCAGGTCGGTGAGCGGCAGATCGGTGAGCGTAGAGGTCGATGAGGGGCAGGTCGGTGAGGGGCAGGTCGGTGAGGAGCAGGTCGGTGAGGGGCAGATCGGTGAGCGTAGAGGTCGATGAGGGGCAGGTCGGTGAGGGGCAGGTCGATGAGGGGCAGGTCGGTGAGGGGCAGGTCGGTGAGGGGCAGGTCGGTGAGGGGCAGGTCGGTGAGGGGCAGGTCGGTGAGCGGCAGGTCGGTGAGCGGCAGGTCGGTGAGGGGCAGGTCGGTGAGGGGCAGGTCGGTGAGGGGCAGGTCGGTGAGCGGCAGGTCGATGAGGGGCAGGTCGGTGAGCGGCAGGTCGATGAGGGGCAGGTCGGTGAGGGGCAGGTCGGTGAGGGTCAGGTCGGTGAGCGGCAGGTCGGTGAGGGGCAGGTCGGTGAGGGGCAGGTCGGTGAGGGGCAGGTCGGTGAGGGGCAGGTCGGTGAGCGGCAGGTCGGTGAGGGGCAGGTCGGTGAGGAGGAGGTCGGTGAGCGGCAGGTCGGTGAGGGGCAGGTCGGTGAAGGGCAGGTCGATGAGGGGCAGGTCGGTGAGGGGCAGGTCGGTGAGGGGCAGGGCGGTGAGGGGCAGGTCGGTGAGGGGCAGGTCGGTGAGGGGCAGGTCGGTGAGGAGTAGCTGGAGAGCAGCTCCTCTTGTGTGGAGGTTGATGGTAGATTGCTGCCAGGTGAGCTCTGAAGATGCCACGCCCAGGTAGGAGGGAACGGACAGACACACAAGGGGAGGGGGGACACCAGGAGAGGCCGCCATGACAAAAATAAACTCCAGTCTTTGGTAGAAATGTCTCTGTAAACTCTTATATCTCCGTCGTGCTCCTGGTGCGTCTCCAGCTGGAGTTTGGCGTTAAACTTCCATCAGCTGATTGTTTGTTTGTATCGGAGCGAAGAACCGGAAGAGCTTCAAGTACGAGACTTTCCAGCCCTATAGGACTAAAGACATTCAAGAGCAACAACAGTTCATAAGACGTTATTATTATCTGATGATTTAAAATGAGAGTTCATCAGAAAGAAGCGTCTCATGTGTAACTGTGTCTGTGTTCAACAGAAATCCTTAACAGGTGTCATAACGACATGAAGTCAGAGCTGAGACAGAGGTTTGAGTTCCTGTCTGAGGGACCGAGCTCCAGGAAACAGATGTTTAATGATGGCTACACTGAGCTCTTCATCACTGAGGGAGACTCTGGGCAGGTCAATGAGGAGCATGAGGTCAGACAGATGGAGAGAGACTCCAGGAAACCAACAGAACGTGCTATAACCTGTGAGAAGATCTTCAAACAACGGCCCGAGTCTAAACAGCCAATCAGGACAGTGCTGACGAAGGGCGTGGCCGGAGCGGGGAAGACGGTGCTGACTCAGAAGTTCAGTCTGGACTGGGCTGAAGGCAAAGAAAACCAGGACGTCCAGCTGCTGTTCCCCTTCACCTTCAGAGAGCTCAATGACCTCAGAGGCTCAGAGTTCAGCCTGGTGGAGCTGCTGCATCACTGCTTCAGTCAAACCAAACATCTCTTCAGCTTTAACGGTCTCCAGCTGCTCTTCATCTTCGACGGTCTGGACGAGTGCAGTCTTCCTCTGGACTTCAGCATCAAGACCAAGGTCCTGACTGATCCCACAGAGAGAGCCTCAGTGGAGGAGCTGCTGGTGAACCTCATCAGGGGGAACCTGCTTCCCTCCGCTCGCCTCTGGATAACCACACGCCCCGCGGCGGCCAATCAGATCCCTGCTGCGCGTGTCTCCATGGTGACAGAGGTGCGAGGCTTCACAGATGAACAGAAGGAGCAGTACTTCAGGAAGAGGTTCACAGACGAGCAGCAGGCCACAGCTTTCATCTCCCACATCAAGACCTCACGGAGCCTCTTCATCATGTGCCACCTCCCGGTCATCTGCTGGATCATCTCTGATGTTCTGCTCCATCTGATAAACAAAAAGACTGAAGATCTTCCAACAACCCTCACTGAGATGTTCGTCCACTTCCTGGTGGTCCAAGTCAAAGTCATGAACAAAAAGTACGAAGGTCAAGAAGAGTCAGATGATCCCTGGACTGAAGAGACCAGGGAGATGGTGAAGTCTCTGGGAAAACTGGCCTTTGAGAAGCTGCTGAACGGAAAGCTGATCTTCTACGAGAGTGACCTGAGCAAGTGTGGGCTGGACGCTGCAGAGATCGCTCGTTACTCCGGAGTCTTCACACAGGTCTTTAGAGAAGAACAAGGTCTGTACCAGGACAAGGTCTACTGCTTCATCCATCTGAGTGTGCAGGAGTTCCTGGCTGCGCTTCACGCCCATCAGACCTTCTACAGCTCTGGAGAGAACCTGCTGTCACCACCACACTCCTCTAAGAGCCCTGTGATCTTCTACCAGTCTGCTGTGGACCGGGCCTTAGAGAGTCCAAACGGTCTTCTGGACCTGTTCCTGCGCTTCCTCCTGGGGCTGTCTCTCTCGACCAATCAGAAGCTGCTGGAGGGTCTGCTGACTGAAACGGGAAGTGACCGGACCAATCAGAGGACAGTAAAGTACATCAAAGAGAAGCTGAATAAAAGAGGCGTGTCTGCAGAGAGGAGCCTGAACCTGCTGCACTGTCTGAACGAGCTGAACGACCACAGTCTGGTGAAGGAGATACAGAAGGTCATGAGAGAAGGACGTCTCTCTAGATACACGTCTCCTGCTGAGTGGTCCGCCCTGTCCTTCCTCCTGCTGTCCTCAGACTCAGACCTGGAGCACTTTGACCTCAGGAAATACTGTCCCTCAGAGAAGGGTCTCCTGGGTCTGCTGCCGGTCATCAAAGCCTCCACCAAAGTCACGTGAGTTTAACTCCTGTCCCTCAGCGGTGTCCTGTGTGTGGACATTGTCCGATAGGGTCAGTGACTGTCTCCTCTGTCCTCAGGCTGTCCCACTGTGGTCTGACCTCTCGCTGCTGTGGTCCTGATGGTCCTCTGGCCTCAGTGCTCAGCTCCTCCAGTCTGACTCTTCTGGACCTCAGTAACAATGACCTCCGGGACTCAGGAGTGGAGCTGCTGTGTGAGGGACTGAAGAGCGCCCCCTGCAGACTGGACACTCTCAGGTGAGTCTCAGAACAGTCCACTGTCCAACAGTGGAAACAGCAGCTCACATGAGTCACGGTGGTGCAGATGTTTCCTCAGTGTCAGTTTAGTCTAAGCCAGGACTAAACCAGGACTAAACCAGGACTAAACCAGGACTACACCAGGACTAGGTCTAGTTTAGTCTTTAACATCTTAGTTTTAATGTCAGAGTAAAAACAGACTAAACTATTTACGATGTTGGGAATAAACACAAAACTTTCTCCAACAACATCTGAACTTTAGTCGCTCCTACAGACTCCACCCTTTACAGGCTCAGACTCAACATTCAGAAGCTTTTTACACCAGGACTAAACCAGGACTTGGACTAAACCAGGACTAAACCAGGACTAAACCAGGACTTGGACTAAACCAGGACTAAACCAGGACTAAACCAGGACTAAACCAGGACTAAACCAGGACTTGGACTAAACCAGGACTTAACCAGGACTTAGACTAAACCAGGACTAAACCAGGACTAAACCAGGACTTGGACTAAACCAGGACTAAACCAGGACTTTTACAAGTTCAGTTAAGGAACCAGCACCGAAAAGCAGGTTTCGTTGAAGTGGAATAAAAAAAAATAAAAAACTGTACCAAGTCCGGATTACAAGTGCAGTTTTTAAAATGAGCTTGACAAAAATATCTTCTTTAACTCCTCTTTCAAACCAACGTTCTTCTTTAGCTCAAATGTTGACCTCCCCGTCCTCAAAGGAGTGGTTGGAGGCTTTGAGGTGGACTGAGGGCCACTGGTGCTTTCTCTTCGGTGTTGATAAAGTCTCTTCTTTAAAACTTGTTGTAGAAACTAAACACATTTTGTCAGAAAATGTCAGAAAAGCAACAATAACAAAATAGAAAAGTGACAAAACCGCCTCAACAACGTGAGTCAAAGGTTAAACCAGTTTGTTTCAAAGGAGGCGTTACACTGTCGCTCTCCAGTCCAGAAGCTTTTAGATTTGGGTAAAGCTGGAGACAATGCGCTGGGTTAAGGCGGGGGGTAAGAGGTTAATAATGAACTTATGGAAAAGATAAAAATCACAAAGTGCTGTGCAGACATGGGTGAATTAAAAACAATAACGGTTTTTCAAAATAAAGAATGGATGAAGAAAAAACGCTCCTAAATAATAAAGTCTGTAAATGCTTTTTAAAAGAGAGTCATGGAGGTGTAACCCAGGTAAAACATGGATCAAATAAATGAATCATATCTGGTCCGTATGAGCGTCTATGCGTCACTCATGACCTCACGTCTGTCACGTGACCGCGGCCGACCAATGGCGTCGCTGTAGCACTTCTTCCAAGCTGTGGGGCCGTTCAGGAGGGAGTGGGACGAGCAGCTGCCACAGCTCAGTCTCTTTAAGCGCATATTTTCACTGTGAAAATGCTTTCGTGTTCGGGGGCTCACTCGCTTGTTTTCCTCCTGTATAAATATCTGGGCACCGTGTTTGATTCCAAGCTGAAGTTTGACATAAACACTGATGTTATTGTGAAGAAAAGCCAACAGCGGATTCATCTTTTAAGGAAACTCAACTCTTTTAGTCTCAGCCCATTCTCTGTCATTTGATCCTTCTTTCATTGAGAGAACGCCCCGCCCATAATAGAGCAGCCGCCACTGGTGGGCGGAGTCTCTACTCACGCTGCCTTGTTGATGCCTCACACTTCTAAACTCTACAAGACAGCGAGTCCGTGACAATGGTGGACGAGCCAGGGCAATTGGAAGCATTATCAAACTGGAAATACCGTCACTACTTCTCCCTTATTTAAATACAAGGAGAGAATGTGTCTGTTAAATGTACATTATGTCCTGGGAATAAAACTCTGTCCTCGTCTGCCACAAGTAACTCCCGTCTAAAGAAGCACCTCGCATCGTCACTAAGATCATTTCACTACTTAACACTTTGTTTTCCCTTTGTTTATTCTTATGCAACTTTATATTTGTGAGCCTTAAATAATCCCACACTTTGTATTTCATCTAAATCTATTATTTATTATATTTTAAATTTTCAGGCATATGGGCAGTTTCAATCTGTTCACTTTAAATAAATAAATGATCAAATGTACTGTTGCTATTTTTCATTCAGTTACTGTAAACATCTTTGACACGATAATACGTCATATAAAAATATCTTCATAATTACTATGAGTAACTCATTACAATAATCAATACGAGACGAGATGAACACGTGGATGATCAGTTTAAGATCTGATTTCTTCCTCACTTTAGAGATATTTCTCAGGTGATGAAACAGTTTTTGTTCAGCTGACGAGAGTGACCCTCAAAGACATGGACTGATCAAACACAAGCCCAAGGTTTGAGGCTGGTTTTAACGGACGAGCCCAGAGCACCAGGGGCGTTCTTCAGGAGGATCTTTTTATCAGCAGCAATGACCAGAGTTTATGTTTTGTTTGGATTTATCTGAAGGACATTTTCAAAACCACGAATCAACCGAGAAACAAAACCGGCCCCAGAACAGAGCCCTGAGGAACTCCACATGACAGGTTGGACACATTAGACATGACATTGTTGATAGAAACATTAAACGTTCTTCCATTTACATATGAAGCAAACCATTGGAAAACAGAAAAGCCCATCTCAGATTGAAGTCGATCAATCAATAAACCGTGATCGACCGTATCGAAAGCAGAGTCAAAAACAAACTGTAATGTCACTGTTTCAAAATGAACTTCACATAAAGTCCATTCAAATGTGCTGACAATAAATGAATGAATAGCACTTTATTTTCATGATACTTATTGTAAGTATATTGTGTCTGCTGGACTTAGTGACAGCGTGTCCAGGTCTGTGTGTGGATGGCTCAGCAGGTTAGACGTGCCCGCGCAGGAGTCACAGGTTCATATCTCTGTACAGACCGTCAGTAACACAAGTGTCAGTGGTGTTCAAAGTAAAGATGGTTTCCGTCAGTATCCGTCACCAACAGGAACACAATGGAACAGGTCATGTGATTAACACAATAGTGTGATGTCATGGATTTTAACACATTCACATTGTTGTTTTTATCACATTTTATTTTAATCTACATTAAAGTCTTATAGTTTTAAAGTTTTTATAGCTCATTATTTATCTCAGTTCTATGTTTTATGTTTCATGTTTGTGAACCTGTTCAGTAACAACGGCAATAAAACAATTCTGATTGTGATGAAACAATTTCTATTGTTTGGTAAATGTATTTGAAGTACATTTTAAATACTCTTTATTCATCATTTTGGAGCAGGTTTGAATTGACTTTGTCTTTGGAATAAACTACAATTGCTGAAACTCCACACAGTAAAATGCACTAAAGTATAAGTGAAGTTGATATTAGTGCGTATTTGACCTTTGACCCAGTGGCTGTATGGGTGGTTAGCTTAGCGCCTTTGTTTCCATCCCGGTGGCTCCTATGATGCTTCAGGGTTATTTTATTTCAGGTCTTTTAGAGTTTCTGGTAGGTTTTCTGAATGGAACATAACCATGGATATGGTTCAAACAGTGAAAACCTAAAACACATTGGATCCTGGAGCTCCTACAGGCGCTATGCTAACACCCAAGCAGCCGCGGGGTCACTGAAAGGTCAAACACACACTAATATAAGCCTTTTCTTTTTACATAAAAGTCGCTTAGTGCACCTTTAATGGTGAGACAAAACAGCTCAGTCAAGTTCAACGACCTGTCCTTAAAAACATCTGAAGTGTTGAAACATCATCAGGACAGTTAGTGTGAAAATAGCACGTCTAAGTTTACTGATGTCATGTCCCCTCTGTGTCCCCTCTCTGTCTCCTCTCTGTCTCCTCTCTGTCCCCTCTCTGTCCTCTCTCTGTCCCCTCTCTCTGTGTCCCCTCTGTGTCCCCTCTGTCCCCTCTCTGTCCTCTCTCTGTCTCCTCTCTCTGTCCTCTCTCTGTCTCCTCTCTGTCCTCTCTCTGTCTTCTCTCTGTCCCCTCTGTCCCCTCTCTGTCCCCTCTCTGTCCTCTCTCTGTCCCCTCTCTGTCCCCTCTCTGTCCCCTCTCTGTCCTCTCTGTCCTCTCTGTCTCCTCTCTGTCTCCTCTCTGTCTCCTCTCTGTCTCCTCTCTGTCTCCTCTCTCTGTCCCCTCTCTGTCCCCTCTCTGTCCCCTCTCTGTCTCCTCTCTGTCCCCTCTCTGTCTCCTCTCTGTCTCCTCTCTGTCTCCTCTCTGTCTCCTCTCTCTCTGTCCCCTCTCTGTCCCCTCTCTCTCTGTCCCCTCTCTGTCTCCTCTCTCTGTCCCCTCTCTGTCCCCTCTCTGTCCCCTCTCTGTCTCCTCTCTGTCCCCTCTCTGTCTCCTCTCTGTCCTCTCTCTGTCCCCTCTCTGTCCCCTCTCTCTCTGTCTCCTCTCTCTCTGTCTCCTCTCTGTCCCCTCTCTGTCCCCTCTCTGTCTCCTCTCTGTCCCCTCTCTGTCCTCTCTCTGTCCCCTCTCTCTCTGTCCCCTCTCTGTCCCCTCTCTGTCCTCTCTCAGTCCCCTCTCTCTCTGTCTCCTCTCTGTCCTCTCTGTCCTCTCTGTCTCCTCTCTGTCCTCTCTCTGTCCTCTCTCTGTCCCCTCTCTGTCCCCTCTCTGTCTCCTCTCTGTCCTCTCTCTGTCCTCTCTCTGTCCTCTCTCTGTCCTCTCTCTGTCCTCTCTCTGTCCTCTCTCTGTCCTCTCTCTGTCCTCACTCTGTCTCCTCTCTGTCCTCTCTCTGTCCCCTCTCTGTCCCCTCTCTGTCCCCTCTCTGTCCCCTCTCTGTCCTCTCTCTGTCTCCTCTCTGTCTCCTCTCTGTCCTCTCTCTGTCCTCTCTCTGTCCCCTCTCTGTCCCCTCTCTGTCCCCTCTCTGTCCTCTCTCTGTCTCCTCTCTGTCTCCTCTCTGTCCTCTCTCTGTCCTCTCTCTGTCTCCTCTCTGTCCTCTCTCTGTCCTCTCTGTCTCCTCTCTGTCCTCTCTCTGTCTCCTCTCTGTCCCCTCTCTGTCCTCTCTCTGTCCTCTCTCTGTCCTCTCTGTCTCCTCTCTGTCCTCTCTCTGTCTTCTCTCTGTCCCCTCTGTCCTCTCTCTGTCCTCTCTCTGTCCTCTCTCTGTCTCCTCTCTGTCCTCTCTCTGTCCTCTCTCTGTCCCCTCTCTGTCCCCTCTCTGTCCTCTCTCTGTCCCCTCTCTGTCCCCTCTCTCTCTGTCCCCTCTCTGTCTCCTCTCTGTCTCCTCTCTGTCCCCTCTCTGTCTCCTCTCTGTCCCCTCTCTGTCCTCTCTCTGTCCTCTCTCTGTCCTCTCTCTGTCCTCTCTCTGTCCCCTCTCTGTCCCCTCTCTGTCCTCTCTCTGTCTCCTCTCTGTCCCCTCTCTGTCTCCTCTCTGTCTCCTCTCTGTCCTCTCTCTGTCCTCTCTCTGTCCCCTCTCTGTCCCCTCTCTGTCCTCTCTGTCCTCTCTGTCCTCTCTCTGTCCCCTCTCTGTCCCCTCTCTGTCCTCTCTGTCCTCTCTGTCCTCTCTGTCTCCTCTCTGTCTCCTCTCTGTCTCCTCTCTCTGTCTCCTCTCTGTCCCCTCTCTGTCCTCTCTCTGTCCCCTCTCTGTCCCCTCTCTCTCTGTCCCCTCTCTGTCCCCTCTCTCTCTGTCTCCTCTCTCTCTGTCTCCTCTCTGTCCCCTCTCTGTCCCCTCTCTGTCCCCTCTCTGTCCTCTCTCTGTCCCCTCTCTGTCCCCTCTCTCTCTGTCTCCTCTCTGTCTCCTCTCTGTCCCCTCTCTGTCTCCTCTCTGTCCCCTCTCTGTCCCCTCTCTCTCTGTCCCCTCTCTGTCCCCTCTCTGTCCCCTCTCTCTCTGTCTCCTCTCTGTCTCCTCTCTGTCCCCTCTCTGTCTCCTCTCTGTCCCCTCTCTGTCCCCTCTCTGTCCCCTCTCTGTCCCCTCTCTGTCCCCTCTCTGTCCTCTCTCTGTCCTCTCTCTGTCTCCTCTCTGTCTCCTCTCTGTCCCCTCTCTGTCTCCTCTCTGTCCCCTCTCTCTGTCTCCTCTCTGTCCCCTCTCTGTCCCCTCTCTGTCCTCTCTCTGTCCTCTCTCTGTCTCCTCTCTGTCCTCTCTCTGTCCCCTCTCTGTCCCCTCTCTCTCTGTCCCCTCTCTGTCCCCTCTCTCTCTGTCTCCTCTCTCTCTGTCTCCTCTCTGTCCCCTCTCTGTCCCCTCTCTGTCCCCTCTCTGTCCTCTCTCTGTCCCCTCTCTGTCCCCTCTCTCTCTGTCCCCTCTCTGTCCCCTCTCTCTCTGTCTCCTCTCTGTCTCCTCTCTGTCCCCTCTCTGTCTCCTCTCTGTCCCCTCTCTGTCCCCTCTCTGTCCCCTCTCTGTCCCCTCTCTGTCCCCTCTCTGTCCTCTCTCTGTCCTCTCTCTGTCTCCTCTCTGTCTCCTCTCTGTCCCCTCTCTGTCTCCTCTCTGTCTCCTCTCTCTGTCTCCTCTCTGTCCCCTCTCTGTCCTCTCTCTGTCCCCTCTCTGTCCCCTCTCTCTCTGTCCCCTCTCTGTCCCCTCTCTGTCCTCTCTGTCCTCTCTGTCCTCTCTCTGTCCCCTCTCTGTCCCCTCTCTGTCCTCTCTGTCCTCTCTGTCCTCTCTGTCTCCTCTCTGTCTCCTCTCTGTCTCCTCTCTCTGTCTCCTCTCTGTCCCCTCTCTGTCCTCTCTCTGTCCCCTCTCTGTCCCCTCTCTCTCTGTCCCCTCTCTGTCCCCTCTCTCTCTGTCTCCTCTCTCTCTGTCTCCTCTCTGTCCCCTCTCTGTCCCCTCTCTGTCCCCTCTCTGTCCTCTCTCTGTCCCCTCTCTGTCCCCTCTCTCTCTGTCCCCTCTCTGTCCCCTCTCTGTCCCCTCTCTCTCTGTCTCCTCTCTGTCTCCTCTCTGTCCCCTCTCTGTCTCCTCTCTGTCCCCTCTCTGTCCCCTCTCTGTCCCCTCTCTGTCCCCTCTCTGTCCCCTCTCTGTCCTCTCTCTGTCCTCTCTCTGTCTCCTCTCTGTCTCCTCTCTGTCCCCTCTCTGTCTCCTCTCTGTCCCCTCTCTCTGTCTCCTCTCTGTCCCCTCTCTGTCCCCTCTCTGTCCTCTCTCTGTCCTCTCTCTGTCTCCTCTCTGTCCTCTCTCTGTCCCCTCTCTGTCCCCTCTCTCTCTGTCCCCTCTCTGTCCCCTCTCTCTCTGTCTCCTCTCTCTCTGTCTCCTCTCTGTCCCCTCTCTGTCCTCTCTCTGTCCTCTCTCTGTCTCCTCTCTGTCCTCTCTCTGTCCCCTCTCTGTCCCCTCTCTCTCTGTCCCCTCTCTGTCCCCTCTCTCTCTGTCTCCTCTCTCTCTGTCTCCTCTCTGTCCCCTCTCTGTCCCCTCTCTGTCCCCTCTCTGTCCTCTCTCTGTCCCCTCTCTGTCCCCTCTCTCTCTGTCCCCTCTCTGTCCCCTCTCTCTCTGTCTCCTCTCTGTCTCCTCTCTGTCCCCTCTCTGTCTCCTCTCTGTCCCCTCTCTGTCTCCTCTCTGTCCCCTCTCTGTCCTCTCTCTGTCCTCTCTCTGTCTCCTCTCTGTCTCCTCTCTGTCCCCTCTCTGTCTCCTCTCTGTCTCCTCTCTCTGTCTCCTCTCTGTCCCCTCTCTGTCCTCTCTCTGTCCCCTCTCTGTCCCCTCTCTCTCTGTCCCCTCTCTGTCCCCTCTCTCTCTGTCTCCTCTCTCTCTGTCTCCTCTCTGTCCCCTCTCTGTCCCCTCTCTGTCCTCTCTCTGTCCCCTCTCTGTCCCCTCTCTCTCTGTCCCCTCTCTGTCCCCTCTCTGTCCCCTCTCTCTCTGTCTCCTCTCTGTCTCCTCTCTGTCCCCTCTCTGTCTCCTCTCTGTCCCCTCTCTGTCCCCTCTCTGTCCCCTCTCTGTCCCCTCTCTGTCCTCTCTCTGTCCTCTCTCTGTCTCCTCTCTGTCCTCTCTCTGTCTCCTCTCTGTCTCCTCTCTGTCCCCTCTCTGTCCTCTCTCTGTCTCCTCTCTGTCCCCTCTCTGTCCCCTCTCTGTCCCCTCTCTGTCCTCTCTCTGTCTCCTCTCTGTCCTCTCTCTGTCTCCTCTCTGTCTCCTCTCTGTCCCCTCTCTGTCCTCTCTCTGTCCTCTCTGTCCTCTCTCTGTCCCCTCTCTGTCCCCTCTCTGTCCCCTCTCTGTCCTCTCTGTCCCCTCTGTGTCCCCTCTGTCCTCTCTCTGTCTCCTCTCTCTGTCCTCTCTCTGTCTCCTCTCTGTGTCCTCTCTCTGTCTCCTCTCTGTCCTCTCTCTGTCTTCTCTCTGTCCCCTCTGTCCCCTCTCTGTCCCCTCTCTGTCCTCTCTCTGTCCCCTCTCTGTCCCCTCTCTGTCCCCTCTCTGTCCCCTCTCTGTCCTCTCTGTCCCCTCTCTGTCCCCTCTCTGTCCCCTCTCTCTCTGTCTCCTCTCTGTCTCCTCTCTGTCCCCTCTCTGTCCCCTCTCTGTCCCCTCTCTGTCCCCTCTCTCTCTGTCTACTCTCTGTCTCCTCTCTGTCTCCTCTCTGTCTCCTCTCTGTCCTCTCTCTGTCTCCTCTCTGTCCTCTCTCTGTCCTCTCTCTGTCCCCTCTCTGTCCCCTCTCTGTCCTCTCTGTCCTCTCTGTCTCCTCTCTGTCTCCTCTCTGTCTCCTCTCTCTGTCCCCTCTCTGTCTCCTCTCTGTCCCCTCTCTGTCCTCTCTCTGTCCCCTCTCTGTCCCCTCTCTGTCCTCTCTGTCTCCTCTCTGTCCCCTCTCTGTCCCCTCTCTGTCTCCTCTCTGTCCCCTCTCTGTCCTCTCTCTGTCCCCTCTCTGTCCCCTCTCTGTCCCCTCTCTGTCCCCTCTCTGTCTCCTCTCTGTCCCCTCTCTGTCCCCTCTCTGTCCTCTCTCTGTCCCCTCTCTGTCCCCTCTCTGTCCTCTCTGTCTCCTCTCTGTCCCCTCTCTGTCCCCTCTCTGTCTCCTCTCTGTCCCCTCTCTGTCCTCTCTCTGTCTCCTCTCTGTCCCCTCTCTGTCCCCTCTCTCTCTGTCCCCTCTCTGTCCCCTCTCTCTCTGTCTCCTCTCTCTCTGTCTCCTCTCTGTCCCCTCTCTGTCCTCTCTCTGTCCCCTCTCTGTCCTCTCTCTGTCCCCTCTCTGTCCCCTCTCTCTCTGTCCCCTCTCTGTCCCCTCTCTGTCTCCTCTCTGTCTCCTCTCTGTCCCCTCTCTGTCTCCTCTCTGTCCCCTCTCTGTCCCCTCTCTGTCCCCTCTCTGTCCCCTCTCTGTCCCCTCTCTGTCTCCTCTCTGTCTCCTCGCTGTCCTCTCTCTGTCCTCTCTCTGTCCTCTCTCTGTCCCCTCTCTGTCCCCTCTCTCTCTGTCCCCTCTCTGTCCCCTCTCTGTCTCCTCTCTGTCTCCTCTCTGTCCCCTCTCTGTCTCCTCTCTGTCCCCTCTCTGTCCCCTCTCTGTCCCCTCTCTGTCCCCTCTCTGTCTCCTCTCTGTCTCCTCTCTGTCCTCTCTCTGTCCTCTCTCTGTCCCCTCTCTGTCCTCTCTCTGTCTCCTCTCTGTCCTCTCTCTGTCTCCTCTCTGTCTCCTCTCTGTCCTCTCTCTGTCCTCTCTCTGTCCTCTCTGTCCTCTCTCTGTCCCCTCTCTGTCCCCTCTCTGTCCTCTCTGTCCTCTGTCTCCTCTCTGTCCTCTCTCTGTCCCCTCTCTGTCTCCTCTCTGTCCTCTCTGTCTCCTCTCTGTCTCCTCTCTGTCTCCTCTCTGTCCTCTCTCTGTCTCCTCTCTCTGTCTCCTCTCTGTCCTCTCTCTGTCTCCTCTCTGTCCTCTCTCTGTCCTCTCTGTCCTCTCTCTGTCCCCTCTCTGTCCCCTCTCTGTCCCCTCTCTCTCTGTCTCCTCTCTCTCTGTCTCCTCTCTGTCCCCTCTCTGTCCCCTCTCTGTCTCCTCTCTGTCCCCTCTCTGTCCCCTCTCTCTCTGTCCCCTCTCTGTCCCCTCTCTGTCTCCTCTCTGTCCCCTCTCTGTCCCCTCTCTCTCTGTCTCCTCTCTGTCTCCTCTCTGTCCTCTCTCTGTCCTCTCTCTGTCCTCTCTCTGTCCTCTCTCTGTCCCCTCTCTGTCCCCTCTCTGTCTCCTCTCTGTCCTCTCTCTGTCCTCTCTCTGTCCTCTCTCTGTCCTCTCTCTGTCCTCTCTCTGTCCTCTCTCTGTCCTCTCTCTGTCCTCACTCTGTCTCCTCTCTGTCCTCTCTCTGTCCCCTCTCTGTCCCCTCTCTGTCCCCTCTCTGTCCCCTCTCTGTCCTCTCTCTGTCTCCTCTCTGTCTCCTCTCTGTCCTCTCTCTGTCCTCTCTCTGTCTCCTCTCTGTCCTCTCTCTGTCCCCTCTCTGTCCCCTCTCTGTCTCCTCGCTGTCCTCTCTCTGTCCTCTCTCTGTCCTCTCTCTGTCCTCTCTCTGTCCCCTCTCTGTCTCCTCTCTGTCCTCTCTCTGTCCTCTCTGTCTCCTCTCTGTCCTCTCTCTGTCTCCTCTCTGTCCCCTCTCTGTCCTCTCTCTGTCCTCTCTCTGTCCTCTCTGTCTCCTCTCTGTCCTCTCTCTGTCTTCTCTCTGTCCCCTCTGTCCTCTCTCTGTCCTCTCTCTGTCCTCTCTCTGTCTCCTCTCTGTCCTCTCTCTGTCCTCTCTCTGTCCCCTCTCTGTCCCCTCTCTGTCCTCTCTCTGTCCCCTCTCTGTCCCCTCTCTCTCTGTCCCCTCTCTGTCTCCTCTCTGTCTCCTCTCTGTCCCCTCTCTGTCTCCTCTCTGTCCCCTCTCTGTCCTCTCTCTGTCCTCTCTCTGTCCTCTCTCTGTCCTCTCTCTGTCCCCTCTCTGTCCCCTCTCTGTCCTCTCTCTGTCTCCTCTCTGTCCCCTCTCTGTCTCCTCTCTGTCTCCTCTCTGTCCTCTCTCTGTCCTCTCTCTGTCCCCTCTCTGTCCCCTCTCTGTCCTCTCTGTCCTCTCTGTCCTCTCTCTGTCCCCTCTCTGTCCCCTCTCTGTCCTCTCTGTCCTCTCTGTCCTCTCTGTCTCCTCTCTGTCTCCTCTCTGTCTCCTCTCTCTGTCTCCTCTCTGTCCCCTCTCTGTCCTCTCTCTGTCCCCTCTCTGTCCCCTCTCTCTCTGTCCCCTCTCTGTCCCCTCTCTCTCTGTCTCCTCTCTCTCTGTCTCCTCTCTGTCCCCTCTCTGTCCCCTCTCTGTCCCCTCTCTGTCCTCTCTCTGTCCCCTCTCTGTCCCCTCTCTCTCTGTCCCCTCTCTGTCCCCTCTCTGTCCCCTCTCTCTCTGTCTCCTCTCTGTCTCCTCTCTGTCCCCTCTCTGTCTCCTCTCTGTCCCCTCTCTGTCCCCTCTCTGTCCCCTCTCTGTCCCCTCTCTGTCCCCTCTCTGTCCTCTCTCTGTCCTCTCTCTGTCTCCTCTCTGTCCCCTCTCTGTCCTCTCTCTGTCCTCTCTCTGTCTCCTCTCTGTCTCCTCTCTGTCCCCTCTCTGTCTCCTCTCTCTGTCTCCTCTCTGTCCCCTCTCTGTCCCCTCTCTGTCCTCTCTCTGTCCTCTCTCTGTCTCCTCTCTGTCCTCTCTCTGTCCCCTCTCTGTCCCCTCTCTCTCTGTCCCCTCTCTGTCCCCTCTCTCTCTGTCTCCTCTCTCTCTGTCTCCTCTCTGTCCCCTCTCTGTCCCCTCTCTGTCCCCTCTCTGTCCTCTCTCTGTCCCCTCTCTGTCCCCTCTCTCTCTGTCCCCTCTCTGTCCCCTCTCTCTCTGTCTCCTCTCTGTCTCCTCTCTGTCCCCTCTCTGTCTCCTCTCTGTCCCCTCTCTGTCCCCTCTCTGTCCCCTCTCTGTCCCCTCTCTGTCCCCTCTCTGTCCTCTCTCTGTCCTCTCTCTGTCTCCTCTCTGTCTCCTCTCTGTCCCCTCTCTGTCTCCTCTCTGTCTCCTCTCTCTGTCTCCTCTCTGTCCCCTCTCTGTCCTCTCTCTGTCCCCTCTCTGTCCCCTCTCTCTCTGTCCCCTCTCTGTCCCCTCTCTCTCTGTCTCCTCTCTCTCTGTCTCCTCTCTGTCCCCTCTCTGTCCCCTCTCTGTCCCCTCTCTGTCCTCTCTCTGTCCCCTCTCTGTCCCCTCTCTCTCTGTCCCCTCTCTGTCCCCTCTCTGTCCCCTCTCTCTCTGTCTCCTCTCTGTCTCCTCTCTGTCCCCTCTCTGTCCTCTCTCTGTCCTCTCTCTGTCTCCTCTCTGTCCTCTCTCTGTCTCCTCTCTGTCTCCTCTCTGTCCCCTCTCTGTCCTCTCTCTGTCTCCTCTCTGTCCCCTCTCTGTCCCCTCTCTGTCCCCTCTCTGTCCTCTCTCTGTCTCCTCTCTGTCTCCTCTCTGTCCCCTCTCTGTCCTCTCTCTGTCTCCTCTCTGTCCTCTCTCTGTCTCCTCTCTGTCTCCTCTCTGTCCCCTCTCTGTCCTCTCTCTGTCCTCTCTGTCCTCTCTCTGTCCCCTCTCTGTCCCCTCTCTGTCCCCTCTCTGTCCTCTCTGTCCCCTCTGTGTCCCATCTGTCCTCTCTCTGTCTCCTCTCTCTGTCCTCTCTCTGTCTCCTCTCTGTGTCCTCTCTCTGTCTCCTCTCTGTCCTCTCTCTGTCTTCTCTCTGTCCCCTCTGTCCCCTCTCTGTCCCCTCTCTGTCCTCTCTCTGTCCCCTCTCTGTCCCCTCTCTGTCCCCTCTCTGTCCCCTCTCTGTCCTCTCTGTCCCCTCTCTGTCCCCTCTCTGTCCCCTCTCTCTCTGTCTCCTCTCTGTCTCCTCTCTGTCCCCTCTCTGTCCCCTCTCTGTCCCCTCTCTCTCTGTCTACTCTCTGTCTCCTCTCTGTCTCCTCTCTGTCTCCTCTCTGTCCTCTCTCTGTCTCCTCTCTGTCCTCTCTCTGTCCTCTCTCTGTCCCCTCTCTGTCCCCTCTCTGTCCTCTCTGTCCTCTCTGTCTCCTCTCTGTCTCCTCTCTGTCTCCTCTCTCTGTCCCCTCTCTGTCTCCTCTCTGTCCCCTCTCTGTCCTCTCTCTGTCCCCTCTCTGTCCCCTCTCTGTCCTCTCTGTCTCCTCTCTGTCCCCTCTCTGTCCCCTCTCTGTCTCCTCTCTGTCCCCTCTCTGTCCTCTCTCTGTCCCCTCTCTGTCCCCTCTCTGTCCTCTCTCTGTCCCCTCTCTGTCCCCTCTCTCTCTGTCCCCTCTCTGTCCCCTCTCTCTCTGTCTCCTCTCTCTCTGTCTCCTCTCTGTCCCCTCTCTGTCCTCTCTCTGTCCCCTCTCTGTCCCCTCTCTGTCCTCTCTCTGTCCCCTCTCTGTCCCCTCTCTCTCTGTCCCCTCTCTGTCCCCTCTCTGTCTCCTCTCTGTCTCCTCTCTGTCCCCTCTCTGTCTCCTCTCTGTCCCCTCTCTGTCCCCTCTCTGTCCCCTCTCTGTCCCCTCTCTGTCCCCTCTCTGTCTCCTCTCTGTCTCCTCGCTGTCCTCTCTCTGTCCTCTCTCTGTCCTCTCTCTGTCCCCTCTCTGTCCCCTCTCTCTCTGTCCCCTCTCTGTCCCCTCTCTGTCTCCTCTCTGTCTCCTCTCTGTCCCCTCTCTGTCTCCTCTCTGTCCCCTCTCTGTCCCCTCTCTGTCCCCTCTCTGTCCCCTCTCTGTCTCCTCTCTGTCTCCTCTCTGTCCTCTCTCTGTCCTCTCTCTGTCCCCTCTCTGTCCCCTCTCTGTCCTCTCTCTGTCCTCTCTCTGTCTCCTCTCTGTCTCCTCTCTGTCCTCTCTCTGTCTCCTCTCTGTCTCCTCTCTGTCCTCTCTCTGTCCTCTCTCTGTCCTCTCTGTCCTCTCTCTGTCCCCTCTCTGTCCCCTCTCTGTCCTCTCTGTCCTCTGTCTCCTCTCTGTCCTCTCTCTGTCCCCTCTCTGTCTCCTCTCTGTCCTCTCTGTCTCCTCTCTGTCTCCTCTCTGTCTCCTCTCTGTCCTCTCTCTGTCTCCTCTCTCTGTCTCCTCTCTGTCCTCTCTCTGTCTCCTCTCTGTCCTCTCTCTGTCCTCTCTGTCCTCTCTCTGTCCCCTCTCTGTCCCCTCTCTGTCCCCTCTCTCTCTGTCTCCTCTCTCTCTGTCTCCTCTCTGTCCCCTCTCTGTCCCCTCTCTGTCTCCTCTCTGTCCCCTCTCTGTCCCCTCTCTCTCTGTCCCCTCTCTGTCCCCTCTCTGTCCCCTCTCTGTCCCCTCTCTCTCTGTCTCCTCTCTCTCTGTCTCCTCTCTGTCCCCTCTCTGTCCCCTCTCTGTCTCCTCTCTGTCCCCTCTCTGTCCCCTCTCTCTCTGTCCCCTCTCTGTCCCCTCTCTGTCTCCTCTCTGTCTCCTCTCTGTCCCCTCTCTCTCTGTCTCCTCTCTGTCTCCTCTCTGTCCCCTCTCTGTCTCCTCTCTGTCCCCTCTCTGTCCCCTCTCTGTCCCCTCTCTGTCCTCTCTCTGTCCTCTCTCTGTCCTCTCTCTGTCCCCTCTCTGTCCCCTCTCTGTCCCCTCTCTGTCCTCTCTGTCCTCTCTGTCTCCTCTCTGTCCCCTCTCTCTCTGTCTCCTCTCTGTCTCCTCTCTGTCCCCTCTCTGTCTCCTCTCTGTCCCCTCTCTGTCCCCTCTCTGTCCCCTCTCTGTCCTCTCTCTGTCCTCTCTCTGTCCTCTCTCTGTCCCCTCTCTGTCTCCTCTCTGTCCCCTCTCTGTCCTCTCTCTGTCCCCTCTCTGTCCCCTCTCTGTCCTCTCTCTGTCCCCTCTCTGTCCCCTCTCTCTCTGTCCCCTCTCTGTCCCCTCTCTCTCTGTCTCCTCTCTCTCTGTCTCCTCTCTGTCCCCTCTCTGTCCTCTCTCTGTCCCCTCTCTGTCCCCTCTCTGTCCTCTCTCTGTCCCCTCTCTGTCCCCTCTCTCTCTGTCCCCTCTCTGTCCCCTCTCTGTCTCCTCTCTGTCTCCTCTCTGTCCCCTCTCTGTCTCCTCTCTGTCCCCTCTCTGTCCCCTCTCTGTCCCCTCTCTGTCCCCTCTCTGTCCCCTCTCTGTCTCCTCTCTGTCTCCTCGCTGTCCTCTCTCTGTCCTCTCTCTGTCCTCTCTCTGTCCCCTCTCTGTCCCCTCTCTCTCTGTCCCCTCTCTGTCCCCTCTCTGTCTCCTCTCTGTCTCCTCTCTGTCCCCTCTCTGTCTCCTCTCTGTCCCCTCTCTGTCCCCTCTCTGTCCCCTCTCTGTCCCCTCTCTGTCTCCTCTCTGTCTCCTCTCTGTCCTCTCTCTGTCCTCTCTCTGTCCCCTCTCTGTCCTCTCTCTGTCTCCTCTCTGTCCTCTCTCTGTCTCCTCTCTGTCTCCTCTCTGTCCTCTCTCTGTCCTCTCTCTGTCCTCTCTGTCCTCTCTCTGTCCCCTCTCTGTCCCCTCTCTGTCCTCTCTGTCCTCTGTCTCCTCTCTGTCCTCTCTCTGTCCCCTCTCTGTCTCCTCTCTGTCCTCTCTGTCTCCTCTCTGTCTCCTCTCTGTCTCCTCTCTGTCCTCTCTCTGTCTCCTCTCTCTGTCTCCTCTCTGTCCTCTCTCTGTCTCCTCTCTGTCCTCTCTCTGTCCTCTCTGTCCTCTCTCTGTCCCCTCTCTGTCCCCTCTCTGTCCCCTCTCTCTCTGTCTCCTCTCTCTCTGTCTCCTCTCTGTCCCCTCTCTGTCCCCTCTCTGTCTCCTCTCTGTCCCCTCTCTGTCCCCTCTCTCTCTGTCCCCTCTCTGTCCCCTCTCTGTCCCCTCTCTGTCCCCTCTCTCTCTGTCTCCTCTCTCTCTGTCTCCTCTCTGTCCCCTCTCTGTCCCCTCTCTGTCTCCTCTCTGTCCCCTCTCTGTCCCCTCTCTCTCTGTCCCCTCTCTGTCCCCTCTCTGTCTCCTCTCTGTCTCCTCTCTGTCCCCTCTCTCTCTGTCTCCTCTCTGTCTCCTCTCTGTCCCCTCTCTGTCTCCTCTCTGTCCCCTCTCTGTCCCCTCTCTGTCCCCTCTCTGTCCTCTCTCTGTCCTCTCTCTGTCCTCTCTCTGTCCCCTCTCTGTCTCCTCTCTGTCCTCTCTCTGTCCTCTCTGTCCTCTCTGTCCCCTCTCTGTCCTCTCTCTGTCCCCTCTCTGTCCCCTCTCTGTCCCCTCTCTCTCTGTCTCCTCTCTCTCTGTCTCCTCTCTGTCCCCTCTCTGTCCCCTCTCTGTCCCCTCTCTGTCCCCTCTCTGTCCCCTCTCTCTCTGTCTCCTCTCTCTCTGTCTCCTCTCTGTCCCCTCTCTGTCTCCTCTCTGTCCCCTCTCTGTCCCCTCTCTCTCTGTCCCCTCTCTGTCCCCTCTCTCTCTGTCCCCTCTCTGTCCCCTCTCTGTCCCCTCTCTGTCCCCTCTCTGTCCTCTCTGTCCTCTCTGTCTCCTCTCTGTCCTCTCTCTGTCCCCTCTCTGTCTCCTCTCTGTCCTCTCTCTGTCCCCTCTCTGTCCTCTCTCTGTCTTCTCTCTGTCCCCTCTGTCCCCTCTCTGTCCTCTCTCTGTCCTCTCTCTGTCCTCTCTGTCTCCTCTCTGTCCTCTCTCTGTCTTCTCTCTGTCCCCTCTGTCCTCTCTCTGTCCTCTCTCTGTCCTCTCTCTGTCTCCTCTCTGTCCCCTCTCTGTCCTCTCTGTCCTCTCTGTCCCCTCTCTGTCTCCTCTCTGTCCCCTCTCTGTCCTCTCTCTGTCCCCTCTCTGTCCCCTCTCTCTCTGTCCCCTCTCTGTCCCCTCTCTGTCCCCTCTCTCTCTGTCTCCTCTCTGTCCCCTCTCTGTCCTCTCTCTGTCCTCTCTCTGTCCTCTCTCTGTCCTCTCTCTGTCCTCTCTCTGTCCCCTCTCTGTCCCCTCTCTGTCCTCTCTGTCCTCTCTGTCCTCTCTCTGTCCCCTCTCTGTCCCCTCTCTGTCCTCTCTGTCTCCTCTCTGTCTCCTCTCTGTCTCCTCTCTCTGTCCCCTCTCTGTCCCCTCTCTCTCTGTCCCCTCTCTGTCCCCTCTCTGTCCCCTCTCTGTCTCCTCTCTGTCCCCTCTCTGTCCTCTCTCTGTCCCCTCTCTGTCCCCTCTCTCTCTGTCCCCTCTCTGTCCCCTCTCTCTCTGTCTCCTCTCTGTCCCCTCTCTCTCTGTCTCCTCTCTCTCTGTCTCCTCTCTGTCCTCTCTCTGTCCCCTCTCAGTCTCCTCTCTGTCCTCTCTCTGTCTCCTCTCTGTCCTCTCTCAGTCTCCTCTCTGTCTCCTCTCTGTCCTCTCTCTGTCCCCTCTCTGTCTCCTCTCTGTCTCCTCTCTGTCCTCTCTCTGTCCCCTCTCTGTCTCCTCTCTGTCCTCTCTCTGTCCCCTCTCTGTCCCCTCTCTGTCCTCTCTGTCTCCTCTCTGTCTCCTCTCTGTCTCCTCTCTCTGTCCCCTCTCTGTCCCCTCTCTCTCTGTCCCCTCTCTGTCCCCTCTCTGTCCCCTCTCTGTCTCCTCTCTGTCCCCTCTCTGTCCTCTCTCTGTCCCCTCTCTGTCCCCTCTCTCTCTGTCCCCTCTCTGTCCCCTCTCTCTCTGTCTCCTCTCTCTCTGTCTCCTCTCTGTCCCCTCTCTGTCCCCTCTCTGTCCCCTCTCTGTCCTCTCTCTGTCCCCTCTCTGTCCCCTCTCTCTCTGTCCCCTCTCTGTCCCCTCTCTGTCCCCTCTCTCTCTGTCTCCTCTCTGTCTCCTCTCTGTCCCCTCTCTGTCTCCTCTCTGTCCCCTCTCTGTCCCCTCTCTGTCCCCTCTCTGTCCCCTCTCTGTCTCCTCTCTGTCTCCTCGCTGTCCTCTCTCTGTCCTCTCTCTGTCCTCTCTCTGTCCTCTCTCTGTCTCCTCTCTGTCCTCTCTCTGTCTCCTCTCTGTCCTCTCTCTGTCCTCTCTCTGTCCTCTCTGTCCTCTCTCTGTCCCCTCTCTGTCCCCTCTCTGTCCCCTCTCTGTCCTCTCTGTCCTCTGTCTCCTCTCTGTCCTCTCTCTGTCCCCTCTCTGTCCCCTCTCTGTCCTCTCTCTGTCCTCTCTGTCCTCTCTCTGTCCCCTCTCTGTCCTCTCTCTGTCTCCTCTCTGTCCTCTCTCTGTCCCCTCTCTGTCTCCTCTCTGTCTCCTCTCTGTCTCCTCTCTGTCTCCTCTCTGTCCTCTCTCTGTCTCCTCTCTGTCCTCTCTCTGTCCTCTCTCTGTCTCCTCTCTGTCCTCTCTCTGTCTCCTCTCTGTCTCCTCTCTGTCTCCTCTCTGTCCTCTCTGTCCTCTCTCTGTCTCCTCTCTGTCCTCTCTCTGTCTCCTCTCTGTCCTCTCTCTGTCCCCTCTCTGTCTCCTCTCTGTCTCCTCTCTGTCTCCTCTCTGTCTCCTCTCTGTCCTCTCTCTGTCTCCTCTCTGTCCTCTCTCTGTCCTCTCTCTGTCTCCTCTCTGTCCTCTCTCTGTCTCCTCTCTGTCTCCTCTCTGTCTCCTCTCTGTCTTCTCTCTGTCCCCTCTCTGTCTCCTCTCTGTCCTCTCTGTCCTCTCTGTCCTCTCTGTCCTCTCTCTGTCTCCTCTCTGTCCTCTCTCTGTCTCCTCTCTGTCCTCTCTCTGTCTCCTCTCTGTCCTCTCTCTGTCTCCTCTCTGTCTCCTCTCTGTCTCCTCTCTGTCTCCTCTCTGT
Organism: Proterorhinus semilunaris; assembly: GCA_021464625.1. Lineage (NCBI taxonomy): Eukaryota > Metazoa > Chordata > Actinopteri > Gobiiformes > Gobiidae > Proterorhinus > Proterorhinus semilunaris. The sequence continues at coordinate 831,478 of CM038362.1, read as the reverse complement.
CTCCTCTCTGTCCTCTCTCTGTCTCCTCTCTGTCCTCTCTCTGTCCTCTCTCTGTCCTCTCTCTGTCCTCTCTCTGTCCCCTCTCTGTCCTCTGTCTGTCCTCTCTCTGTCTCCTCTCTGTCCCCTCTCTGTCTTCTCTCTGTCTCCTCTCTGTCTCCTCTCTGTCCCCTCTCTGTCCCCTCTCTGTCTCCTCTCTGTCCTCTCTCTGTCTCCTCTCTGTCTCCTCTCTGTCTCCTCTCTGTCTCCTCTCTGTCCTCTCTGTCCTCTCTCTGTCTCCTCTCTGTCCTCTCTCTGTCTTCTCTCTGTCCCCTCTCTGTCTCCTCTCTGTCCCCTCTCTGTCCCCTCTCTGTCTCCTCTCTGTCCTCTCTCTGTCCTCTCTCTGTCTCCTCTCTGTCTCCTCTCTGTCCTCTCTCTGTCCTCTCTCTGTCCCCTCTCTGTCCCCTCTCTGTCCCCTCTCTGTCCTCTCTGTCTCCTCTCTGTCCTCTCTCTGTCCCCTCTCTGTCTCCTCTCTGTCCTCTCTCTGTCCTCTCTGTCTCCTCTCTGTCCTCTCTCTGTCTTCTCTCTGTCCCCTCTGTCCCCTCTCTGTCCTCTCTCTGTCCCCTCTCTGTCCCCTCTCTGTCCCCTCTCTCTCTGTCCCCTCTCTGTCCCCTCTCTGTCCCCTCTCTCTCTGTCTCCTCTCTGTCTCCTCTCTGTCCCCTCTCTGTCTCCTCTCTGTCCCCTCTCTGTCCCCTCTCTGTCCCCTCTCTGTCTCCTCGCTGTCCTCTCTCTGTCCTCTCTCTGTCCTCTCTCTGTCCTCTCTCTGTCCTCTCTCTGTCTCCTCTCTGTCCTCTCTCTGTCTCCTCTCTGTCCTCTCTCTGTCTCCTCTCTGTCCTCTCTCTGTCCTCTCTCTGTCCTCTCTCTGTCCCCTCTCTGTCCCCTCTCTGTCCTCTCTGTCCTCTCTGTCTCCTCTCTGTCTCCTCTCTGTCCTCTCTCTGTCCCCTCTCTGTCCTCTCTCTGTCCTCTCTGTCTCCTCTCTGTCTCCTCTCTGTCCTCTCTCTGTCTCCTCTCTGTCCTCTCTCTGTCCTCTCTGTCCTCTCTCTGTCTCCTCTCTGTCCTCTCTCTGTCTCCTCTCTGTCTCCTCTCTGTCTTCTCTCTGTCCCCTCTCTGTCTCCTCTCTGTCTCCTCTCTGTCTCCTCTCTGTCCTCTCTCTGTCTCCTCTCTGTCCTCTCTCTGTCTCCTCTCTGTCCTCTCTCTGTCCTCTCTCTGTCCCCTCTCTGTCCCCTCTCTGTCCTCTCTCTGTCCTCTCTCTCTGTCCCCTCTCTGTCCCCTCTCTGTCCTCTCTCTGTCTCCTCTCTGTCCTCTCTCTGTCCTCTCTCTGTCTCCTCTCTGTCCTCTCTCTGTCTCCTCTCTGTCCTCTCTCTGTCCCCTCTCTGTCCCCTCTCTGTCTCCTCTCTGTCTCCTCTCTGTCCTCTCTCTGTCCTCTCTCTGTCTCCTCTCTGTCCTCTCTCTGTCCTCTCTCTGTCTCCTCTCTGTCCTCTCTCTGTCTCCTCTCTGTCCTCTCTCTGTCTCCTCTCTGTCTCCTCTCTGTCCTCTCTCTGTCTCCTCTCTGTCCTCTCTCTGTCTCCTCTCTGTCTCCTCTCTGTCCTCTCTGTCTCCTCTCTGTCTCCTCTCTGTCCTCTCTCTGTCCCCTCTCTGTCCCCTCTCTGTCCCCTCTCTGTCCTCTCTGTCCTCTCTCTGTCCTCTCTGTCTCCTCTCTGTCCTCTCTCTGTCTTCTCTCTGTCCCCTCTGTCCCCTCTCTGTCCTCTCTCTGTCCCCTCTCTGTCCCCTCTCTGTCCTCTCTGTCCTCTCTGTCTCCTCTCTGTCTCCTCTCTGTCCCCTCTCTGTCCCCTCTCTCTCTGTCCCCTCTCTGTCCCCTCTCTGTCTCCTCTCTGTCCCCTCTCTGTCCTCTCTCTGTCCCCTCTCTGTCCCCTCTCTCTCTGTCTCCTCTCTCTCTGTCTCCTCTCTGTCCCCTCTCTGTCCCCTCTCTGTCCCCTCTCTCTCTGTCCCCTCTCTGTCCCCTCTCTGTCCCCTCTCTCTCTGTCTCCTCTCTGTCTCCTCTCTGTCCCCTCTCTGTCTCCTCTCTGTCCCCTCTCTGTCCCCTCTCTGTCCCCTCTCTGTCCCCTCTCTGTCCCCTCTCTGTCTCCTCGCTGTCCTCTCTCTGTCCTCTCTCTGTCCTCTCTCTGTCTCCTCTCTGTCCTCTCTCTGTCTCCTCTCTGTCCTCTCTCTGTCTCCTCTCTGTCCTCTCTCTGTCCTCTCTCTGTCCTCTCTCTGTCTCCTCTCTGTCCTCTCTCTGTCTCCTCTCTGTCCTCTCTCTGTCTCCTCTCTGTCCTCTCTCTGTCTCCTCTCTGTCCTCTCTCTGTCCTCTCTCTGTCCTCTCTCTGTCTCCTCTCTGTCCTCTCTCTGTCTCCTCTCTGTCCTCTCTCTGTCTCCTCTCTCTGTCCTCTCTCTGTCCTCTCTCTGTCCCCTCTCTGTCCCCTCTCTGTCCTCTCTGTCCTCTCTGTCTCCTCTCTGTCTCCTCTCTGTCCTCTCTCTGTCCCCTCTCTGTCCTCTCTCTGTCCTCTCTGTCTCCTCTCTGTCTCCTCTCTGTCCTCTCTCTGTCTCCTCTCTGTCCTCTCTCTGTCTCCTCTCTGTCCTCTCTCTGTCTCCTCTCTGTCCTCTCTCTGTCTCCTCTCTGTCCTCTCTCTGTCTCCTCTCTGTCTTCTCTCTGTCCCCTCTCTGTCTCCTCTCTGTCTCCTCTCTGTCTCCTCTCTGTCCTCTCTCTGTCCTCTCTCTGTCTCCTCTCTGTCCTCTCTCTGTCCTCTCTCTGTCTCCTCTCTGTCCTCTCTCTGTCTCCTCTCTGTCCTCTCTCTGTCCTCTCTCTGTCCTCTCTCTGTCCCCTCTCTGTCCCCTCTCTGTCCCCTCTCTGTCTCCTCTCTGTCCTCTCTCTGTCCTCTCTCTGTCCCCTCTCTGTCCCCTCTCTGTCCTCTCTGTCCTCTCTGTCTCCTCTCTGTCCTCTCTCTGTCCCCTCTCTGTCCTCTCTGTCCTCTCTCTGTCTCCTCTCTGTCCTCTCTCTGTCCTCTCTGTCCTCTCTCTGTCTCCTCTCTGTCCTCTCTCTGTCTCCTCTCTGTCTCCTCTGTCTTCTCTCTGTCTTCTCTCTGTCCCCTCTCTGTCTCCTCTCTGTCTCCTCTCTGTCTTCTCTCTGTCTCCTCTCTGTCCTCTCTCTGTCCTCTCTCTGTCTCCTCTCTGTCCTCTCTCTGTCTCCTCTCTGTGTCTCCTCTCTGTCCTCTCTCTGTCTCCTCTCTGTCTCCTCTCTGTCTCCTCTCTGTCTCCTCTCTGTCTCCTCTCTGTCCTCTCTCTGTCCTCTCTCTGTCTCCTCTCTGTCCTCTCTCTGTCTCCTCTCTGTGTCTCCTCTCTGTCCTCTCTCTGTCCCCTCTCTGTCCCCTCTCTGTCCCCTCTCTGTCTCCTCTCTGTCCTCTCTCTGTCCTCTCTCTGTCTCCTCTCTGTCCTCTCTCTGTCCTCTCTCTGTCCCCTCTCTGTCCCCTCTCTGTCCTCTCTGTCTCCTCTCTGTCTCCTCTCTGTCCCCTCTCTGTCTCCTCTCTGTCCTCTCTCTGTCCTCTCTGTCTCCTCTCTGTCCTCTCTGTCCTCTCTGTCTCCTCTCTGTCCTCTCTCTGTCCTCTCTCTGTCCTCTCTCTGTCCTCTCTCTGTCCCCTCTCTGTCCCCTCTCTGTCTCCTCTCTGTCCTCTCTCTGTCCTCTCTCTGTCCTCTCTCTGTCTCCTCTCTGTCTCCTCTCTGTCCCCTCTCTGTCCTCTCTCTGTCCTCTCTCTGTCTCCTCTCTGTCCCCTCTCTGTCTCCTCTCTGTCCCCTCTCTGTCCTCTCTCTGTCTCCTCTCTGTCTCCTCTCTGTCTCCTCTCTGTCTCCTCTCTGTCCCCTCTCTGTCCCCTCTCTGTCTCCTCTCTGTCCCCTCTCTGTCCTTTCTCTGTCCCCTCTCTGTCCCCTCTCTCTCTGTCTCCTCTCTCTCTGTCTCCTCTCTGTCCCCTCTCTGTCCCCTCTCTGTCCCCTCTCTCTCTGTCCCCTCTCTGTCCCCTCTCTGTCCCCTCTCTCTCTGTCTCCTCTCTGTCTCCTCTCTGTCCCCTCTCTGTCTCCTCTCTGTCCCCTCTCTGTCCCCTCTCTGTCCCCTCTCTGTCTCCTCGCTGTCCTCTCTCTGTCCTCTCTCTGTCCTCTCTCTGTCCTCTCTCTGTCCTCTCTCTGTCTCCTCTCTGTCCTCTCTCTGTCTCCTCTCTGTCCTCTCTCTGTCTCCTCTCTGTCCTCTCTCTGTCCTCTCTCTGTCCTCTCTCTGTCCCCTCTCTGTCCCCTCTCTGTCCTCTCTGTCCTCTCTGTCTCCTCTCTGTCCTCTCTCTGTCCCCTCTCTGTCCTCTCTCTGTCCTCTCTGTCTCCTCTCTGTCTCCTCTCTGTCCTCTCTCTGTCTCCTCTCTGTCCTCTCTCTGTCCTCTCTGTCCTCTCTCTGTCTCCTCTCTGTCCTCTCTCTGTCTCCTCTCTGTCTCCTCTCTGTCTTCTCTCTGTCCCCTCTCTGTCTCCTCTCTGTCTCCTCTCTGTCTCCTCTCTGTCCTCTCTCTGTCCTCTCTCTGTCTCCTCTCTGTCCTCTCTCTGTCCTCTCTCTGTCTCCTCTCTGTCCTCTCTCTGTCTCCTCTCTGTCCTCTCTCTGTCCTCTCTCTGTCCCCTCTCTGTCCCCTCTCTGTCCTCTCTCTGTCCTCTCTCTCTGTCCTCTCTCTGTCTCCTCTCTGTCCTCTCTCTGTCTCCTCTCTGTCCTCTCTCTGTCTCCTCTCTGTCCTCTCTCTGTCCTCTCTCTGTCTCCTCTCTGTCCTCTCTCTGTCTCCTCTCTGTCTCCTCTCTGTCCTCTCTCTGTCCTCTCTCTGTCTCCTCTCTGTCCTCTCTCTGTCTCCTCTCTGTCCTCTCTCTGTCCTCTCTCTGTCCCCTCTCTGTCCCCTCTCTGTCCTCTCTCTGTCCTCTCTCTCTGTCCCCTCTCTGTCCCCTCTCTGTCCTCTCTCTGTCTCCTCTCTGTCCTCTCTCTGTCCTCTCTCTGTCTCCTCTCTGTCCTCTCTCTGTCTCCTCTCTGTCCTCTCTCTGTCCTCTCTCTGTCCCCTCTCTGTCCCCTCTCTGTCCTCTCTCTGTCCTCTCTCTCTGTCCCCTCTCTGTCCCCTCTCTGTCTCCTCTCTGTCTCCTCTCTGTCCTCTCTCTGTCCTCTCTCTGTCTCCTCTCTGTCCTCTCTCTGTCCTCTCTCTGTCTCCTCTCTGTCCTCTCTCTGTCTCCTCTCTGTCCTCTCTCTGTCTCCTCTCTGTCTCCTCTCTGTCCTCTCTCTGTCTCCTCTCTGTCCTCTCTCTGTCTCCTCTCTGTCTCCTCTCTGTCCTCTCTGTCTCCTCTCTGTCTCCTCTCTGTCCTCTCTCTGTCTCCTCTCTGTCCTCTCTCTGTCCTCTCTCTGTCCCCTCTCTGTCCCCTCTCTGTCCCCTCTCTGTCCTCTCTGTCCTCTCTCTGTCCTCTCTGTCTCCTCTCTGTCCTCTCTCTGTCTTCTCTCTGTCCCCTCTGTCCCCTCTCTGTCCCCTCTCTGTCCTCTCTCTGTCCCCTCTCTGTCCCCTCTCTGTCCTCTCTGTCCTCTCTGTCTCCTCTCTGTCTCCTCTCTGTCTCCTCTCTGTCTCCTCTCTCTGTCCCCTCTCTGTCCCCTCTCTGTCCCCTCTCTCTCTGTCCCCTCTCTGTCCCCTCTCTGTCTCCTCTCTGTCCCCTCTCTGTCCTCTCTCTGTCCCCTCTCTGTCCCCTCTCTCTCTGTCTCCTCTCTCTCTGTCTCCTCTCTGTCCCCTCTCTGTCCCCTCTCTGTCCCCTCTCTGTCCCCTCTCTCTCTGTCTCCTCTCTGTCTCCTCTCTGTCCCCTCTCTGTCTCCTCTCTGTCCCCTCTCTGTCCCCTCTCTGTCCCCTCTCTGTCCCCTCTCTGTCCCCTCTCTGTCTCCTCGCTGTCCTCTCTCTGTCCTCTCTCTGTCCTCTCTCTGTCTCCTCTCTGTCCTCTCTCTGTCTCCTCTCTGTCCTCTCTCTGTCCTCTCTCTGTCCTCTCTCTGTCTCCTCTCTGTCCTCTCTCTGTCTCCTCTCTGTCCTCTCTCTGTCTCCTCTCTGTCCTCTCTCTGTCTCCTCTCTGTCCTCTCTCTGTCCTCTCTCTGTCCTCTCTCTGTCTCCTCTCTGTCCTCTCTCTGTCTCCTCTCTGTCCTCTCTCTGTCTCCTCTCTGTCCTCTCTCTGTCTCCTCTCTCTGTCCTCTCTCTGTCCTCTCTCTGTCCCCTCTCTGTCCCCTCTCTGTCCTCTCTGTCCCCTCTCTGTCCCCTCTCTGTCCTCTCTCTGTCCTCTCTCTCTGTCCCCTCTCTGTCCCCTCTCTGTCTCCTCTCTGTCTCCTCTCTGTCCTCTCTCTGTCCTCTCTCTGTCTCCTCTCTGTCTCCTCTCTGTCCTCTCTCTGTCTCCTCTCTGTCCTCTCTCTGTCTCCTCTCTGTCCTCTCTCTGTCTCCTCTCTGTCTCCTCTCTGTCTTCTCTCTGTCCCCTCTCTGTCTCCTCTCTGTCTCCTCTCTGTCTCCTCTCTGTCCTCTCTCTGTCCTCTCTCTGTCTCCTCTCTGTCCTCTCTCTGTCCTCTCTCTGTCTCCTCTCTGTCCTCTCTCTGTCTCCTCTCTGTCCTCTCTCTGTCCTCTCTCTGTCCTCTCTCTGTCCCCTCTCTGTCCCCTCTCTGTCCCCTCTCTGTCTCCTCTCTGTCCTCTCTCTGTCCTCTCTCTGTCCCCTCTCTGTCCCCTCTCTGTCCTCTCTGTCCTCTCTGTCTCCTCTCTGTCCTCTCTCTGTCCCCTCTCTGTCCTCTCTCTGTCCTCTCTGTCTCCTCTCTGTCTCCTCTCTGTCCTCTCTCTGTCTCCTCTCTGTCCTCTCTCTGTCCTCTCTGTCCTCTCTCTGTCTCCTCTCTGTCCTCTCTCTGTCTCCTCTCTGTCTCCTCTGTCTTCTCTCTGTCTTCTCTCTGTCCCCTCTCTGTCTCCTCTCTGTCTCCTCTCTGTCTTCTCTCTGTCTCCTCTCTGTCCTCTCTCTGTCCTCTCTCTGTCTCCTCTCTGTCCTCTCTCTGTCTCCTCTCTGTGTCTCCTCTCTGTCCTCTCTCTGTCTCCTCTCTGTCTCCTCTCTGTCTCCTCTCTGTCTCCTCTCTGTCTCCTCTCTGTCCTCTCTCTGTCCTCTCTCTGTCTCCTCTCTGTCCTCTCTCTGTCTCCTCTCTGTGTCTCCTCTCTGTCCTCTCTCTGTCCCCTCTCTGTCCCCTCTCTGTCCCCTCTCTGTCCCCTCTCTGTCTCCTCTCTGTCCTCTCTCTGTCCTCTCTCTGTCTCCTCTCTGTCCTCTCTCTGTCCTCTCTCTGTCCCCTCTCTGTCCCCTCTCTGTCCTCTCTGTCTCCTCTCTGTCTCCTCTCTGTCCCCTCTCTGTCTCCTCTCTGTCCTCTCTCTGTCCTCTCTGTCTCCTCTCTGTCCTCTCTGTCCTCTCTGTCTCCTCTCTGTCCTCTCTCTGTCCTCTCTCTGTCCTCTCTCTGTCCTCTCTCTGTCCCCTCTCTGTCCCCTCTCTGTCTCCTCTCTGTCCTCTCTCTGTCCTCTCTCTGTCCTCTCTCTGTCCTCTCTCTGTCCTCTCTCTGTCTCCTCTCTGTCTCCTCTCTGTCCCCTCTCTGTCCTCTCTCTGTCCTCTCTCTGTCCTCTCTCTGTCTCCTCTCTGTCCCCTCTCTGTCTCCTCTCTGTCCCCTCTCTGTCCTCTCTCTGTCTCCTCTCTGTCTCCTCTCTGTCTCCTCTCTGTCTCCTCTCTGTCCCCTCTCTGTCCTCTCTCTGTCCTCTCTCTGTCCCCTCTCTGTCCCCTCTCTGTCCCCTCTCTGTCTCCTCTCTGTCCTCTCTCTGTCCCCTCTCTGTCTCCTCTCTGTCCTCTCTCTGTCCTCTCTGTCTCCTCTCTGTCTCCTCTCTGTCCCCTCTCTGTCCTCTCTGTCTCCTCTCTGTCCTCTCTCTGTCCTCTCTCTGTCTCCTCTCTGTCCTCTCTCTGTCCTCTCTCTGTCCTCTCTCTGTCCCCTCTCTGTCCCCTCTCTGTCCCCTCTCTGTCTCCTCTCTGTCCTCTCTCTGTCCCCTCTCTGTCTCCTCTCTGTCCTCTCTCTGTCCTCTCTGTCTCCTCTCTGTCCTCTCTGTCCTCTCTGTCTCCTCTCTGTCCTCTCTGTGTCCTCTGTCTCCTCTCTGTCCTCTCTGTCCTCTCTCTGTCCTCTCTCTGTCTCCTCTCTGTCCTCTCTCTGTCTCCTCTCTGTCCCCTCTCTGTCCTCTCTGTCTCCTCTCTGTCCTCTCTCTGTCCCCTCTCTGTCTCCTCTCTGTCTCCTCTCTGTCCCCTCTCTGTCCTCTGTCTCCTCTCTGTCCCCTCTCTGTCCTCTCTCTGTCCCCTCTCTGTCCCCTCTCTGTCCTCTGTCTCCTCTCTGTCCTCTCTCTGTCTCCTCTCTGTCTCCTCTCTGTCCCCTCTCTGTCTCCTCTCTGTCTCCTCTCTGTCCCCTCTCTGTCTCCTCTCTGTCTCTTCTCTGTCTCCTCTCTGTCTCCTCTCTGTCTCCTCTCTGTCTCCTCTCTGTCTCCTCTCTGTCTCCTCTCTGTCCCCTCTCTGTCTCCTCTCTGTCTCCTCTCTGTCCCCTCTCTGTCTCCTCTCTGTCTCCTCTCTGTCTCCTCTCTGTCCTCTGTCTGTCTCCTCTCTGTGGACATTGTCCGATAGGGTCAGTGATTGTCTCCTCTGTCCTCAGGCTGTCCCACTGTGGTCTGACCTCTGACTGCTGTGGTCCTGATGGTCCTCTGGCCTCAGTGCTCAGCTCCTCCAGTCTCAAACATCTGGACCTCAGTAACAATGACCTCCAGGACTCAGGAGTGGAGCTGCTGTGTGAGGGACTGAAGAGCGCCCCCTGCAGGCTGGACACTCTCAGGTGAGTCTGTCTCACATTAGAGGGACCTCACTTCTCCAGGTGGAGAGCTGCTCAGAGTCAGTGAGAGGGTTTGTCTCATCATCTGTCCTGAAGACAAAGCTGCTCAGCCCTTGATGGTTATAGGAGATGTTTTACACAGTTCATAAAGGTGTAGAGAGTTGGAGTGTTTCAGAACCTGCTCCTGCAGAGAAACAGATCAGAGTCTCAGAGGGAATGAACGCGTCTGGAACAGGGTCATGTCTAGAACGTCTGAGGAAATACTGAGCCCAGGGTTCTTCACTTGGAGACTGTGCAGCAGGAAGGGCCTCCTGACCAACTGGAGGAGGGACCTCCATTAGAAACCAATGAACCAGCTTTAGTCTTATCCATTCAGGAGAGTGACCGGCTAATGCTGTGTCTTTAGGCTGTCTGGATGTATGGTCACCGAGAGGGGCGGGGCTTCTCTGGCCGCCGCTCTGAGCTCCGCCCCCTTCCACCTGACAGAGTTAGACCTGCGCTACAACCATCCAGGATCCTCCAGGGAGAAGCTGACCGCTCTACAGGCCTCACAGCGCCCCCTGCAGACGCTCAGGTGAGTCTACTGACCTCACAGCGCCCCCTGCAGACGCTCAGGTGAGTCTACGGGCCTCACAGCGCCCCCTGCAGACGCTCAGGTGAGTCTACTGACCTCACAGCGCCCCCTGCGGACGCTCAGGTGAGTCTACTGACCTCACAGCGCCCCCTGCAGACGCTCAGGTGAGTCTACGGGCCTCACAGCGCCCCCTGCGGACGCTCAGGTGAGTCTACAGGCCTCACAGCGCCCCCTGCAGACGCTCCGGTGAGTCTACAGGCCTCACAGCGCCCCCTGCGGACGCTCCGGTGAGTCTACTGGCATCACAGCGCCCCCTGCAGACGCTCCGGTGAGTCTACAGGCCTCACAGCGCCCCCTGCAGACGCTCCGGTGAGTCTACAGGCCTCACAGCGCCCCCTGCAGACGCTCCGGTGAGTCTACAGACCTCACAGCGCCCCCTGCGGACGCTCCGGTGAGTCTACAGACCTCACAGCGCCCCCTGCGGACGCTCAGGTGAGTCTACGGGCCTCACAGCGCCCCCTGCGGATGCTCAGGTGAGTCTACTGACCTCACAGCGCCCCCTGCAGACGCTCAGGTGAGTCTACAGGCCTCACAGCGCCCCCTGCAGACGCTCAGGCGAGTCTACTGACCTCACAGCGCCCCCTGCAGACGCTCAGGTGAGTCTACTGACCTCACAGCGCCCCCTGCAGACGCTCAGGTGAGTCTACGGGCCTCACAGCGCCCCCTGCGGACGCTCAGGTGAGTCTACAGGCCTCACAGCGCCCCCTGCAGACGCTCAGGTGAGTCTACAGGCCTCACAGCGCCCCCTGCAGACGCTCAGGTGAGTCTACAGGCCTCACAGCGCCCCCTGCGGACGCTCAGGTGAGTCTACTGACCTCACAGCGCCCCCTGCAGACGCTCAGGTGAGTCTACGGGCCTCACAGCGCCCCCTGCAGACGCTCAGGTGAGTCTACTGGCCTCACAGCGCCCCCTGCAGACGCTCAGGTGAGTCCACAGGCCTCACAGCGCCCCCTGCAGACGCTCAGGTGAGTCTACGGGCCTCACAGCGCCCCCTGCAGACGCTCAGGTGAGTCTACGGGCCTCACAGCGCCCCCTGCAGACGCTCAGGTGAGTCTACGGGCCTCAAAGCGCCCCCTGCAGACGCTCCGGTGAGTCCACAGGCCTCACAGCGCCCCCTGCAGATGCTCAGGTGAGTCTACTGACCTCACAGCGCCCCCTGCAGACGCTCAGGTGAGTCTACGGGCCTCACAGCGCCCCCTGCAGACGCTCAGGTGAGTCTACGGACCTCACAGCACCCCCTGCAGACGCTCAGGTGAGTCTACAGGCCTCACAGCGCCCCCTGCAGACGCTCAGGTGAGTCTACTGACCTCACAGCGCCCCCTGCAGACGCTCAGGTGAGTCTACAGGCCTCACAGCGCCCCCTGCGGACGCTCAGGTGAGTCTACTGGCCTCACAGCGCCCCCTGCAGACGCTCAGGTGAGTCTACTGACCTCACAGCGCCCCCTGCGGACGCTCAGGTGAGTCTACTGACCTCACAGCGCCCCCTGCGGACGCTCAGGTGAGTCTACTGACCTCACAGCGCCCCCTGCGGACGCTCAGGTGAGTCTACGGGCCTCACAGCGCCCCCTGCAGACGCTCAGGTGAGTCTACAGACCTCACAGCGCCCCCTGCAGACGCTCAGGTGAGTCTACAGACCTCACAGCGCCCCCTGCAGACGCTCAGGTGAGTCTACAGACCTCACAGCGCCCCCTGCAGACGCTCAGGTGAGTCTACAGGCCTCACAGCGCCCCCTGCTGTAACGTGGCTTTGGTTCAAAGAGAAGCTCGTTACAGTGGAACCAATGAGGAGGCTCAGAGCGAGGCCTTCAGGGACAGGAGGAACTGAAGGAGAGCAGAGTTTCTCACAAACACCTGGAAACTCAGGACCAAACCATAACGGACGGTTCTCCAGCGACGAGAAGTTAGAGCAAAACTCTGAGGCTCAGAGACTCTGGTTCAGTTCAGTCTGGTCTTCTGTTCCAGGTTGGAGCCTTCTGGAGAGAAGTTCATGGTCCCAGGTCTGAGGAAATGTGAGTATGAGGATGATGTTCCGGAGTGTGGGGGGTTATGAGGATGATGTTCCAGAGTGTGGGGGGTTATGAGGATGACGTTCGAGAGTGTGGGGGTTATGAGGATGATGTTCCAGAGTGGGGGGTTATGAGGATGACGTTCCAGAGTGTGTGGGGGGTTATGAGGATGACGTTCCAGAGTGTGTGGGGGGTTATGAGGATGACGTTCCGGAGAGTGTGGGGGTTATGAGGATGACGTTCCAGAGTGGGGGTTATGAGGATGACGTTCCGGAGTGTGGGGGTTATGAGGATGACGTTCCGGAGTGTGGGGGTTATGAGGATGACGTTCCAGAGTGTGTGGGTTATGAGGATGACGTTCCAGAGAGTGTGGGGGTTATGAGGATGACGTTCCAGAGAGCGTGGGGGTTATGAGGATGATGTTCCAGAGTGTGGGGTTATGAGGATGACGTTCCAGAGTGTGGGGGTTATGAGGATGACGTTCCGGAGTGTGGGGTTATGAGGATGATGTTCCAGAGTGTGGGTTATGAGGATGACGTTCCAGAGTGTGGGGGTTATGAGGATGATGTTCCAGAGTGTGGGTTATGAGGATGATGTTCCAGAGTGTGGGTTATGAGGATGACGTTCCAGACTGTGGGGGTTATGAGGATGATGTTCCAGAGTGTGGGTTATGAGGATGACGTTCCAGACTGTGGGGGTTATGAGGATGACGTTCCAGACTGTGGGGGTTATGAGGATGATGTTCCAGAGTGTGGGTTATGAGGATGATGTTCCAGAGTGTGGGGGTTATGAGGATGACGTTCCAGACTGTGGGGGTTATGAGGATGATGTTCCAGAGTGTGGGTTATGAGGATGATGTTCCAGAGTGTGGGGTTATGAGGATGACGTTCCAGAGTGTGGGGTTATGAGGATGACGTTCCAGAGTGTGGGGGTTATGAGGATGACGTTCCGGAGTGTGGGGTTATGAGGATGATGTTCCAGAGTGTGGGTTATGAGGATGACGTTCCAGACTGTGGGGGTTATGAGGATGATGTTCCAGAGTGTGGGTTATGAGGATGATGTTCCAGAGTGTGGGTTATGAGGATGACGTTCCAGACTGTGGGGGTTATGAGGATGATGTTCCAGAGTGTGGGTTATGAGGATGACGTTCCAGACTGTGGGGGTTATGAGGATGATGTTCCAGAGTGTGGGGGTTATGAGGATGACGTTCCAGACTGTGGGGGTTATGAGGATGATGTTCCAGAGTGTGGGTTATGAGGATGATGTTCCAGAGTGTGGGGGTTATGAGGATGACGTTCCAGACTGTGGGGGTTATGAGGATGACGTTCCAGAGTGTGGGTTATGAGGATGATGTTCCAGAGTGTGGGGGTTATGAGGATGACGTTCCAGAGTGTGGGGTTATGAGGATGATGTTCCAGAGTGTGGGGGTTATGAGGATGACGTTCCAGAGTGTGGGTTATGAGGATGATGTTCCAGAGTGTGGGGGGTTATGAGGATGATGTTCCAGAGTGTGGGGGTTATGAGGATGACGTTCCAGACTGTGGGGGTTATGAGGATGATGTTCCAGAGTGTGGGTTATGAGGATGACGTTCCAGACTGTGGGGGTTATGAGGATGACGTTCCAGAGTGTGGGTTATGAGTATGATGTTCCAGAGTGTGGGGGTTATGAGGATGACGTTCCAGACTGTGGGGGTTATGAGGATGACGTTCCAGAGTGTGGGTTATGAGGATGACGTTCCAGACTGTGGGGGTTATGAGGATGATGTTCCAGAGTGTGGGTTATGAGGATGACGTTCCAGACTGTGGGGGTTATGAGGATGACGTTCCAGAGTGTGGGTTATGAGGATGATGTTCCAGAGTGTGGGGGTTATGAGGATGACGTTCCAGTGTAATGTGTGTTACAGACGCCTGTGAGTTCTCTCTGGATCGTAACACGGTGCACAAAGATCTCCATCTGTCTGAGGACCTTCAGTCTGTGACTTTTGAGGAGGAGGTTCAGTCGTATCCAGATCACATCGACAGGTTCACATTCCGGCCTCAGGTCCTGAGCTCCTCCGGCCTGAGGGGGCGCTGTTACTGGGAGGTCGACTGGAGCCTGAGGGAGAGGGGTGTTGATATAGCAATGAGTTACAGAGGAATCAGTCGAGGAGGACGGGAGAGTGGGTTTGGAGACAACGATCGATCCTGGTGTCTGGGGATCAATGAAGAAGGAGGCTGCTATGTCTGTCACAACTACACCGTCAAATTCTTCAGAGATAAAGTGCTCGTGTCCTCAGGCAGAGTGGGCGTGTTCCTGGACTGGGAGGGCGGAGCTTTGTCCTTCTATGACGTCACTGATGGAAGACACGCCCACATCTACACCTTCAGCTCCGCCTTCATTGAGGAGCTGTTTCCTGGGTTTGCACTGTGGGGTCCAGGTAGCTCTGTGACTGTGGTGGATCTGACCAATCAGAGACCACCTCAGCACGACCTCTGACCTCAGCACGACCTCTGACCTCAGCACGACCTCTGACCTCAGCACCGTCATTAAAACATCACCGTTAATAACATGTTTATCACGAGGGGAGTTCAGAAGTACTCGGATACTGCAGTATAAAGTACTCGGATACTGCAGTATAAAGTACTCGGATACTGCAGTATAAAGTACTCGGATACTGCAGTATAAAGTACTCTGAATATCTTGGGTTTAAAGGTCGTCTTAAAAACAGCTTTGATATTTTAGGTTTTATCCTTTAACCTCTTAACCTGAACCGACCACATTTTCTCCAGTTCGGCTTTACCCAAATCTAAAAACTAAAAAGTGATAAAGGCGACGCAACAGGAAAAAGAAGTGTGTAAATGAGGTTCTTAGCTTTCAGATTTGGGTAAAGCTGCAGACCATAATAATCCTGTGGGGCTTTGATGGAAGCGCTGACGCCGTAGAAGAAGAAACTGTGGATGGAGTGTCTGTCTGTGACCAGGTTTGTTTTGTGTGAGCGCGATGGAACCAGAAGATCCTCGTCTGGACCAGTGTTTCGAACAACTGTCTCCAACTAAACTCAGACCAAACTGAGATCATTGTTTTTGTCCCACAGACACAAAGACAAAGTGTCTTCAGTCTCCTCGAGTCTCTCTGAAACCAAAACATCAGGTTAGAAATCTCGGAGTAATCATGGACTCAGACCTGAACTTAAACATCAAAGCAAGAACATCATCAGCTTTTTACCATCTGAAGAACATGAAGATCAGAGGAACAGTGTCAAAACCAGACTTGGAGACACTCATCCATGCGTTTGTCTCCAGCAGGTTAGACGACTGTAACGGCTGCTCACTGGCCTTTCTAAACGAGCTGTTAGAGCTGCAGAACATCCAGAACCAGGAAATACCACCATATTAGTCCAGTGCTCCGGTCCCTGCACTGGCTTCCTGTCACTCAGAGAATAGAATTTAAAACAGCTCTGCTTGTGTACAAGTCTTTTCATGGTTTAGCACCAAAGTCCATCTCTGACATGTTAGAGCCGTATGAACCATCTCGGGCCCTGAGAACTTCAGGGAGGGGTCTCCTGGTGGTTCCCAGAGTCAGGACTAAACACGCTGAGGCTAAAGCTCAAATCTGGAACAGTCTTCATGAGGATGTGAGACAGGCCTCAACTCTGACAATGTTCAGATCCAGGCTGAAAACAGCTCTTTTTACCCGAGCAGATGAAAACTGAAAGTATTTTATCTGCACTCTGGCCTTTTACTGGAATTGATGAACTTTATGTTGATGTTTTATTGATTTGATCTGTTTTCTTGTAATTTTCTGCAACTGTGAAGCTTTGAATCGCCTTCTGTGTGAATTGTGCTCTACAAATAAACTTGCCTTGCCTTTCGTCTCAGACCAGTCGCTGGAAACGTCACCTGATGATTAGGCTCCACCCACTATGTCTATTATGACTCACCTGATGATTAGGCTCCACCCACTATGTCTATTATGACTCACCTGAGGATTAGGCTCCACCCACTATGTCTATTATGACTCACCTGATGATTAGGCTCCACCCACTATGTCTATATGACTCACCTGATGATTAGGCTCCACCCACTATGTCTATATGACTCACCTGATGATTAGGCTCCACCCACTATGTCTATATGACTCACCTGATGATTAGGCTCCACCCACTATGTCTATATGACTCCCCTGAGGATTAGGCTCCACCCACTGAGTTCTTGCTGGTTCTGATGATCCTGGACTTTTTATTGTTCACAGATAAATGTTGTTCTAAATGCTCAGTGTGTCGTCTGTTCTTTAGTGTCAGAGAGTTTGGGAGAATCGACCTCCCATTAACATCGTATGAGGAACATTAGAAACATCAACCTCCCATTAACATCGTATGAGGAACATTAGAAACATCAACCTCCCATTAACGTCGTATGAGGAACATTAGAGACATCAACCTCCCATTAACGTCGTATGAGGAACATTAGAGACATCAACCTCCCATTAACATCGTATGAGGAACATTAGAGACATCAACCTCCCATTAACATCGTATGAGGAACATTAGAGACATCAACCTCCCATTAACATCGTATGAGGAACATTAGAGACATCGACCTCCCATTAACATCGTATGAGGAACATTAGAGACATCAACCTCCCATTAACGTCGTATGAGGAACATTAGAGACATCAACCTCCCATTAACATCGTATGAGGAACATTAGAGACATCAACCTCCCATTAACATCGTATGAGGAACATTAGAGACATCAACCTCCCATTAACGTCGTATGAGGAACATTAGAAACATCAACCTCCCATTAACATCGTATGAGGAACATTAGAGACATCGACCTCCCATTAACATCGTATGAGGAACATTAGAGACATCAACCTCCCATTAACGTCGTATGAGGAACATTAGAGACATCAACCTCCCATTAACATCGTATGAGGAACATTAGAGACATCAACCTCCCATTAACATCGTATGAGGAACATTAGAAACATCAACCTCCCATTAACGTCGTATGAGGAACATCAGAGACATCGACCTCCCATTAACATCGTATGAGGAACATTAGAAACATCAACCTCCCATTAACGTCGTATGAGGAACATTAGAGACATCGACCTCCCATTAACATCGTATGAGGAACATTAGAGACATCAACCTCCCATTAACATCGTATGAGGAACATTAGAGACATCGACCTCCCATTAACGTCGTATGAGGAACATTAGAGACATCGACCTCCCATTAACATCGTATGAGGAACATTAGAAACATCGACCTCCCATTAACATCGTATGAGGAACATTAGAGACATCAACCTCCCATTAACATCGTATGAGGAACATTAGAGACATCAACCTCCCATTAACATCGTATGAGGAACATTAGAAACATCAACCTCCCATTAACATCGTATGAGGAACATTAGAAACATCAACCTCCCATTAACGTCGTATGAGGAACATCAGAGACATCGACCTCCCATTAACATCGTATGAGGAACATTAGAAACATCAACCTCCCATTAACGTCGTATGAGGAACATTAGAAACATCGACCTCCCATTAACATCGTATGAGGAACATTAGAGACATCGACCTCCCATTAACGTCGTATGAGGAACATTAGAAACATCGACCTCCCATTAACATCGTATGAGGAACATTAGAAACATCAACCTCCCATTAACGTCGTATGAGGAACATTAGAGACATCGACCTCCCATTAACATCGTATGAGGAACATTAGAAACATCAACCTCCCATTAACATCGTATGAGGAACATCAGAGACATCGACCTCCCATTAACATCGTATGAGGAACATCAGAGACATCGACCTCCCATTAACATCGTATGAGGAACATTAGAAACATCAACCTCCCATTAACATCGTCTGAGGAACATTAGAGACATCAACCTCCCATTAACGTCGTATGAGGAACATTAGAAACATCAACCTCCCATTAACATCGTATGAGGAACATTAGAGACATCAACCTCCCATTAACATCGTATGAGGAACATTAGAGACATCGACCTCCCATTAACATCGTATGAGGAACATTAGAAACATCAACCTCCCATTAACATCGTATGAGGAACATTAGAGACATCAACCTCCCATTAACATCGTATGAGGAACATTAGAAACATCAACCTCCCATTAACGTCGTATGAGGAACATCAGAGACATCGGCCTCCCATTAACATCGTATGAGGAACATTAGAAACATCAACCTCCCATTAACGTCGTATGAGGAACATTAGAAACATCAACCTCCCATTAACGTCGTATGAGGAACATCAGAGACATCGACCTCCCATTAACATCGTATGAGGAACATTAGAAACATCAACCTCCCATTAACGTCGTATGAGGAACATTAGAGACATCGACCTCCCATTAACATCGTATGAGGAACATTAGAAACATCAACCTCCCATTAACGTCGTATGAGGAACATTAGAGACATCAACCTCCCATTAACATCGTATGAGGAACATTAGAGACATCAACCTCCCATTAACATCGTATGAGGAACATTAGAAACATCAACCTCCCATTAACGTCGTATGAGGAACATCAGAGTTCATTATTTACACTTTCACACAAACAGAGGATCCATGATCAGGAACTCAGACTTTTGAGCAAAGGAAGTTCTGGATTATTAACGATGCCGTGGATTGATCTCATTTCTTTAACATTTCCTCTCTAGAGTTCAACTCACTGTTACCATGGAGATCCGCCATGTTTGTCCATAAACAAAGATGAAATAAAAGAGTGAAAATATAATATCCGTCTAGGGATGGAGTTCATACATTTTTATGACATCGCTGATAATTGGCTTTAAATACTTTTATCATTGTAGAAGTTTGGCTCATTAACGTTTCCCTCATTTCTCTGATGGAAAGTTTCCATGGTAATAAATGAAATATTGTAAACTTTGGCCAAAGCGCTGCATTCATTGATTTGTTTAAACCAGAGCCACAGATCACATGACCTTCACTCGCTGTGATACCGCGGTGTGGCCAGCAGAGGGAGACAGTGGATCAATCACCTGCAGCATTCAGCCAGCAGAGGGCGCTCCACATAGTGAGCACCTGTCCCTCTTTAGACCTTTGTCCCCCAGCTTTAGAGAATGTCCCCCTGTTGCTATGGTTACAGATCAACACAATCAACAATAGAAACACCAGAAAACAATCAATCAGCTGCACTTGAATAGAGCGTTTCTACTTCTCTGAGGCTCGGGTCGTATTGTCCTCCTGGTTTTCGTCTCTTTTCTTTTTCCAGAAGCTTTTAGATTTGGGTAAAGCTGTAGAAATGTGTTTCAACATGAGTGAGGGACGTCATCTGCAGACCCCGCCCGGTGCTAATGCAGCACAGATTATATCAGGGCTTTAAATCCGTCTGAGAGCGGAGACCCTCACAGACCTGGACCTTCTGCAGATGGACATCTCCAACGTCTACACCTGTGGACAGAAGCTCCTCCATGCTTTGGCTCTTTCTCAGTCATCTCTTGGTTGTGACTTTTAGATTTGGGTAAAGTGGAGGAGGGGGTTAGGAGAATCCAAAATGGAGCAGGAGCCGAGACGCTTCTACAGGAGAGAAACAGCTTTCCCTGATTCTACTGACCCGTTCTTCACCTTCAGCTTTACCCAAATCCAAAAGCCTGTAGGCCAGAGTCACGCCTGATTTGAAAGCTAAGACCGGTTTGTTTCACGTGACGTCGCCGTGAAGAACCCTACTGTGGTAACTATGGTGACGGGGCCGGACGTGTGACGTGTGGAAACCTGAGCAGCTCCTGCCGTAGAGCCTGTGAAGTTGGAAGTGCGTGGGAATGTTTTGGACGTAAACACGGCTCAGATGTGAAGATACGGCCGTTTGTCGTCTCAACAAAACCCGAGCCGGTTCGTTTGTGTCTCGTCCAGATCTTTGAGGCGGATGGAGAACACGGACAGAGACGGGAGCAGAAAGGTCCACACATTCACATCTGACCTCCGGTTCAGCTTTACCCAAATCTAAAAGCTCACAGCCTGTAGGGTAAGACCGACGGAACTCATCTGAACGGGACTTTCTCGTGGCGTTTTCATCCTTGTTTTCCTCTCGTTTTTGTGGCTGTTTTTCCAAGAGGTTTTTAGATTTGGGTAAAGCCAAACTGGATGTGCGGAAACTAGAGACGGACTCGGACATGTTTCTGATTTAAAATAAAATCCAAAATAAATCAATTCCAATATTATTTAAATCTTTTCAGGCGGAATCTTTGTCGAACCTGTTCCATCGGCCGATTTCCTCCAGGAGCAGGTCAGACGTTTGTTTACTGTTGTTTATTGTTTTTATTGTTTTTATTGTTGTTTATTGATGTTTGTTGTTGTTTATTGTTGTTTGTTGTTGTTTGTTGTTGTTTGTTGTTGACTGTGTCGGGACAGCGGGGTTTCTCCGTCAGCAGGGGGCGCTGTTTAAAACATTTGTGAAGGAACATTTTCCAAACCACAGTCAAAGATCTGTCAGTATTTCAGCAGATGTTCCTCAGAGCTTCTTCTCTCTTGTGTTTCATCGTCTCAGGCTGAGTTTCCAGATTCCGTCTGTCAGACTCTTCAGGAGGAACAAACCCCGAGGTGAGACCTTCATCCATCTGCTCTTCAGTCTGAGGCTCATCATCCAACATGGATCCACAAGAAATATATGATCAGGATGTTCTACTGTCTCCTCCTCGTCTCCTTTCCTCCCTCCTCATCTCCTTTCCTCCCTCCTCGTCTTCTTTCCTCCCTCCTCATCTCCTTTCCTACCTCCTCGTCTCCTTTCCTCCCTCCTCATCTCTTTTCCTCCCTCCTCGTCTCCTTTCCTCCCTCCTCATCTCCTTTCCTCTCTCCTCGTCTCCTTTCCTCTCTCCTCATCTCCTTCCCTACCTCCTCATCTCCTTTCCTCCCTCCTCGTCTCCTTTCCTCCCTCCTCATCTCCTTTCCTACCTCCTCGTCTCCTTTCCTCCCTCCTCATCTCTTTTCCTCCCTCCTCGTCTCCTTTCCTCCCTCCTCATCTCCTTTCCTCTCTCCTCGTCTCCTTTCCTCCCTCCTCAGCCCTCAGCGTGTCGTCTCCATCCCCTCTCGCCTCGGCTCCGCCCTCTTTCCCTCTGCTGACCTATCAGAGCGAGCCTCGCCGCAGGGACGCGGGCAGACTGCGCTCCTATTCGTCGCCTCCGGTCACATGGACCCGCCCACCGCCACGCCACGGCGCGGCGAAGAAGCCGACCACGCCCCCTCCGCCCAGAGCCCCCCCGCTCACGGTCAGAGATGAATCAGTTATTATGAGCATTACAGTAACTGAGGGTTTTCCTCGTGTCTCCAGTTTCCTCTGACATGGTTGATCTAACCTTCATCATGTCTTCGAGTGTTGCTAAAGCAGAGCGTTCTCTCTGAGCTGGGCGGGCTGTGGGCGCCCACAATTTCTTCTGTCACAGGGCCCAGCATATCTAGCGGCGCCCCTGGTGCGAGGAGCTCAGTTCTGCCTATATTTAGGGTCTTACAGCAGATAAACCTATTCATAGGTCTATCTGCTGAAAGGTGTATCTTCATGGGCCCTTAGATCCTAGCCTATGCTCACGGCCCATAACGCAGAGTTCACTCACACTGTGAGTAAAACTCAGTCTGAATCTCCATTCTCTTCTTGTGAATGATCCTCCTGTGGCAGGCGCTGATTAGCCTCTGTCTTATGCACATTATATTGCGCTTTTTGATTGTCCTTAAAACAGCATTATCGTAGAATAATAAACTGATTATTAGTATTAATAATAATGTAATCATCATCATTTCAGACTAAACACTGACTGTTACTGCCTTGTATTGCATTCATTTCAAATGAAAACACGTTTCCTCTCATACAATTATTATTATTATTAACGCATTTATGTTTAAATATTGAGTATATAATCTCGCTTCCTTATTAGGTAGTACGAAAAAAGCAAAAAGGGTAAAAAAAAACACATTAATACTGTCGGCTCGTAAAGTTAACGTCAATGCGCCGATACCGGAAGTGAGACCGAACATGAAAATATACCTTTTTTTTTGTTTAATTTAAAAAATTGCGGATTGTAGTTTGTTAGGATGAGACGAGAACATAATAGTGTAAATATTTAAGGCAGTGGTGAGTTTAAAGTGCGGGTTTTGGAGCGAGCGTTGTGGTTTTACTGTGAAATAGCCGCGTTAGCCTGTTAGCTCCGGAGGCTAACGGCTCCAGAGCTAACAGCGGCCACAGTGGGGACATCACCCGGGCCGTCGAGCTCCCCAGGCCGGCTACAGCTGCTCCTGCGGCCGCCCCGAAGGTGGACTCATCCCGGGAGAGGGACACAGGAAGAAGAAGAGCAGAAGAACCAGGAGGAGGAAGAGGAGGAAGATGACCGGAGACTGCGCGGTAATGACGGGCCCAGCATCAGCACCACATCAGCTCAGCATCCTCCCGGACTTAACTCGGACTAAACACGGGCTAAACACGGGCTAAACCTGGGCTAAACCTGGGCTAAAGCAGCTCCAGGCCTGGGCTAAATGCACCTGCTCTTTAACAGAAGCCAAGAGGAAACCGAAATACCAGTGTCTAGTCAAATGTTTCATCCTCGTTTATTTTAGTCCCTGTGAAATTAGACTGAACTAAAGTAAAAGCAGTCGAAGAAACTGAAACTGAGTAAAATCTGCAGATGTTTAGCTCGACTCCTGAACAGGAATGAAAAGTAAAAGACTAAAACCACGTGAACTTTAGTGACAGTTTGATTGAAATTCACTCCCAAAGGAACAGGTCTGATCTTTGTCCAGGAGGGAGTTTAACCTCTTAACCCCCGCCTTAACTCCAGTTCAGCTTTACCCAAATCTACAAGGGCACAGTAGGGCTGGGCGATATGGCCTAAAATCTATATCATGATATGAAAAAATAAATATCACGATAACGATATATTTGACGATATAATTGACAATGGACGAATTACTTCGAAATCCCAGCCTCACGCCGATTGGGAAGATTCATTCAGTGATATTTTATTCTTTTCTTTTTTTACGGCATAATTGTCTCAGAAATATGATCCACTCGAGCCGTTTACCTTCATTTCATTTTACTTTTTCAGCTCGTGTCCCCGTGTTCTACCGTTTATGCTGCTCTGACGGAGTAACATGAATTATATTGTGTCTACAACGATATCAAAACATTATATCACGATAACGATATGCGATACGATATGGCTTTACCCAAATCTACAAGGGCACAGCCTACGGGCCAGTAACGCCTCATTTGAAAGCTAAGACCTACAAAATTAATGGTAACTTTTTTTTTATCGTGTTTTGCTCTTTTTTAAATCACTTTTTAATTGTGTTTTTGTCGCTCATTTGCCGCGTTTTTGTGTTAAAGCGTGTGTTGTGTTAAAGCGTGTGTTAAAGCGTGTGTTGTGTTAAAGCGTGTGTTAAAGCGTGTGTTGTGTTAAAGCGTGTGTTAAAGCGTGTGTTGTGTTAAAGCGTGTGTTGTGTTAAGGCGTGTGTTGTGTTAAAGCGTGTGTTGTGTTAAAGCGTGTGTTAAAGCGTGTGTTGTGTTAAAGCGTGTGTTAAAGCGTGTGTTGTGTTAAAGCGTGTGTTAAAGCGTGTGTTGTGTTAAAGCGTGTGTTAAAGCGTGTGTTGTGTTAAAGCGTGTGTTGTGTTAAGGCGTGTGTTGTGTTAAAGCGTGTGTTGTGTTAAAGCGTGTGTTAAAGCGTGTGTTGTGTTAAAGCGTGTGTTGTGTGTGTTGTGTTAAAGCGTGTGTTGTGTTAAAGCGTGTGTTGTGTTAAAGCGTGTGTTGTGTTAAAGCGTGTGTTGTGTTAAAGCGTGTGTTGTGTTAAAGCGTGTGTTGTGTTAAAGCGTGTGTTGTGTTAAAGCGTGTGTTGTGTTAAAGCGTGTGTTGTGTTAAAGCGTGTGTTGTGTTAAAGCGTGTGTTGTGTTAAAGCGTGTGTTGTGTTAAAGCGTGTGTTGTGTTAAAGCGTGTGTTGTGTTAAGGCGTGTGTTAAAGCGTGTGTTGTTTGTGTTGTTTGTGTTAAAGCGTGTGTTAAAGCGTGTGTTGTGTTAAAGCGTGTGTTGTGTGTGTTGTTTGTGTTAAAGCGTGTGTTAAAGCGTGTGTTGTGTTAAAGCGTGTGTTGTGTGTGTTGTGTTCAGGTGGAGGACGTGGACCCGCTGGAGCCCGGCCGCGGTCACGGTGAGCGTCGTCTTTCACTCACTCAGCGGTTTTTAATCAGCAGGACTGAGACACAAGGAGAGGTTATGAGATCACGTGTGGATTTACTTCAGGCTTCGCTTTGTTTTTGTTTTTGTTTTTTTTACATAATAAAATAAGACAAACTTTAATCCCCCCACCCAACCCCAGCCCCTCCTCCTTGCACTCATACCACACTCATACCACACTCATCCACACACTCAGAGTGTTTTGAGGAACACAGACTATAAACAGAAAGGAAGCACAAATACAATCATGTAAAAAAAAATATATATATATATATATATATATATATAAATAAATAAAAGAGTCAGATGAAATCACTAATACCGATCAAAAACAAAATGTCATATAATCGGCAAAACGTTTATGACATAACACATGGCACCGCAAGTACAACCAGTATTATATCTCCAAGTGAGCAGACGTTCCATTTCTTTTCATGCTCAATTATCCCGTCGTTATTTGTTGCTATAATTGTTTCATTTACTGACGATAAACTCTATTCTGAAAGTGTTTTATACATAACTTTGATAACGTTTTACCTTCAGAATCATCAGAATCATCAGAATCATCCTATTCAAAGGCTCAAAAACACAGAGCACAGGCTTCGCTTTGTCCTTTCACCTGGAAACCCCCACCGTTTTCTCGGCTTTACCCAAATCCAAAAGCTTCTCACAGCCTATAGGCCAGAGTTACGCCTCATTTGAAAGCTAAGACCTGCAAAACTGATCGTGGCTTTGTTGTTGTGTTTTCGTCTTGTTTGTGCTTTTTAATCTAATCGTGTGTTTGACCCTTTTTTCGCAAGAAGCTTTTAGATTCGGGTAAAGCCGAACCGGAGACGATGCGCTCGGTAAGAGGTTAACACGTTGGGGAAAAGTTGAGAAAAAAGTTTTAATTTTTTTTTTAAACTGGATGAACATGTGAAACCAATTGCCGCGCCTGAACCGCAGGTCAAATATTACTCGAGTAAAAGTAACAGTTGCTCAGTCGGAGTATTTCCTGTAGAAAGTACTTCCTTCAGTTTTTTTTTTCCACTTTACAACAAAATACTTTTCCATCAGAATCAAACTTCTCTGTGAGTTTTCAGCAAAGAAACTCTGAGGGAAAAGAAAAGGCTTAAATACTTTATCATCTATAAACCCTTAATAAATAAATAATACATAAGTGCGAGGAGGCGGAGCTTCAGTCTGAGTGATTTAAACCCTGAGGATTAAACGGATCAGCTGACCTGAGTGGGCGGAGTTTGTAAAATCCTGGAGGGATCGTTAAGTATTCAAAGTATTCAAAGTATTCAGTCCAATCCCTTTAAATACGTGTTTGGAGACAATGTGGCTGGATTCCTCTCTGTGCTGCGACACGACAGCGCCACCTGCTGTTCATAGACTGCGCTTCATCAGGGACGTGTTAAACAATACCCGTCTGGTATTGGAAACATATACGTTTTGATGCTGTTCATCAAAATAAAATAAAAAGTGAAAAAAAAATAGAAAAACAAGTGGAAAAATTTAAATCTGGGAAACATTCTGAAAATGTTGGGAAAAAACGTGGAAAAAATGTTGGTAACATTTTATTTTATTTTTTTATATGAAAATATGCCCTCTATTCTTTATTCTTTATTCTCTATTCTTTATTAGGGTCCCCAGTAGCTTCCACAAAGGGGTCGCCCGTCTTCCTGGGGTCAAACAAATGATACAAATGCTAAAGAAATGGAAGGAAAAGGAATAATTTAACATTATTCCTTTGTTTTATGGCTCTATATGACAAATACTTTAACTGTACTTTAACTGTACTTTATCCTACACTAAAGTACCCCAGCCCTGGTCCTGTTTGCTGCTGAGGCTCAGACTGTGCCCTTAGAGTTTAAAGTATTTATATTTTATTTGTGTCTAACTGAGGTGTTTCATGTTTGAACTGAGAAACTTTCCTAGTTTGAAACGATGTGAATAAAGCGATTCTGATCCAGGCCCGGACTCTGAGCGGGACGTCCCTGATCCCGGCCCGGACTCTGAGCGGGACGTCCCTGATCCAGGCCCGGACTCTGAGCGGGACATCTACATGAGGTTCATGAAGTGTCACAAATGCTACGACATCGTCCCCACCAGCTCCAAACTCGTGGTGTTCGACACCACGCTGCAGGTACTGGGCCGGGACTAGACCGGGACTGGACCGGGACTGGACCGGGACTGGACCGGGGATGGGACTGGACCGGGACTGGACCGGGACTAGAGCTGGGCAATATATCGTCTACAGGGGTTCTCAAACCTTTTGTGCTGGGACCCCATAAATTGAAACGTAAACAACCCGTGTGAGCTCGTCCTGGGTCTCCTGGTCGTTTACAGGAGGTCCTGCTGGACGTGTCCAAACATCATGATCTCTGAATCTGCACAGAGGAAACACCAGAGCTCCAGCTTTATCTGTGTGGGACCTGCTAATGGGGCAGGTTAACGATACGGGACAGGAAGGACACGTTACTGTCCCGGCGGAAATCACGTGTGGATAAAGGAGAGACAAAGATGGAGAAAAATACAGGGGGGGGGTTATCGAGAAAGTCCCAAAATATTCAGATGTTCATTTAAGTCAGTATCGCTCAGCTCTCCCAGGGTCTGTACCGGATCTGGACTGAGACTGGACTGGGACTGGACTGGGACTGGACTAAGACTGGACTGGGACTGGACTAAGACTGGACTGGGACTGGACCGGGTCTGGACTGAGACTGGACCGGGTCTGGGCTGAGACTGGACCGGGTCTGGACCAGGACTCAGGCTCTTCTCTTCTCCAGGTGAAGAAGGCGTTCTTCGCTCTGGTGGCGAACGGCGTGCGAGCGGCTCCTCTTTGGGAAAGCAAGAACCAGAGCTTCGTTGGTAGGACTTCAGGAGGAGACGCTGCAGGGAAGTCCTGAATGTGGAGCTTCTGACATGAAGGAACATCAGGAACATCAGGAACACGATCTAAACGTGTTTGCTTTGGCTCTGGTTTAGTTTGGGAATAAACGAGTTCCTAATATTGAAATCCTCCTGGTCCAAAGCTCGAAGGGGAAACGTTCATGTTCTCACCTGCGGCGTCTCCACTTTAACAGAGCACATTATCCCCTGTTCAGCTTTACCCAAATCTAAAAGCGGACAGGCCAGTGTAACGCCTAATTTGAAAGCTAAGACCTACAAACCTGATTGTAAGGCCGTTTTTTGATGAATTTTTTCAGCAATTTTTGTTTTTTGCAGCGTCCTCGTCTTCTTTAATCGCTTCTTTGTTGTATATTGGTCAGTTTTTGGTAGATTTGGGTAAAGCCAAACTGTGCTGGGTGGATGTGGATGGCTGGAGGGGCGGGGCCTAACGCAGGTGTGTGTTTGCAGGCATGTTGACCATCACAGACTTCATCAACATTCTGACCCGATACTACAAGTCCCCGATGGTCAGTCCAAACTCACGCAGCAGCTTTTCCATCCAGACGTTCCATCATCTCATCGGTTTGTGTTCCAGGTCCAGATCTACGAGCTGGAGGAGCACAAGATCGAGACGTGGAGAGGTACTGACCCCGGGGGGCGCTGTAGAGTCGCCGCCCATTGGCGCACAGTGTTAACGGCTGCAGTACCACGTTTGGCCTCACGCGGATTCTTTTGTTTCAGAGCTGTATCTACAGGAGACGTTCAAACCTCTGGTCCACATCTGTCCAGACGCAAGGTCAGTCCTGCAGAGGTCACTGTGCAGATGTTTTCTCCAGGATCCAACATGGCGGTGTCGCTCATTCATTCACAAATACTTCAGTCTCCACAACAGAAGCTCCTCGCTGACGTGTCTTTGTATCTGTTGTCCTCAGTGTTTTCGACGCCGTCCATTCTCTGATCAGACACAAGATCCACCGCCTGCCGGTCATCGACCCGGTCAGCGGGAACGCCCTGTACATCCTCACGCACAAGCGCATCCTCAAGTTCCTGCAGCTGTTCGTGAGTACGAGTACTACGAGTACTGCGAGTACTACGAGTACTACGAGTACTAGGGAACGCCCTGTACATCCTCACGCACAAGCGCATCCTCAAGTTCCTGCAGCTGTTCGTGAGTACGAGTACTACGAGTACTGCGAGTACTACGAGTACTACGAGTACTAGGGAACGCCCTGTACATCCTCACGCACAAGCGCATCCTCAAGTTCCTGCAGCTGTTCGTGAGTACGAGTACTACGAGTACTACGAGTACTACGAGTACTACGAGTACTACGGGTACTACGAGTACTACGAGTACTACGAGTACTAGGGAACGCCCTGTACATCCTCACGCACAAGCGCATCCTCAAGTTCCTGCAGCTGTTCGTGAGTACGAGTACTACGAGTACTACGAGTACTACGGGTACTACGGGAACGCCCTGTACATCCTCACGCACAAACGCATCCTCAAGTTCCTGCAGCTGTTCGTGAGTACAAGTACTACGAGTACTACGGGTACTACGAGTACTACGGGTCCTACGGGTACTAGGGAACGCCCTGTACATCCTCACGCACAAGCGCATCCTCAAGTTCCTGCAGCTGTTCGTGAGTACGAGTACTACGGGTACTACGGGTACTACGAGTACTACGAGTACTACGGGTACTACGAGTACTACGGGTACTACGAGTACTACGGGAACGCCCTGTACATCCTCACGCACAAGCGCATCCTCAAGTTCCTGCAGCTGTTCGTGAGTACGAGTACTACGAGTACTACGAGTACTACGAGTACTACGGGTACTACGGGTACTACGAGTACTACGGGTACTACGGGTACTACGGGTACTACGGGTACTACGGGTACTACGAGTACTACGGGTACTACGGGTACTACGGGAACGCCCTGTACATCCTCACGCACAAGCGCATCCTCAAGTTCCTGCAGCTGTTCGTGAGTACGAGTACTACGGGTACTACGAGTACTACGGGTACTACGAGTACTACGGGTACTACGAGTACTACGGGTACTACGAGTACTACGGGTACTACGAGTACTACGGGAACGCCCTGTACATCCTCACGCACAAGCGCATCCTCAAGTTCCTGCAGCTGTTCGTGAGTACGAGTACTAAGAGTACTACGAGTACTACGAGTACTACGAGTACTACGGGTACTACGGGTACTACGAGTACTACGGGTACTACGGGTACTACGGGAACGCCCTGTACATCCTCACGCACAAGCGCATCCTCAAGTTCCTGCAGCTGTTCGTGAGTACGAGTACTAAGAGTACTACGAGTACTACGAGTACTACGAGTACTACGGGTACTACGGGTACTACGGGTACTACGGGTACTACGGGAACGCCCTGTACATCCTCACGCACAAACGCATCCTCAAGTTCCTGCAGCTGTTCGTGAGTACGAGTACTAAGAGTACTCTGTATGTGTACATGTATGTGTATACAAGTACCACACGTACTACGAGTACTCTGTATGTGTACATATATGTATATCCAAAACTAGGGATGGCCGATATATCGTCATCTTTTCACATATCGGTATCGGTCCGATATAGGAAAATATCGGCCGATATTTTTTTTATGATTTTCTGTGCCGTGATGTCGTAGCGCACTTGAATGCAGCTGCAGTGTAGACGGGGGGGGGGGGGTCTGAGGGGGGGGGGGGTTTATTCAAATGATCTGAAATAAACAGCGGCTCCGAAAAATAAAGAATCTCCAGCATAAAGTCACACGTCTCCAAAGAAAGAATGTTTTTACTCAGTTTAAACAAAGTGGAGACACTTGGACACAGAGACACTTGGACACAGAGACACAGAGACACATGGACACAGAGACACTCGGACACAGAGACACTTGGACACAGAGACACTTGGACACAGAGACACAGAGACACATGGACACAGAGACACTCGGACACAGAGACACTTGGACACAGAGACACTTGGACACAGAGACACTTGGACACAGAGACACAGAGACACATGGACACAGAGACACTCGGACACAGAGACACTTGGACACAGAGACACTTGGACACAGAGACACAGAGACACATGGACACAGAGACACTTGGACACAGAGACACTTGGACACAGAGACACTCGGACACAGAGACACTTGGACACAGAGACACTTGGACACAGAGACACAGAGACACTTGGACACAGAGACACTCGGACACAGAGACACTCGGACACAGAGACACTTGGACACAGAGACACAGAGACACTTGGACACAGAGACACTTGGACACAGAGACACTTGGACACAGAGACACAGAGACACATGGACACAGAGACACAGAGACACTCGGACACAGAGACACTTGGACACAGAGACACAGAGACACATGGACACAGAGACACAGAGACACAGAGACACTTAGACACAGAGACACTTGGACACAGAGACACTCGGACACAGAGACACAGAGACACATGGACACAGAGACACAGAGACACAGAGACACTCGGACACAGAGACACTTGGACACAGAGACACAGAGACACATGGACACAGAGACACAGAGACACAGAGACACTCGGACACAGAGACACTTGGACACAGAGACACAGAGACACATGGACACAGAGACACAGAGACACAGAGACACTCGGACACAGAGACACTTGGACACAGAGACACAGAGACACAGAGACACTCGGACACAGAGACACTTGGACACAGAGACACAGAGACACATGGACACAGAGACACAGAGACACAGAGACACTCGGACACAGAGACACTTGGACACAGAGACACAGAGACACATGGACACAGAGACACAGAGACACAGAGACACTTGGACACAGAGACACAGAGACACATGGACACAGAGACACAGAGACACAGAGACACTCGGACACAGAGACACTTGGACACAGAGACACAGAGACACATGGACACAGAGACACAGAGACACAGAGACACTCGGACACAGAGACACTCGGACACAGAGACACAGAGACACTCGGACACAGAGACACTTGGACACAGAGACACTCGGACACAGAGACACTTGGACACAGAGACACTTGGACACAGAGACACTTGGACACAGAGACACAGAGACACTTAGACACAGAGACACTTGGTCACAGAGACACTCGGACACAGAGACACTTGGACACAGAGACACATGGACACAGAGACACAGAGACACAGAGACACTCGGACACAGAGACACTTGGACACAGAGACACTTGGACACAGAGACACTTGGACACAGAGACACTCGGACACAGAGACACTTGGACACAGAGACACTTGGACACAGAGACACTTGGACACAGAGACACTCGGACACAGAGACACTTGGACACAGAGACACAGAGACACTCGGACACAGAGACACTCGGACACAGAGACACTTGGACACAGAGACACAGAGACACTCGGACACAGAGACACTCGGACACAGAGACACTTGGACACAGAGATACTTGGACACAGAGACACAGAGACACTGCTGTTACCAACGGGACTGAATCGGCCTCCATGATTTAGACTCAGGATTAAGGTTTATAACCTTGTTAGCGTAGCGTAGCTTCCAACAGGCTAACGGCTACAACACGTAACATTACCTTTGTGTCATGTAGGTTTAACTACAGTGAGGATCACGGCTGAATCACGTTTACTGTGAACACGTGTGTCACGTTAATGAGAACCAGGCGTGACGTCGCGTTTTCACACATATTTAATTAGAAGCATCGTTAGCGCATTTTACTAAAGCTCAGGCTAATCCTGTGAATCCACTGTTTGCCTTTTGCTCTAAACCAACTCTACACCTTCACATTCTGATAGGTTCAGTAGAAGACGCTGTTAAAGTCACATGATGCTTCACACAGTTTATCAGATTTGTATAAAGTTAAAACATAACTTAAACACATGGTAGCCTAGCTTATTCCCAGTGTCACTGTTTCCCATTAATACAGGACATGGGTGAAAGTGTAATAATAAGTAGGTCTGACTAAATAAAAAAAATAAAAAAATTACACTTCCCTCCAACATTGCATTTGATCTTTTCAATATTTTCTAATAAAAAGGAGTTTGTTCCATCATAGTGTGTGAGACGGTGAGTCCAGACACTGTATTGTTTATTTTCCAATAGTGGAACCATAATTTGAGTGAGCCTTTTTATTAATTTTTAATGTCAAAATAAATATCGGCAAATATCGGATGTCGATGGAACATTTTCATATCGGACCATCCTTATCTAAAACTATGACCACTTAAACAATAAGTAAATTAATCGAACGGTAATATGAGCAATGATAAAACATAAGAGAAAACTATACAACTAAGTAAATAAACTCAGAAATCACAAACTCTGTGTTTTTCATATTTGTAAATTGTCTGTGAGTCTCATCAGATTTTAAACCTGTGACATTTAAACTGGAATTATCAAAGCTGCTAATCAATAATCAATAATCGTGTTTTGGGGGAGGCACTTATAAGCTTCCTTGCTTCGGCCTACTGCTTTTGAGTTATTATTTATTTTTATTTTTATTGGTTTTGTGTGATAATGTAAATGTAATGATGTAAATATTGTAAATAATAGCTCAAATAAATAAATCAATACCACAAATACCACTGTTACTGCGGCTACAGCTAATGCTAACGCGGCTAGTGCTAACGTCCACAGCAGCTTATACAGCGAACCAGATGTTTACACTTTATAAAAAGTAAAAAAAAATTCTCAGTGTCTGACATGAAACTAGAATTAAGTTTTATTATTTATTATTTTATTTAGAAGCTCTGACTCCAAAACAAACACGAGGAGAAAGACTTTAATGTTTGGAGACGTGTCCTGTGTCTGTTTGTCCATAATGACCATGGTCACGTCTGGAGCAAAAACCCTGAGAACACCATCCCAACTGTGAAGTACGGGGGGGCAGCATCATGCTGTGGGGTTGCTGTGGGAGGGGCTGGTGCACTTCACTAAATAGATGACATCATGAAGAAAGAACTCTATGTGGAAATACTGGAGCAACATCTCCAGAGGAGGTGAAGGCTTGGACAGATGGGTCTTCCAAATGGACCATGACCCAAAGCCAAGCTGGTTTAAAGTGACTTCAGGAAAACAAGTTTAAATGTATCAGAGCTGAAAAGGCATAGGCACACAAGGCAGCCTACAGATGTGTCTCAGTTACACCAGTTCTGTTTGGAGGAATGGACCAAACTCATCCAACTATTGTGAGAAGCTTGTGGAAGGAAATCCAAAACGTTTGACCCGAGTTATTCAGTTTAAAGGCAACGCTACAAATATTATTTTGGTTTGGATCCGTAATGTCGTGCCCCCCCCCCCCCCCTGTGTCCCCCCCCTGTGTCCCCCGTGTGCAGGTGTGTGAGATGGCGATGCCCGCCTTCATGAAGCAGAGTCTGGAGGAGCTGGGCGTCGGCACCTACACCAACATCGCCTTCATCCACCCGGACACGCCCCTCTACACCGCCCTGAGCGTGTTCACCCACCGCCGCGTGTCGGCGCTGCCCGTGGTCGACCACGGCGGCAACGTGGTCGACATCTACTCCAAGTTCGACGTCATCGTGAGCCACGTTTACAGCTTCATACCGTGTTTATAACGGGGCCGGTAACGTTAAACTAACGGCTTCATACCGTGTTTATAACGGGGCCGGTAACGTTAGACTAACGGCTTCATACCGTGTTTATAACGGGGCCGGTAACGTTAGACTAACGGCTTCATACCGTGTTTATAACGGGGCCGGTAACGTTAGACTAACGGCTTCATACCGTGTTTATAACGGGGCCGGTAACGTTAAACTAACGGCTTCATACTGTGTTTATAACGGGGCCGGTAACGTTAAACTAACGGCTTCATACCGTGTTTATAACGGGGCCGGTAACGTTAAACTAACGGCTTCATACCGTGTTTATAACGGGGCCGGTAACGTTAGACTAACGGCTTCATACCGTGTTTGTAACGGGGCCGGTAACGTTAGACTAACGGCTTCATACTGTGTTTGTAACGGGGCCGGTAACGTTAGACTAACGGCTTCATACTGTGTTTGTAACGGGGCCGGTAACGTTAAACTAACGGCTTCATACTGTGTTTATAACGGGGCCGGTAACGTTAGACTAACGGCTTCATACTGTGTTTGTAACGGGGCCGGTAACGTTAAACTAACGGCTTCATACTGTGTTTATAACGGGGCCGGTAACGTTAGACTAACAGCTTCATACTGTGTTTGTAACGGGGCCGGTAACGTTAGACTAACGGCTTCATACCGTGTTTATAACGGGGCCGGTAACGTTAGACTAACGGCTTCATACTGTGTTTGTAACGGGGCCGGTAACGTTAGACTAACGGCTTCATACCGTGTTTATAACGGGGCCGGTAACGTTAGACTAACGGCTTCATACCGTGTTTATAACGGGGCCGGTAACGTTAGACTAACGGCTTCATACTGTGTTTATAACGGGGCCGGTAACGTTAGACTAACGGCTTCATACCGTGTTTATAACGGGGCCGGTAACGTTAGACTAACGGCTTCATACCGTGTTTATAACGGGGCCGGTAACGTTAAACTAACGGCTTCATACTGTGTTTATAACGGGGCCGGTAACGTTAAACTAACGGCTTCATACCGTGTTTATAACGGGGCCGGTAACGTTAGACTAACGGCTTCATACCGTGTTTGTAACGGGGCCGGTAACGTTAGACTAACGGCTTCATACTGTGTTTGTAACGGGGCCGGTAACGTTAGACTAACGGCTTCATACTGTGTTTATAACGGGGCCGGTAACGTTAGACTAACGGCTTCATACTGTGTTTGTAACGGGGCCGGTAACGTTAAACTAACGGCTTCATACTGTGTTTATAACGGGGCCGGTAACGTTAGACTAACGGCTTCATACTGTGTTTGTAACGGGGCCGGTAACGTTAGACTAACGGCTTCATACCGTGTTTATAACGGGGCCGGTAACGTTAGACTAACGGCTTCATACCGTGTTTATAACGGGGCCGGTAACGTTAGACTAACGGCTTCATACCGTGTTTATAACGGGGCCGGTAACGTTAGACTAACGGCTTCATACTGTGTTTATAACGGGGCCGGTAACGTTAGACTAACGGCTTCATACTGTGTTTATAACGGGGCCGGTAACGTTAAACTAACGGCTTCATACCGTGTTTATAACGGGGCCGGTAACGTTAGACTAACGGCTTCATACTGTGTTTATAACGGGGCCGGTAACGTTAGACTAACGGCTTCATACTGTGTTTGTAACGGGGCCGGTAACGTTAGACTAACGGCTTCATACTGTGTTTGTAACGGGGCCGGTAACGTTAAACTAACGGCTTCATACCGTGTTTGTAACGGGGCCGGTAACGTTAGACTAACGGCTTCATACTGTGTTTATAACGGGGCCGGTAACGTTAAACTAACGGCTTCATACCGTGTTTGTAACGGGGCCGGTAACGTTAGACTAACGGCTTCATACCGTGTTTGTAACGGGGCCGGTAACGTTAGACTAACGGCTTCATACTGTGTTTATAACGGGGCCGGTAACGTTAAACTAACGGCTTCATACTGTGTTTATAACGGGGCCGGTAACGTTAGACTAACGGCTTCATACTGTGTTTGTAACGGGGCCGGTAACGTTAGACTAACGGCTTCATACTGTGTTTGTAACGGGGCCGGTAACGTTAGACTAACGGCTTCATACCGTGTTTATAACGGGGCCGGTAACGTTAGACTAACGGCTTCATACCGTGTTTATAACGGGGCCGGTAACGTTAGACTAACGGCTTCATACTGTGTTTATAACGGGGCCGGTAACGTTAGACTAACGGCTTCATACTGTGTTTATAACGGGGCCGGTAACGTTAAACTAACGGCTTCATACCGTGTTTATAACGGGGCCGGTAACGTTAGACTAACGGCTTCATACTGTGTTTATAACGGGGCCGGTAACGTTAGACTAACGGCTTCATACTGTGTTTATAACGGGGCCGGTAACGTTAGACTAACGGCTTCATACTGTGTTTGTAACGGGGCCGGTAACGTTAGACTAACGGCTTCATACCGTGTTTATAACGGGGCCGGTAACGTTAGACTAACGGCTTCATACTGTGTTTATAACGGGGCCGGTAACGTTAGACTAACGGCTTCATACTGTGTTTATAACGGGGCCGGTAACGTTAGACTAACGGCTTCATACTGTGTTTATAACGGGGCCGGTAACGTTAGACTAACGGCTTCATACTGTGTTTGTAACGGGGCCGGTAACGTTAGACTAACGGCTTCATACTGTGTTTATAACGGGGCCGGTAACGTTAGACTAACGGCTTCATACTGTGTTTGTAACGGGGCCGGTAACGTTAGACTAACGGCTTCATACTGTGTTTATAACGGGGCCGGTAACGTTAGACTAACGGCTTCATACTGTGTTTATAACGGGGCCGGTAACGTTAAACTAACGGCTTCATACCGTGTTTGTAACGGGGCCGGTAACGTTAGACTAACGGCTTCATACTGTGTTTATAACGGGGCCGGTAACGTTAGACTAACGGCTTCATACTGTGTTTATAACGGGGCCGGTAACGTTAGACTAACGGCTTCATACTGTGTTTATAACGGGGCCGGTAACGTTAGACTAACGGCTTCATACTGTGTTTATAACGGGGCCGGTAACGTTAAACTAACGGCTTCATACCGTGTTTGTAACGGGGCCGGTAACGTTAGACTAACGGCTTCATACCGTGTTTGTAACGGGGCCGGTAACGTTAG
Source organism: Proterorhinus semilunaris (assembly GCA_021464625.1). Lineage (NCBI taxonomy): Eukaryota > Metazoa > Chordata > Actinopteri > Gobiiformes > Gobiidae > Proterorhinus > Proterorhinus semilunaris. The sequence continues at coordinate 794,985 of CM038362.1, read as the reverse complement.
ACTAACGGCTTCATACCGTGTTTATAACGGGGCCGGTAACGTTAGACTAACGGCTTCATACTGTGTTTATAACGGGGCCGGTAACGTTAGACTAACGGCTTCATACTGTGTTTATAACGGGGCCGGTAACGTTAAACTAACGGCTTCATACTGTGTTTATAACGGGGCCGGTAACGTTAAACTAACGGCTTCATACCGTGTTTGTAACGGGGCCGGTAACGTTAAACTAACGGCTTCATACCGTGTTTGTAACGGGGCCGGTAACGTTAGACTAACGGCTTCATACTGTGTTTATAACGGGGCCGGTAACGTTAAACTAACGGCTTCATACCGTGTTTGTAACGGGGCCGGTAACGTTAAACTAACGGCTTCATACCGTGTTTGTAACGGGGCCGGTAACGTTAAACTAACGGCTTCATACCGTGTTTGTAACGGGGCCGGTAACGTTAAACTAACGGCTTCATACCGTGTTTGTAACGGGGCCGGTAACGTTAAACTAACGGCTTCATACCGTGTTTATAACGGGGCCGGTAACGTTAAACTAACGGCTTCATACCGTGTTTGTAACGGGGCTGGTAACGTTAGACTAACGGCTTCATACCGTGTTTATAACGGGGCCGGTAACGTTAAACTAACGGCTTCATACCGTGTTTGTAACGGGGCCGGTAACGTTAAACTAACGGCTTCATACTGTGTTTATAACGGGGCCGGTAACGTTAAACTAACGGCTTCATACTGTGTTTATAACGGGGCCGGTAACGTTAGACTAACGGCTTCATACTGTGTTTATAACGGGGCCGGTAACGTTAAACTAACGGCTTCATACTGTGTTTATAACGGGGCCGGTAACGTTAGACTAACGGCTTCATACCGTGTTTGTAACGGGGCCGGTAACGTTAGACTAACGGCTTCATACCGTGTTTATAACGGGGCCGGTAACGTTAGACTAACGGCTTCATACTGTGTTTATAACGGGGCCGGTAACGTTAAACTAACGGCTTCATACTGTGTTTATAACGGGGCCGGTAACGTTAAACTAACGGCTTCATACCGTGTTTGTAACGGGGCCGGTAACGTTAGACTAACGGCTTCATACTGTGTTTATAACGGGGCCGGTAACGTTAGACTAACGGCTTCATACCGTGTTTGTAACGGGGCCGGTAACGTTAGACTAACGGCTTCATACTGTGTTTATAACGGGGCCGGTAACGTTAGACTAACGGCTTCATACTGTGTTTGTAACGGGGCCGGTAACGTTAGACTAACGGCTTCATACTGTGTTTATAACGGGGCCGGTAACGTTAGACTAACGGCTTCATACTGTGTTTATAACGGGGCCGGTAACGTTAAACTAACGGCTTCATACCGTGTTTGTAACGGGGCTGGTAACGTTAGACTAACGGCTTCATACCGTGTTTATAACGGGGCCGGTAACGTTAAACTAACGGCTTCATACCGTGTTTGTAACGGGGCCGGTAACGTTAAACTAACGGCTTCATACCGTGTTTGTAACGGGGCCGGTAACGTTAGACTAACGGCTTCATACCGTGTTTATAACGGGGCCGGTAACGTTAGACTAACGGCTTCATACTGTGTTTATAACGGGGCCGGTAACGTTAAACTAACGGCTTCATACTGTGTTTATAACGGGGCCGGTAACGTTAAACTAACGGCTTCATACCGTGTTTGTAACGGGGCCGGTAACGTTAGACTAACGGCTTCATACTGTGTTTATAACGGGGCCGGTAACGTTAGACTAACGGCTTCATACTGTGTTTATAACGGGGCCGGTAACGTTAGACTAACGGCTTCATACCGTGTTTGTAACGGGGCCGGTAACGTTAGACTAACGGCTTCATACTGTGTTTATAACGGGGCCGGTAACGTTAGACTAACGGCTTCATACTGTGTTTGTAACGGGGCCGGTAACGTTAGACTAACGGCTTCATACTGTGTTTGTAACGGGGCCGGTAACGTTAGACTAACGGCTTCATACTGTGTTTATAACGGGGCCGGTAACGTTAAACTAACGGCTTCATACTGTGTTTATAACGGGGCCGGTAACGTTAGACTAACGGCTTCATACTGTGTTTATAACGGGGCCGGTAACGTTAAACTAACGGCTTCATACCGTGTTTGTAACGGGGCCGGTAACGTTAGACTAACGGCTTCATACTGTGTTTATAACGGGGCCGGTAACGTTAGACTAACGGCTTCATACCGTGTTTGTAACGGGGCCGGTAACGTTAGACTAACGGCTTCATACCGTGTTTGTAACGGGGCCGGTAACGTTAGACTAACGGCTTCATACCGTGTTTATAACGGGGCCGGTAACGTTAAACTAACGGCTTCATACTGTGTTTGTAACGGGGCCGGTAACGTTAAACTAACGGCTTCATACTGTGTTTGTAACGGGGCCGGTAACGTTAGACTAACGGCTTCATACCGTGTTTGTAACGGGGCCGGTAACGTTAGACTAACGGCTTCATACCGTGTTTATAACGGGGCCGGTAACGTTAGACTAACGGCTTCATACCGTGTTTATAACGGGGCCGGTAACGTTAGACTAACGGCTTCATACTGTGTTTATAACGGGGCCGGTAACGTTAAACTAACGGCTTCATACCGTGTTTATAACGGGGCCGGTAACGTTAGACTAACGGCTTCATACCGTGTTTATAACGGGGCCGGTAACGTTAGACTAACGGCTTCATACCGTGTTTATAACGGGGCCGGTAACGTTAAACTAACGGCTTCATACCGTGTTTATAACGGAGCCGGTAACGTTAGACTAACGGCTTCATACTGTGTTTATAACGGGGCCGGTAACGTTAGACTAACGGCTTCATACCGTGTTTATAACGGGGCCGGTAACGTTAGACTAACGGCTTCATACTGTGTTTATAACGGGGCCGGTAACGTTAGACTAACGGCTTCATACCGTGTTTATAACGGAGCCGGTAACGTTAGACTAACGGCTTCATACTGTGTTTATAACGGGGCCGGTAACGTTAGACTAACGGCTTCATACTGTGTTTATAACGTTAAACCACACCAGTCTGATATCGAAAACAGGAACCGTTAAGAAAGTGAAAGACAAGTTTATTTATTTTTTATTAAAAAGTGGAAAATAAATGAATAAATAAAAAGGACATTTCGAAGGGAAAAAAAAAACTTGAAAAAACATGCATTTTCTTTTTTTTATGGGGAAATGTTTTTTCTGCCTTTTTGTCGTTAAAAAAAATTATACAAATGTAAAATAAATAAAATGGAAGGAAAGGAATGAACTAACATTCTGTTTTATGGTTCAATACGACAAATACTTGAGTATAGGCATCGGTAAAAGTATTGTTAAAGTATTAGGTTCTGAGTTATGTGTACGGTTCCCGGTCCGTATTCATTATTTAAACGCAGCTCTGAGACTCCAGTGAAGCAGCCACGTCTGCGCTGGGATGTTCTACATCAGAAGATAAAAGATCTGAGCTGTAGTTTTCACGTTAAACCCTGCTGGAGTTCCTCACTTCATCATAACGTGATATTTAATTAGATACAAACTAAACGAACTCTGCTCTGGCAGAACTTGGCGGCGGAAAAAACCTACAACAACCTGGACCTGACGGTGACGCAGGCGCTGAAGCACCGCTCGCAGTACTTCGAAGGAGTCCTCAAGTGTCACCGGCTGGAGACGCTGGAGACCATCGTGGACCGCATCGTGAAGGCCGAGGTCAGACTCACAGCCGCTCTGAGATGTTACCAGCCAGGTTACATCTGGTTTAGACCTGGTTTAGACCCGGTTTAGACCCACTATGACCCACTACGACCCAGTTTAGACCCAGTATAGACGCTGGAGACCATCGTGGACCGCATCGTGAAGGCCGAGGTCAGCCTCACAGCCGCTCTGAGATGTTACCACCCAGGTTACACCCGGTTTAGACCTGGTTTAGACCTGGTTTAGACCTGGTTTAGACCTGGTTTAGACCCGGTTTAGACCCACTACGACCCGGTTTAGACCCACTATGACCCGGTTTAGACCCAGTATGACCCGGTTTAGACCCAGTATGACCCGGTTTAGACCCACTACGACCCGGTTTAGACCCAGTATGACCCGGTTTAGACCCACTACGACCCGGTTTAGACCCAGTATGACCCGGTTTAGACCCACTACGACCCGGTTTAGACCCAGTATGACCCGGTTTAGACCCAGTATGACCCGGTTTAGACCCACTATGACCCGGTTTAGACCCACTACGACCCGGTTTAGACCCAGTATGACCCGGTTTAGACCCAGTATGACCCGGTTTAGACCCAGTATGACCCGGTTTAGACCCACTACGACCCGGTTTAGACCCACTATGACCCGGTTTAGACCCACTATGACCCGGTTTAGACCCACTATGACCCGGTTTAGACCCAGTATGGACGCTGGAGACCATCGTGAAGGCCGAGGTCAGACTCACAGCTGCTCTGAGATGTTACCACCCAGGTTACACCCGGTTTAGACCCGGTTTAGACCCAGTATGACCCGGTTTAGACCCACTACGACCCGGTTTTAGAACCTTTAGAACGTTTTGGAACAGAACGTGGGGATTTCGGGAACTAGAAGCGCCCGGTCAGTCCGGCTGGAGATACATACTAGTACAGAGTGTGGAATGTGCTCCTCAGGTTCACAGGCTGGTGGTGGTGGATGAAGAATCCAAGATCGTGGGCATCGTCTCTCTGTCGGACATTCTCCAGGCGCTGGTCCTCACGCCGGCAGGTCAGAAACATCACGACCTCACGGCTCCTGGTCTTTCCCCATTCACAAATACTGATGTTTGGTATCCACGTGTAGCACGAAAGGCTGTGGCCGAGATGTAATCCAAATATGGTCATTTCCTTTGTGGGAGACAGAGCGGCTAAAGACGGGAGGAACATACACACTTTACAGTTACTTTAGTGACTGTTTTATTCCATGTGATTCTCAGGTTTGGGGCGAAAGGAAAGTCTCCCGTGTCAACCACCGAACCCGGAGACGACTCTACAGCGAGGAGACGAGGAGACGGGACAAGGAGCTAAAGAAGGAGACGAGGAGACGGGACAAGGAGCTAAAGAAGGAGAAGAGGAGACGGGACAAGGAGCTAAAGAAGGAGAAGAAGAGACGGGACAAGGAGCTAAAGAAGGAGAAGAAGAGACGGGACAAGGAGCTAAAGAAGGAGAAGAGGAGACGGGACAAGGAGCTATAGAAGGAGAAGAAGAGACGGGACAAGGAGCTATAGAAGGAGAAGAGGAGACGGGACAAGGCGCTAAAGAAGGAGAAGAAGAGACGGGACAAGGAGCTATAGAAGGAGAAGAGGAGACGGGACAAGGAGCTAAAGAAGGAGAAGAAGAGACGGGACAAGGAGCTAAAGAAGGAGAAGAAGAGACGGGACAAGGAGCTATAGAAGGAGAAGAGGAGACGGGACAAGGCGCTAAAGAAGGAGACGAAGAGACGGGACAAGGAGCTAAAGAAGGAGAAGAAGAGACGGGACAAGGAGCTATAGAAGGAGAAGAAGAGACGGGACAAGGAGCTAAAGAAGGAGAAGAAGAGACGGGACAAGGAGCTAAAGAAGGAGAAGAGGAGACGGGACAAGGAGCTAAAGAAGGAGAAGAAGAGACGGGACAAGGAGCTATAGAAGGAGAAGAGGAGACGGGACAAGGCGCTAAAGAAGGAGAAGAGGAGACGGGACAAGGAGCTATAGAAGGAGAAGAGGAGACAGGACAAGGAGCTAAAGAAGGAGAAGAGGAGACGGGACAAGGCGCTAAAGAAGGAGAAGAGGAGACGGGACAAGGAGCTATAGAAGGAGAAGAAGAGACGGGACAAGGAGCTAAAGAAGGAGAAGAAGAGACAGGACAAGGAGTTAAAGAAGGAGAAGAAGAGACGGGACAAGGAGCTAAAGAAGGAGAAGAAGAGACGGGACAAGGAGCTAAAGAAGGAGAAGAGGAGACGGGACAAGGAGCTATAGAAGGAGAAGAAGAGACGGGACAAGGAGCTAAAGAAGGAGAAGAAGAGACGGGACAAGGAGCTATAGAAGGAGAAGAGGAGACGGGAGAAGGAGCTAAAGAAGGAGAAGAGGAGACGGGACAAGGAGCTATAGAAGGAGAAGAGGAGACGGGAGAAAACGACAACCAAGGAAACACAGACGCAGCTGCAGGAGAGGTGGAGGAGACACAAGAGGAAATGAACGAGGAGGCAGAGGAAGAGACAAACGAGGAAGTAACAGAGGTAGGACAAGAGGAGACGAGGGAGGGGGAGCCAGGAACCGCCGAAGAGGAGGCAGAGGAGACACAAGAGGAGGCAGAGCCCGAGGAAACTGTGGATCAAACCGAGGAACAGGAAGTGGAACAGGAAGTGGAGGAGGACAGACCTGAGGAGGCGGAGTCATGATGCTTCAGTCGTTAGTAGGCCACACCCGCTCAGTCGGTTTTCTCAATAATCAATGTTTAGTTTTAGCTTTAGCGTCCAGCAGGGGGAGCCCCTGAGCCTCACGGTTCTCCTCACAGCGTTTCACTCGATGCTCTCTAGAGGGCCGCGGTTTAGCTTCTGCTGCGTGAACATGAATCTTCTTTAGATCCAGGTTCTGATGCTGTGGGTCCAGGATTAAAGCTCAAATAAACGTTACCAATGTAAAAAAGTTTAGAAATGGGAAAGAGTATCGCTCAGGTATCGGTATCGAAGACCGAGTCTGGTTAAAGCGCTGGAGTCTCATCAGAGCAGAAAAATATCAACGTATTTATTGATAAATAGTAAAAGTACCTCGTTTCTGTACTGGAGTAAAAGTACAGATATAATGGAAATGTACTCGTTTTCAGTGGCGGCGGGTGATGTGAAATCCAGGGGGCGCTGTTGCCTCTACCTTCAATTATATTTTAAAAGATACTTTTAACTTCAAAAAGAAAGTTATCTTTGGGGCATTTAATATGATTATTTTATGCAGAATAATCAAAACTAAACCTATTGTTTTATTCAACAACAAAATAAAGAAGCATAGAATGAATGCTTTTGGAAAGTCTTTTTTCTGACTAAATGAAATCTTTGTGTAAAGACAGTTTTGCACCGACAGAACAAAGGCAGGAGGTGTTTCCTCCTCAGTCCCAGACCTGCTGGGGTTCCACGATGAGCCTCAGACGGACCTTCTTCTGTCTATGCTCCTCACGGTCCTGAATCTTCTCTCCATCAAATGTCCACGTCCTGGGACATAACTGTCCAAGTCAGCGAGGGTTGTTCCAAAGTGTGCAATAAACCAGCAGTAGCTAAAGCAGACGAGCTAGTTAGCATCGCAATGCTACCTCCAGCAGAGTCCGTGTAGACGTCACTTCTGACTGAAGAAAGTCCATAAGTTTGACAGAATCCGTTCAGCTCCTCTCAGGAAACGACACGAAGCTTCTCCGGTTCCTCAAAGGAGAAGTTTCTCCTCCGACCGTCCGTGAGCTCAGAGCGCCCCCTGCCTCCAGAGTATGAAACACCTGTACAGGAGAAAGTCACGATTTCGTCAAACTTAAGACTTTTAATTTATTTTTTATTTGCAAAAATTGATCGGAGAGGCGGCGCATAATGGACCCCCCCCGCCCCTAATGGGCCCCGCCCCTAATGGACCCGCCACCCCCCCCGCCCCTAATGGACCCCCCGCCCCTAATGGACCCGCCGCCACTCCTAGTTTTCAAAGTACAAAGTCCAAGGCCGTTTCCACCTCCTTTTCAGAACGCACGTTCTGTCGGGACCAGACGGAGCAGCTCCTTTACAGCGAGGCACGTCAGCGCAGACCAGACCAGACCAGACCAGACCAGACCAGAGTAGACCAGACCAGACCAGACCAGACCAGACCAGACCAGACCAGACCAGACCAGAGTAGACCAGAGCAGACCAGACCAGACCAGTCACCTTTTGGAATCGTGCAGATCTGTAATAACTAATTCTCTGAATGAGGCTTGTTCCACTCTAGCTCCTGCAGACTCTGCACTTTAGCTGCACTAAGATCTACTCCCCAGCCTGATCTACTCAGCTTTGAACCAAAACCAAGGAGAAACCAGAGTTTTTACAGATTTGTTCCACATATGATTAATTTATTCAAAAACTAAACCATGTCAATAATATAAAACCATGAATTTAAACCTGGCTCTATCTGTTCTTTAGATTTCGTACATCCGCACAGCGCCACCTGCTGTTCATAGAGTGTCATTATCAGGAGGCTTTATAGAAATGTAGTGCCGCAGTGACAGATTATTATTATTATAGATTTATCCTCACAGTGAGTGGATCTGTGTAAACCTTAGAGCTGCTTCATTCATCTGTATTTAAACGTCCTGCTGTCGGGTGCTTTGTTGTGATTTTACTGTTTATTGCTGAATAAAACCTTCACAGACTTTACACCAGACTTCCTCAGTGATCTGTCTCTGAACTCTCTGAAGCATTAGCAGCACAACAGCTCCCCCTTGTGGTGAAACAGTGGTAGGGGAGACCGGGGTCTGACTCTCAAACCTTACACAAAAACCCACATTTATCTAAAACTTTAACACAGACACAGGAGTCAGATCACAAAACGTTCATGTTTAATGGTAGTCGTGTTTGTGGGTCATTCCATAACGAGGACATGAAACTTCACATAATCTATGTACAAAATATTAAAACATGCAGATTTGGAATATACTTGTCCTGGGACCGAATTTCAATAAACTGAGATAAAATGTTTATTAAAAATCCATGCATCCATTTTCTTCCCGCTCCACGCACACCTCCTCCAGCTGTTCTGGGGGGACCCCGAGGCCACACCAGGCCAGCTCGGAGACATAGTCCCACCAGCGTGTCCTGGGCCTTCCACGAGGCGACCGCATCACCGCTGACCCCGATCCGTCTATCGATCTCACGCTCCGTCCGTCACTGAGAACACGACCCCGAGATACTTGAGTCGAGGACTCCCCACCGACTTTACTACAAATATTTATTTTACTAAATATGTCTGGAGTCCCCCCTAAAATGCCATATTTTGCTCGTCCCACCCCCTGATCATCACATTAAGTTCATTTTCTTTTGTATTATTTTGTCAAGTGACGTGTCTTGTAATATATTAATTTTAATGAAAATATTTTAAATATTTATTATGCAAGAAATGTATGTCCCACAACATGCAACAAGAATCAAACATAAGTCACATGACACAATGGAGCTGACTTTTCCAGCAGCGTCATGGATCTATGACCAGTGTGGGTAAAGCAAAGGTTTGTCCTCTCTTCTATTGTTCATGTTTTTGTAAAGCCCTGGAAGTGACGTTGAGTGACACTGTCGGGATTCGAACCCACAATCTTCCGATCATGAGCCAACCCGCTCTTATTATTTTTATTTATTGTACCGCATATTATCTCGGGGGGAATATGATATTATGTTGGGGGGGAAATATTTCGAAAATAAAAATTTAAGAAATATATATATATATTTTATTATTATCTCATTCCCCCGTGATAATTTGTGGTGTAATATATAAAAAAATAAATCACAAATATTTTCCCCCAACATAATATCTCATTTATGTATTTTTTCACCCCCCACATTACTGCATGTCTGTCACTTCCAGGACTCCGTAGTACAACAGAAACAGTTTTATTTTTCAACATTTTTGAAGTCAAAATGTCGTCCTCTGGAATGGCCCAGTAGTTCAAGTAGTTTTTGTGTATAGTAACAGTAGTACTAGTATTATTATTTGTAGCATTGCTATTGGTAGTTGTATTGTATTAGTAATTTGTAATTAGATAGATAGATAGATTGTATTAGTATTTGTAATAGTCGTTGCACTATTGGTATTGAAGTTTAATGATGGTAGTATTAGTATTAGTAGTAATAGTAATCATAGTAGTCACAGTAGTAGTAGTATTTTTAGTATTGGTAGTCGTATTGCAGCATTTGTAATAGTATTTGTATTGATAGTAAATACTCAGAGTCGTGTTGTTGAGTTCATGTTTAATGTAGTAGTATTTGTTGTATTCGTAGTAGTTATAGTAGTATTAGTATTTGTAGTAGTATTTGTAGTGGTATTCATAATAAATACTCAGAGCCGTGTTGTTGAGTTCAAGTTTAATGTAGTAGTATTTGTTGTATTCGTAGTAGTTATAGTAGTATTAGTGGTAATAATAGTCGCAGTATTTGTAGTAGTATTTGTAGTGGTATTCATAATAAATACTCGGAGCCGTGTTGTTGAGTTCAAGTTTAATGTAGTAGTATTTGTTGTATTCGTAGTAGTTATAGTAGTATTAGTATTTGTAGTAGTATTTGTAGTGGTATTCATAATAAATACTCGGAGCCGTGTTGTTGAGTTCAAGTTTAATGTAGTAGTATTTGTTGTATTCGTAGTAGTTATAGTAGTATTAGTATTTGTAGTAGTATTTGTAGTGGTATTCATAATAAATACTCGGAGCCGTGTTGTTGAGTTCAAGTTTAATGGTTCTTCTGTAAAACTAGAAACTGCAGAGCTTGAGTTACTGATATGATCCTATACAGTTACTGTCGTACGTTAGCAGTACAAGTGCAGTATTCTGAAGTACTCGGAGTATTTGGAGTACCGTTAAAAACCTTTTTATTTTCCTCCAGTTTTTCCGCCGCAGCATCACGACCCGCAGGAAACAGAACTTTCGTATTTCTAATCAGACTGAGGTTAAAACAGCACAAGAACTAAAAGGTTTAAACGACTTGAGTGAAGGAAAAGAGTCTCGTTTTGAGCCACATTAAAAAATCAAACATAACATTATCTGTGGTTTGTTCTGATCAGAGGAGGAAACATCTGTTCTGATCAGAGGAGGAAACATCTGTTCTGATCAGAGGAGGAAACATCTGTTCTGATCAGAGGAGGAAACATCTGTTCTGATCAGAGGAGGAAACATCTGTTCTGATCAGAGGAGGAAACATTTGTCCTGATCAGAGGAGGAAACATCTGTTCTGATCAGAGGAGGAAACATCTGTTCTGATCAGAGGAGGAAACATCTGTTCTGATCAGAGGAGGAAACATCTGTTCTGATCAGAGGAGGAAACATTTGTCCTGATCAGAGGAGGAAACATCTGTCCTGATCAGAGGAGGAAACATCTGTTCTGATCAGAGGAGGAAACATCTGTTCTGATCAGAGGAGGAAATATCTGTTCTGATCAGAGGAGGAAACATCTGTTCTGATCAGAGGAGGAAACATCTGTTCTGATCAGAGGAGGAAAAATTTAATCTGATCAGAGGAGGAAACATCTGTTCTGATCAGAGGAGGAAATATTTGTTCTGATCAGAGGAGGAAACATCTGTTCTGATCAGAGGAGGACACATCTGTTCTGATCAGAGGAGGAAACATTTGTTCAGATCAGAGGAGGAAACATGTGTTCAGATCAGAGGAGGAAACATTTGTTCTGATTAGAGGAGGAAACATCTGTTCTGATCAGAGGAGGAAACATTTGTTCTGATCAGAGGAGGAAACATCTGTTCTGATCAGAGAAATATTTGTTCTGATCAGAGGAGGAAACATCTGTTCTGATCAGAGGAGGAAACATTTGTTCTGATCAGAGGAGGAAACATCTGTTCTGATCAGAGAAATATTTGTTCTGATCAGAGGAGGAAACATCTGTTCTGATCAGAGGAGGAAACATTTGTTCTGATCAGAGGAGGAAACATTTGTTCAGATCAGAGGAGGAAACATTTGTTCTGATTAGAGGAGGAAACATTTGTTCTGATCAGAGGAGGAAACATTTGTTCAGATCAGAGGAGGAAACATCTGTTCAGATCAGAGGAGGAAACATTTGTTCTGATCAGAGGAGTAAACATCTGTTCAGATCAGAGGAGGAAACATCTGTTCAGATCAGAGGAGGAAACATTTGTTCAGATGAGTGGAGGAAACATTTGTTCAGATGAGTGGAGGAAACATTTGTTCTCATCAGAGGAGGAAATATTTGTCCTGGTCAGAGGAGGAAACATTTGTGACTTTTATAGTTCACAGTGAAATGTGAGTTTTTACAGTAAAACCAGGACTCTGTAAAGAAGGTTCTGTTTCCTATTGTTTTCAAAGCAGCGTCAGAACGAGCTGATGTTTGTGGCGTTAGAGGCTCATGTGATATTAGGTTATTCACATAGAACATGGAAGAACTGTAAAAATACCAAATGTTTCCTCCTCTGATCAGAACAAACCACAGATAATGTTATGTGTGGTTTTATAGTGTGATTAGAGTTTATATTAAAGTCTTTTCACCTGCAGAGGTTAAAGTCCAAAGACAAGGCTCTTTTTCCAGACTTTGTTTCTGCCTCGTGTTCTTCATCCTTATTTCAGACAGGACGGTCGGGTCGTTGGTCGTGATGCCGCGGCCGGCCCCGCCCACCCTCGTCACACTCACTTCCTGTTTTCCTTTGGGACGTGAAGATGGCGTGACAGAAACGGCTCCAGTACAAACGGCCGGCGTCACGTGAGCGTACGGATAAACGTGTGCGGAGGAGGAGAGCGCGGCGCCCCCTGCAGGCGCACGCGTGGGCAAACCTGTTGTTAGTGTTAATGTAGTTTGATGCTGGGTTTACACATGGATATGATGCGTTACAGTATTTCTCCATCATCAGCGTCATTCATAACTTTATTTAATGCGTCTGAATGGAGTTCTTCACGTCACGGTTCCTCGCCTGGTATTGGAGGATGGGTTTCCTGCTTCTGCTTCTCACTCCTGATTGGTGCAGAGTCAGAACATCTGCAGCCACGCTTTTAAAAGCCTTTCGTGGGCGTTGTGTGCTGTTTTGTGTTGTCTGTGTTCATTTTTCCCACTCGTGTCAGGTTTCTTTAAGTTGTGTCTCATTTGTGTTTTTGTGTCACTCGTTTCTTTTAGGCCTAAATGTGACGCTTGTTTTGAACACCCTTTCCTTCAGCTTCTTCTCTTGTGATTTTGCGCATGTATTGTAAAAGTCTCAGTTTGATTATTTGAGTTAGCACTTTGTTTAATGAAATGACAGCTTTATTGAACCTTTTTCCATCTTGGTTTTTGTGACGTCTCCTTGTCCTGTCGTAACATTATGACCTAAACCACGGCTTTGTTTAGTTTAGTTTAGTTTTCCCTTAAAAACAAAACTACAAATCCACATGAACTGGATTGGAGCGGGAGAGGCTTTATTTATATTTATCTATACTCACAGGTCAGGGAGTGACAATGTATCGATGTTGCGATATTTTGTGGGACGATACGATACTTTTCATTACGATATCAATACTTTTGATGACATATATATATACACATTCATGTTTATATTGTTTGTTTTTACCACTTTGTGATTTTTATCTGTGAAAAGTGCTTTAGAAATAAACTTTATTTACTTTCACATCTTTGAGTCAAAAGAGGCCGCTAACCGTCAAGAATTCAGCCACACCAGTAGGGGGCAGAACTGCATTGTTAAGCACTTGGGCCAAACACAAATATGTGACTTTTATTTATTTATTTATTTTTATTATAATTATGAATCATAAACTGTGGTTTCTTATTTATTCAAATGTGAATGAAGTGTGTACGTTGGGAATCATTTATTCACTCATCTTTAAAAGGGCTACGATGCTAATTTAAATCCGGAAAATTGTTGTATGTTAAAAAAGGTTTAAATATGACATGTTTTTTTAATCGTGACATATCGCAGGTTATTTTAGTGCAACATATCGATTATTGCAGCATCGGTGAATCGCGAGGTTATCGGCATCGTGTATCGTATCGTGAGGTTATCGTATCGTATGGTGAGGTTATCGTATGGTGAGGTTATCGTATCGTATCATATCGTATCGTATGGTGAGGTTATCGTATCGCGAGGTTATCGTATCGTATGGTGAGGTTATCGTATCGTATCGTGAGGTTATCGTATCATATCGTATCGTATCGTGAGGTTATCGTATCGTATCGTATCGTATCGTGAGGTTATCGTATCGTATCGTATCGTATCGTATGGTGAGGTTATCGTATCGTATCGTGAGGTTATCGTATGGTGAGGTTATCGTATCGTATGGTGAGGTTATCGTATCGGATCGTATCGTATCGTATGGTGAGGTTATCGTATCGTATCGTGAGGTGCCACAGGTCTTAATCACAGGAGCCACATTGGCCTGATTCTTGACATGAACAGCTCCTCCCACCGGCCCGGATCAGCGGATCAGGATTCGTGCGTAATAATCGGTCATTAATCATCGTAACCCGTGGAAACAGAAACAGTTCTGCCTCGAATCATCAAACGTCCACATTCCTGATCCTCGGTCACGAATCGTGGTTCTGTGTAAACCCAGCATCAGAGTCGTTTAAAAAAGCACAAACATGACTTTGACTAAAATGACCAAATATTGAAGATGAAGATCAGACTCTCTCATTGACCTCCGTTGTCTTCTTCGGTTTCTGTAAATGACCCTCCTCCTGCGACGCCGCGCTCCGCCGCCTCCAAACTCTAAATTCTACAAAATATTTAAAAACAATGATGCGGCGCTAAGAAAAGTTCATCTATGGCTTCGCTCGAACCAAACACAAAGTCAGTCCCCGCGAGAAACTGTGATTTTATCGAGCGAAACGGCCCATCCGAGGAATACCAGCGCTCAGAGGTTCACCCGGCCACAAAGCTCCGCCCAGAGGCTTTAAGCTCCGCCCTGAAGCTTTAAGCTCCGCCCTGAAGCTTTAAACTCCGCCCAGAGGCTTTAAACTCCGCCCTGAAGCTTTAAACTCTGCACTGAGGTTTTAAACTCCACCCTGAAGCTTTAAACTCTGCACTGAGGTTTTAAACTCCGCCCTTAAGCTTTAAACTCCACCCAGAGGCTTTAAGCTCCGCCCAGAGGCTTTAAGCTCCGCCCTGAAGTTTTAAACTCCGCCCTTAGGCTTTAAACTCCACCCAGAGGCATAGACAAAGCTCCGCCCAGAGGCTCTAAGCTCCGCCCAGAGGCTTTAAACTCCGCCCAGAGGCTTTAAGCTCCGCCCTGAAGCTTTAAACTCCGCCCTTAGGCTTTAACTCCACCCAGAGGCATCGACAAAGCTCCGCCCAGAGGCTTTAAACTCCGCCCAGAGGCTTTAAGCTCCGCCCTGAAGCTGTAAGCTCCACCCAGAGGCTTTAAACTCCGCCCAGAGGCTTTAAACTCCACCCAGAGACTTTTAGCTCCGCCCAGAGCTGTCACAGACTCATGAGTTGTTGAATGAAGTTTTTCTGCCGTTTTTTGTTGCTCGTATTAAAGTAATAAAAATAAATCTATCGCACTGAAAACTATATTGTTTGATTCTGGTCGTTGTAAAGTGTGTCTGAGCAGAACTAACCCAGAACTACGTTAAGTTTAAGGCGAGTGAGAGGGGGTGGAGCTTCAGAACCCTGAGACGCTGGACACTTCCTAAAAGCAAAATGGATCAGAAACTCACTTTAGTTACAGGAAAACAGGAAACCTCTGGAACAGTT
This sequence comes from Proterorhinus semilunaris, assembly GCA_021464625.1. Lineage (NCBI taxonomy): Eukaryota > Metazoa > Chordata > Actinopteri > Gobiiformes > Gobiidae > Proterorhinus > Proterorhinus semilunaris. The sequence goes on along the minus strand of CM038362.1, from coordinate 779,572 downwards.
TTAAAGCCGCGCTGATTTGGAGTTTCGGTGGATTTTGAGTTCAAATCCTGGAGGGTTAAAGGCTCTGCACCTGATCCTTATTAGAAGAAGCCGATTAAAACGTGAACTCATTCTAACGTTCTTAACATCTTTGTAGCATCAGCGGCTCGTTTCACAACTTCAGAAAACTCACCTGGACGTTCATATAACCACGCCCAGTGTTTCATAATGAGATGCAGACGTTCATATAACCACGCCCAGTGTTTCATAATGAGATGCAGACGTTCATATAACCACGCCCAGAGTTTCATAATGAGATGCAGAGTGAGTTTACGACTAAAGGACTAAACTAAGTCCGTTCTACTACGGCTTAGAGCCTGAAAGCCCTGGACCAGACGACTGTCCCCCCTAATCTACGGTAAATATGTCTCCCTCTGAGGCGCCGTATTCCCCGCATGGACTCTTCGCCGAGCCCTCGTCTGTTCCTCGTTATTATTATTATTATTACTATTATTAATATTATTACTGTTATTAAAGTCCGTTTGCGAAGGCACCACCCTCCGGTTCGTGAAGAAAAGCCGCCGTTTTCCACCAAGAAAAAAGAGTTCACACAAATCCATCGGGAAACGGCGGGAAATCCCTCGGGAAAACGGCGGGAAAGCCCTCGGGAAAACGGCGGGAAATCCCTCGGGAAAACGGCGGGAAAGCCCTCGGGAAAATGGCGGGAAATCCCTCGGGAAAAGTGCGGGAAATCCCTCGGGAAAAGTGCGGGAAATCCCTTGGGAAAATGGCGGGAAATCCCTCGGGAAAAGTGCGGGAAATCCCTTGGGAAAAGGGCGGGAGATCCCTCGGGGAAAATGGCGGGAAATCCCTCGGGAAAATGGCGGGAAATCCCTCGGGAAAAGTGCGGGAAATCCCTTGGGAAAATGGCGGGAAATCCCTCGTGAAAAGTGCGGGAAATCCCTCGGGAAAAGGGCGGGAAATCCCAAAGTCTTTCCCCCGAGCTCAGTTTGCCGCGTTTCCCTCCGTCCTGTTTCCGATGGCGTTTCGTGCGTTTCCTCCGTTCGTCTCGCGCCTCGACGTCGAACAATCGGCTTCAGTGCAGACTCGAAAAAACTGCTTTTTTTTATTCCAAGAGTGAGGTTCATTTTTTGCGTTTCCTGTTGGTTTGTTTGAGTTTTTATTTTTTATTTTTTGTCTCGTCACGACTCGATCGAGGCAGAAATATCCCGGCCGTTTGGTTTCCTCGTTGAAAAGAACCGGCGGAAAGAGCGAAAGGCGCGACGGAGAAACGTGGAAAAGGAACTCGAGTTCGACGAATAAATAAATAAAGAAAGAATAAATAACGCCCTCGAACCCTTTGTCCTGTTTTTGTGCCGTTTCGAATCTCGGGTGAAATGACTTATTGCTCGAGTCGTTTGTTTTTCTGTTTGCAGCATTTGTGCCGTTTTTTCCCGCGTGCTCCTGAAGGCCACGTCCAGCCCTTTAACGACTTTAGGAATTATTGCTTATTCAGATGAGTTTGTGGAGAGAGGGATATCGTTCACCTTTCAGCTTTACCCAAATCTAAAAGGTTAATCACCTGAGAGTTTACAGACTTTAGGCCAGAGTAACGCTCCATTTGAAAGCTAAGACCCACAAAACTCATCTAAGCTCTTTCCTTGTTTTTTGTAAAATTTTTGTCATGTATTCGTCATTGTTTTGTGTGTGTTTAAGTTACGTTGTTTGTTGGTTTTTGTTGCATTTTGAAAAAAATTTCGTCATGTTTTTTTTCTCAAAATTTCGTCACGTTTTTTTCTCAAAATTTCGTCAAGTTTTTTTTCTCTAAATTTCGTCACGTTTTTTTCTCAAAATTTCGTCAAGTTTTTTTCTCTCAAAATTTCGTCACGTTGTTTTTCTCAAAATTTCGTCACGTTTTTTTCCTCAAAATTTCGTCACGTTTTTTTTCTCTAAATTTCGTCACGTTTTTTCTCTCTAAATTTCGTCACGTTATTTTCTCAAAATTTCGTCACGTTTTTTTTCTCAAAATTTCGTCACGTTTTTTTTCTCTAAATTTCGTCACGTTTTTTTCCTCAAAATTTTCTCACGTTTTTTTTCTCTAAATTTTGTCACGTTTTTTCTCTCTAAATTTCGTCACGTTATTTTCTCAAAATTTCGTCACGTTTTTTTTCTCAAAATTTCGTCACGTTTTTTTCCTCAAAATTTCGTCACGTTTTTTTCTCAAAATTTCGTCACGTTTTTTTCTCTAAATTTTCGTCACGTTTTTTTCTCTAAATTTTGTCACGTTTTTTCCCTCAAAATTTCGTCACGTTTTTTTCTCTAAATTTCGTCACGTTTTTTTTCTCAAAATTTGGTCACGTTTTTTTTCTCTAAATTTCGTCACGTTTTTTTTCTCTAAATTTCGTCACGTTATTTTCTCAAAATTTCGTCACGTTATTTTCTCAAAATTTCGTCACGTTTTTTTTCTCAAAATTTCGTCACGTTTTTTTCCTCAAAATTTCGTCACGTTTTTTTCTCAAAATTTCGTCACGTTTTTTTCTCTAAATTTTCGTCACGTTTTTTTCTCTAAATTTTGTCACGTTTTTTCCCTCAAAATTTCGTCACGTTTTTTTCTCTAAATTTCGTCACGTTTTTTTTCTCAAAATTTGGTCACGTTTTTTTTCTCTAAATTTCGTCACGTTTTTTTTCTCTAAATTTCGTCACGTTATTTTCTCAAAATTTCGTCACGTTTTTTTTCTCAAAATTTCGTCACGTTTTTTTTCTCAAAATTTGGTCACGTTATTTCTCAAAATTTCGTCACGTTTTTTCCCCTCAAAATTTCCTCATGTTTTATTTTATTCCGTCTGTTTCTGGCAAGTCTTCGTTGCGTTTTCGTCCAAATGTCACGTTTGTTTTGTTGCTTCACACTAACATTACACAAATGCGGCCAAAACGCTACGAAAATGACTAAAACTAGATGAGTTTTGTAGGTCTTAGCTTTCAAATGAGGCGTTACTCTGGCCTACAGGCTGTAAACTCTCAGGTGATTAACCTTTTAGATTTGGGTAAAGCCGAACTGGAGGAAATGTGCTCGGTTAAGGCGGGGGTTTTGTGTCCCAGCCCTTTAGTGACGAGACGATCTCTGCTCCTGGACGACTGAGAGCGGCAAAAAAACGCTGTTTGGAAGATTTACAACCACGAGTTTATCTCCAGTGTCAGGGAACGAGCGGAAGAAATTAGGAGAAAATAATAATCATTGAAATAATAATGTGGGAAAAATGAGAAAAAATAGAGAAAATTAGAGGAAAAAAAAAATCAATTTTCCCAATTTTTTTCCTCTGATTTTTTTGGGGGGAATTGGGAGAAATGTGTAGGGAAAATAGGGAAACAATTTGGGGGGGGGGGGGTCACTTGAAGGGGGAATGGGGAAAGAAATTGGGAGAAAGATTGAAAAAAATTATTATAATAATAATAAAGCAAAATGTGGAAAGGTTTATGGCAAAAATAGAGAAAAAACTAGAGGGAATATAGAGCGGGAACATTTGGAAAGACTTAGGAATAAATTAGGAAAACATTGGGGAAAAAAAGGGGGAAAAATGATAAAGATAAATTACATATTGATTATCATTGGTCTTCATCGTCTTCCTCGTCTTCATCGGCCGAGAGCAGAGATGGCGTCTCCTTTATATTTGAATATGAATATTTCCCGTCACAGGGAAACATAAAGCGTCGGGATATGGCTGAGTTTGTGCAAAGACATCGTTATTATTATGATTCTTATAAAAGTCTAAAGGGAGTCGACAGTTCCTGAGAAAAGCTTCGATTTTTCTTCCAGACGATAAAACGGCGAACGAGGAAATTAAAGCTCGGAAACCTTTGACCTCTTTCCCTCAGAGTGGAATGAAAAGAACGACGAGGCGCTGCAGAAGAAACCGCGGAAACTCTTCAAACATTACAAAGGAAACTTACTATTATTTACTCATCGAATCCAAGACTGAGGAGTTTAAGAAACGTGAAAATAAAAAAATAAAATAAAGGAAACCTTTTGAAAAAAATTGGGGGAAAAGTGGAGTTAAGTCACCACAGTATTGATTATTTTTGATTATTTTTTATTGATTATTATTGATTTTTTTTTATTATTATTGATTATTATTGATTTTTTATTGATTTTTTATTGATTATTATGGATTATTATTGATTTATTTTGATTATTTAGGATTATTATTGATTATTATTGATAATTATTGATTATTATTGATTTATTATCAGTAAATGCTTCTGCTGCGCCTCGTCCTGACCCTAAAGCGAAGCGTGGGATATTTCTGCGATCGAGTGTCGTCTGTGACTAAGTTCCGTTTTCCTGATTTCCCGTCGCCTCGGTCTCCGTTACCGCGGCGACAGAGGCGGCGTCCCCAGGCCCCGCCCCCGGCTCCTCCTCGTCTCGCTGAGCCTCGGCGGCGGCGGCGTCCTTCAGCGCGTCCCGGGTCACGCTGTCGTACGAGGGCGGAGACGAGATGATCCCGGGCGGAGTCTGGCAGCCCTCGCCGGAGAACAGCCCCGCGGCGTAGTTCTCGCGCATCATGGCGGCGATAAGCCCCTCCTTCTCAGGGGCGTCGTCCCCGAACACGCTGTGGCGATGGCGAGGCGTGGCGATCTGCCGGTACAGGTACGAGGCGGCGCGTAACTGGCGCCGCACCAGGTGACGGCGGTAACAGCGCTGGATCACCGCCGCGGAGACCTGGAAACCAGGAAATACAGATCAGTCGCCACGGCAATGAGGCGAGACTTAACCCCTCGACCTCCAGTTCGGTTTGACCCAAATCTGAAAAGTGACATAAAAACGACTAAAATTTCTCAGAAATTCTCAGCGTGGAGGTGACTCTGACAGAGTTGAACCTCACCTCCTCCTGTCTGATGGAGGTGACTCTAACAGAGCTGAACCTCACCTCCTCCTGTCTGATGGAGGTGACTCTAACAGAGCTGAACCTCACCTCCTCCTGTCTGATGGAGGTGACTCTGACAGAGTTGAACCTCACCTCCTCCTGTCTGATGGAGGTGACTCTAACAGAGCTGAACCTCACCTCCTCCTGTCTGATGGAGGTGACTCTAACAGAGCTGAACCTCACCTCCTCCTGTCTGATGGAGGTGACTCTAACAGAGCTGAACCTCACCTCCTCCTGTCTGATGGAGGTGACTCTGACAGAGCTGAACCTCACCTCCTCCTGTCTGATGGAGGTGACTGATAGAGTTGAACCTCACCTTCTCCTGTCTGATGGAGGTGACTCTAACAGAGTTGAACCTCACCTCCTCCTGTCTGATGGAGGTGACTGACACAGTTGAACCTCACCTCCTCCTGTTTGCGCCTCAGCGTGGTGGTGATGGGCTCGTAGCTGATCTTGGACGGGTTGGCCATCATGAACTTCTCCTCCATCTGCTGCTTGAGCGCGTCCATCTCCCCGGACTCTCCCAGGACGCGCTTGGTGAAGGCGAACAGGATGTCCAGGCAGTGGATCTTGTCTCCACTGACCATGGGCAGGTCCATGGAGATCAGCTTGATCTTGTTGGGTTTGGCGATTTTCAGCGGCTCCGACAGCGAGTCGGCGAAGTCCGACAGCTTAGCGTATTCGATGAACTGCGTGGCCTCAGGGTCGAACTTCTCCCACACTTCAGGAGACAAAGAACAGACGGGAGTTAGGACTTCAGGAGAGGAAGGAGAGGGTTAAAGGTCAGACTTCAGGAGAGGGTTAAAGGTCACACTTCAGGAGAGGGTTAAAGGTCAGACTTAAGGAGAGGAAGGAGAGGGTTAAAGGTCAGACTTAAGGATATATTTTTCCCACCATTTTCTGCCATTTTTTTCCTCCACAATTCTCTCCAATTTTCTAAAATGTTCCCTTATTTTTTGTTCCTCAAAATAATATTTTTCTCCCCAATGTTTTCTCCCTAGTTCTCCCCATTTTGTTTACAGTTCTTTTCCACTTTTCCCCCAAAATCTTCCTACATTTTTCTCAATTTTCCCAAATGTTCATAATGTTGTTCCTATTTCTCCCTCGTTATCCCCCATATTTCTTGCCAGTGCAGATGTTTTTTGGACATGATCTTCTGGACGGTGAAGATGAACGAGCCTCAGTTTCCCACATGAAGGAAAGGACTTGACTGACCTTCGTAGAACATCTCGAAGTCGTCCTCGCTCAGCGGCTCCGTGCTCTCCTCCGTGGCCACGCTGAAGTTCTCCAGGATGATGGCGATGTACATGTTGACCACGATGAGGAAGGAGATGATGATGTAGGTGACGAAGAAGGTGATGCCCACCGACGGGTTCCCGCAGTTCCCGCGCACCGTGGTGCCCGTGTGCGGCAGGTCCGGGTTGCACTCCTGCGGCGAGTTGTTGAGGATCGGCCCCAGCAGCCCGTCCCACCTACGGCCCCAAGGAGGACCATCAGACACAAGGAAGAAGGTTATCAGAGGATCAGGGTCAGCAGCCCGTCCCACCTACGGCCCCAAGGAGGACCATCAGACACAAGGAAGAAGGTTATCAGAGGATCAGGGTCCGCAGCCCGTCCCACCTACGGCCCCAAGGAGGACCATCAGACACAAGGAGGAAGGTTATCAGAGGATCAGCAGCCCGTCCCACCTACGGCCCCAAGGAGGACCATCAGACACAAGGAAGAAGGTTATCAGAGGATCAGCAGCCCGTCCCACCTGGCCCCAAGAAGGACCATCAGACACGTGGTGATCTGGAACATGTTTTAGGCCCTATTGTACATGTTTTGGGTGGTACTGACCCCGCGGACGTGGTGATCTGGAACATGTTTTAGGCCCTATTGTACATATTTTGGGTGGTACTGACCCCGCGGACGTGGTGATCTGGAACATGTTTTAGGCCCTATTGTACATGTTTTAGGTGGTACTGACCCAGCGGACGTGGTGATCTGGAACATGTTTTAGAGCCTATTGTACATGATTTAGGTGGTACTGACCCCGCGGACGTGGTGATCTGGAACATGTTTTAGACCCTATTGTACATGTTTTAGGCCCTATTGTACATGTTTTAGGTGGTACTGACCCAGCAGACGTGGTGATCTGGAACATGTTTTAGGCCCTATTGTACACGTTTTAGGCCCTATTGTACATGTTTTGGGCGGTACTGACCCCGCGGACGTGGTGATCTGGAACATGTTTTAGGCCCTATTGTACATGTTTTGGGCGGTACTGACCCCGCGGACGTGGTGATCTGTAACATGTTTTAGGCCCTATTGTACATGTTTTGGGCGGTACTGACCCCGCGGACGTGGTGATCTGGAACATGTTTTAGGCCCTATTGTACATGTTTTAGGCCCTATTGTACATGTTTGAGGCCCTATTGTACATGTTTTGGGCGGTACTGACCCCGCGGACGTGGTGATCTGGAACATGTTTGAGGCCCTATTGTACATGTTTTGGGCGGTACTGACCCCGCGGACGTGGTGATCTGGAACATGTTTGAGGCCCTATTGTACATGTTTTAGGTGGTACTGACCCCGCGGACGTGGTGATCTGGAACATGTTTGAGGCCCTATTGTACATGTTTGAGGCCCTATTGTACATGTTTTGGGGGGTACTGACCCCGCGGACGTGGTGATCTGGAACATGTTTGAGGCCCTATTGTACATGTTTTGGGCGGTACTGACCCCGCGGACGTGGTGATCTGGAACATGTTTGAGGCCCTATTGTACATGTTTTGGGCGGTACTGACCCCCCGCGGACGTGGTGATCTGGAACATGTTTGAGGCCCTATTGTACATGTTTGAGGCCCTATTGTACATGTTTGGGTGGTACTGACCCCCGCGGACGTGGTGATCTGGAACATGTTTGAGGCCCTATTGTACATGTTTTGGGCGGTACTGACCCCGCGGACGTGGTGATCTGGAACATGTTTGAGGCCCTATTGTACATGTTTTGGGCGGTACTGACCCCGCGGACGTGGTGATCTGGAACGTGTTTGAGGCCCTATTGTACATGTTTTGGGCGGTACTGACCCGCGGACGTGGTGATCTGGAACATGTTTTAGGCCCTATTGTACATGTTTTGGGCGGTACTGACCCCCGCGGACGTGGTGATCTGGAACATGTTTTAGGCCCTTTTGTACATGTTTTAGGTGGTACTGACCCAGCGGACGTGGTGATCTGGAACATGTTTTAGAGCCTATTGTACATGTTTTAGGTGGTACTGACCCAGCGGACGTGGTGATCTGGAACATGTTTTAGGCCCTTTTGTACATGTTTTAGGTGGTACTGACCCAGCGGACGTGGTGATCTGGAACATGTTTTAGAGCCTATTGTACATGTTTTAGGTGGTACTGACCCCGCGGACGTGGTGATCTGGAACATGTTTGAGGCCCTATTGTACATGTTTTGGGTGGTACTGACCCAGCGGACGTGGTGATCTGGAACATGTTTGAGGCCCTATTGTACATGTTTGAGGCCCTATTGTACATGTTTTGGGCGGTACTGACCCCGCGGACGTGGTGATCTGGAACATGTTTGAGGCCCTATTGTACATGTTTTGGGCAGTACTGACCCCGCGGACGTGGTGATCTGGAACATGTTTGAGGCCCTATTGTACATGTTTTGGGCGGTACTGACCCCGCGGACGTGGTGATCTGGAACATGTTTGAGGCCCTATTGTACATGTTTTGGGTGGTACTGACCCCGCGGACGTGGTGATCTGGAACATGTTTGAGGCCCTATTGTACATGTTTGAGGCCCTATTGTGCATGTTTTGGGCGGTACTGACCCCGCGGACGTGGTGATCTGGAACATGTTTGAGGCCCTATTGAACATGTTTGAGGCCCTATTGTACATGTTTTAGGTGGTACTGACCCCGCGGACGTGGTGATCTGGAACATGTTTGAGGCCCTATTGTACATGTTTTGGGCGGTACTGACCCCGCGGACGTGGTGATATGGAACATGTTTGAGGCCCTATTGTACATGTTTTGGGCGGTACTGACCCCGCGGACGTGGTGATCTGGAACATGTTTAGGCCCTATTGTACATGTTTTGGGCGGTACTGACCCCGCGGACGTGGTGATCTGGAACATGTTTTAGAGCCTATTGTACATGTTTTGGGCGGTACTGACCCCGCGGACGTGGTGATCTGGAACATGTTTGAGGCCCTATTGTACATGTTTTGGGCGGTACTGACCCCGCGGACGT